>VXBB01016717.1:916076-967703 GCA_013399915.1 Illadopsis cleaveri
TTTTTTTTTTTTTTTTTAAATCATCATAAACACTTTTCCCAAGCTCAGGACAGCTTGCTGACCTCATTCAAGTACAAATCCTGAAAGCTGTTTCTCTTGCCTATATGAGTTTGGCTTGTAACTAGATCAGGGTTGGCTGCATTCTGAAGGCATTAAGTTTATTTATTTCCATTATTAAGCTAAAATGACACGTTAGAAATGTTTGGCAGAAAAAATTGTCTGTATGTGTCTTCTGCCATGCTCTTATCACTCTAGCTTGAAGTTGGCCAGAAAGATAATGATATCATAACACAATGATAACTGTAGAATTAAGCTACTTATTTTCACAAAACTTACACACCCTCTGAGCATCTTCGCTAAAGGGAAAAACTTCATCCTCTTTTAGTTGACAGTGAATCCACACAGGTAAGTTGTTATAGCTTCTATTGTATTCTTGAAAAGGAAAAGGCTTTATTTGGGCACCTGAGACTCAAGACATGAATTACAGGAAACCCACGCTTCCTTAGCACTGATGCTTCCCAATCCATGTCATTGTTTCTTCTCCCTGTAACAGGAGACATGAGGAATTTGAACACAGACGTGATACACAGCCTTCTTTTGAGTGGCTCCTTTGTTGTATACTGACAGACTAATCATGGCGGACTTTTCTTTGTTTTATTTTGGTGTGGATTTTTTTGTTTTGTTATGGAAGATTATTCACTTTAAAGCTTTATTAAAGGAAATTACCTGCTAGCAACAAATCCCACACTGATGTGAAACACTGTCAAGCTACCAGTCATTCCCTGGATCTACTTTGTTGATGTGCCATTTCATTGCACTTTGTTGTGCCACAGTGTTAAAAAAGCAAACCACAAACAAACAATAGAAAAAATGATCCACCTGAAGATCCACCACCTCACTTCTTCACACCCCAGTGATCTTGTATGTTACTCTGGAAGTACCAGCTTTTGTCTACAAGAAACCTTGCGGAAGTCAACTGTTGTGGGATGCATTGGATGTGGTTTGCGCTGAAAACTACTTTGACAACTGAAATCTTTTATAGTGGAAAACAACAGAAACATGAGACAGTAGCAGCGTGGAGCTTCCTCTCTTATCTTTTTTTCTCAGAGAGGGAAAGGGAGTGCCTGACTTTGATGTTATTACCTTCCTTCCACCTGATTCTCTGTGCATGTTCATGCAGTTTCATGTCTGGAGACTTGATTATAATTTCTGGTGTTCCTGAAATATCTCCCATTTGACAAAATCTGTAGGTGGAGGTAGAAAAGCCTGTGAGAATCTGGAGGAGCAAAGATTATAGGAGTCTTCCTCATTAACATGTTTGTGTCCAGGCTGATCTCTACAAGGGTTTCAAACCTTAAGACTTTGTATATTTGTAAAAAAAATAGCCAGTTAAAAATAACTTTGTTTGCTTAACAGAGTATAATAGTTTGAATTCAAAGTTCCTTTGAACTGGCTATTCTGTATCAGACATAGACTAGCGCACAACTGGTACTTTAAAAATGCACAGGAGTGCTTCTGGATTCCTTTTGATGGCAGCAGTTCTGTAACTATGACTGTAAGGTGAAACTCAATGTTTGCAGAAGGCATGTGATTGCTTATGGCTGTCATTTTGTCCCTAGAATGGAAATAGCCTGCTGCAGGTATTTGGTTTTTATGCAGGTGTTTTGTAGGCATGGGCCAAATAAGAAGGAGCTCTGAAGGACTTTATTTTGGATTCCTTGGAATTAGTTCCTCAGCTATGCCCTGTAGGGTAATGATGTTACATTTCTTATATGTATATGTATGTCACTGCCACATGAAACTCTGGGTTTTAGAGTATATGCTAAGTACAGTGTCAGTGAGAACACTGCTGTGCTTCACACCCACCATTTTATCTTAAGTTGCGGTGTTTAACTCTTTGAAGTTTTCTTCTCCTGCATTTCCAATCCTATCTTTAATTTCAAAGGTGGAGTGGTGTGAAAAGAATGCAAAATAGTCAGCTCTTTGTCTAAGATGTACTAGTGATAAAAAGCTGAACTATGTTTAAGAACTGGAGCAGAAAGGATGCTCAAATTGTATTAGTTCCTTTTCTTGGTATCTGGAAGTAGAAACTAATTTTCTACAGAAAAGACTACTATACTATATTGAGTAAATTAATTAAAATCTGTCCAAGTTGAATGTTTGACTTGAAAAGGGTTAGGGTTGTGGGGTTTTGTTTGTTTGTTTTGGCTTTTTTTTATTTTATTTTTTTTTTTTTTTTGTCACCGAAATTAACGTTTTTTAGGTGGTCAAGGTAACCAGCTGGTAGTGCCCATCTTCAGAACTTTTGATGTGGTAGTAAAATAATTTGTCTTAAAATACAGTGTAACAGATGGAAACATTAAATTTACATTAGTTGTGATTTGTAATATGTGTCTTTTGATCAAGCTTTATGAGCAACACAATGAGCCAGCCTTTAGGACAGTCGGACAGTCTGTCCTTAGTCCCATGTCCTGACGCACTGGTTAAATTTATCATGGTCTGAAGGAAAGCACTCTCTCCAGATTTCCTGGACTACGATGATGCTGTACGTTGCCTTCAGGATCAAAAATAGCAGCAGTAAACTTCAGCTACTCCAGTAACAGAAGGATGTAGGTCTTCCATGCATTATATGAGAGATGCCATTGGCAAGATTCATCTGCTGGGAGGCAGACCTCTGTGCTGTAGTGCTTGATGCTCCCTTATCAGTCTCCTGTTGTTTACCGTAGATGGGTGGTTGCTCAATCACAGAATCAGTGAATGGGTTGGAAGGGACCTTAGAGACCATCCCGTTCTAACTCTCCCACTTTGGGCAGGGACACTATCCAGTAGACTGGGTTGCTCTAAGTGCCATCCAACCTAGCCTTGAATACATCCAAGGACGGGCCATAACGCTTCCAAGGAATGGAGCATGATAGTATTTCCATGGTAGACATAGAAAGCCTGTGGTAGACCTAGAAAGCCAGGTGAGAGAAATCCCAACTTGTGACCCCTGGTTTAAAAAAAAAAAAAAAATAAAAAAAAAAATTGTAGCTTTGCTTTAAAATATTGCCCAACATAAATGATCTTGATCAGATGAAATTCTCGTTCTGGAAAATGTCTGCTCTTGAGTTAGATGTGACTCTTTACATATTAAGTGGCTTTGTGTGTAGGAATTTTAGTCGTCATGTGATGAATGTGTGTATTTGATAGCAGGGAAGGTGAAGAACGTAGAAGGCTAACCTCCAAGTGTTTCCAAGCAGCAAGATAGTTAAAGGAAAGCAAGACTCAGGAATGAGCCTCTGAAGCAGGAATCCAAGTAAATTCCTTGAATGGTTCCTTGAGAGTGTGCTAGAGGCTAAAAACCAGCTAGTATTGTCCAGAAGGATGAAACACAGTTAGTTTCACCTGATGGCTTGCTCACGCTGTTCTGGCTCATTGCTGTAAATATATTGTATTGGCTGAGTTCAAGATCTAGAAGTTTTGAGCCCATATTACACAAATCATGAGGTAATTTAGAAAAACAAAGTTGGTCTGTCTCTTTACTCCTTAATTGCTCTTGCCAGCAGCTTTTGAATGATGCCAAAAACCTTATTAAAAAGGTTTTGGCAGTTGTTACAGGTCCTTTTGCAAGACAAAGTCACCATTATTAGAGCCCTACTGTGACAGGCACTTAGTCACAAACGCAAATGAGATTAGTACTGCCTGAAGAATGTCTAGTGATGGTGACTGCAATGCACCCAAACCAAGTGAGATGGTGTTTGATCCATCCAAAAGCTGTTGGAGATGTTTGACTGTATGTTGATCCATCCAAAAGTCTCCAGCTTTCATCTAGCATCACCTATCAGAATAGGATATTGAAGATGAGCACCATTTTGGACCCTGTAAAGATTCTGGGTAGCAGAAGACTTAACCAATAATACTTTGTGAACACAAAGGTGGCTTTCTAGAAGGACACGTCAAAATTTACCTTTTATTAGCTTGCAGAGACAGGGGAATCAGCTCACTGGACATCATCTCAAGACTGTATAGTAAAGATCCTAGTTTGTCTGTTAAGTAAAAAACTGCATTTTAACTTCTAATCACATTATTTTTCTGATGCACTTTAATGTGTTTGGGGCCTGAAAGACACATTTAAGCTTTTAACCTCTCCTCATGGGAATTCTCAGATATTTTTAATCCTAAGCAAATTTTAGCTCTTGTAATGCAGGATATGCGTTGTTTTTAGCCACTATCTGGCCAGGGAGCAGTACACATAAGCATAGCCCGGGTTCCTTGTGGCCCTGTGAGCAAAGCATGATGGAATTTTTAAAAAATAATAAAACACTTAGCTCTGGAGATGGATCAGAACAAGGTCCCTACATGATGAGTAGGCGAAGAGGCTACTGTAGTACAAAGAGGTGGATTTCAGCAGAATAAAACAAGATGTAGCTGTACATACTACCAGTAACCACATCCTCTAATGTGGCAAAACTTGTGCTCTTTGCTGAACCAGACTTCAACTCTGGTTATTTGTTTGGAGCATCTGTCTTTGTTGGAGGATCAAAGTACTATCTGGAGGTACATGTGAGGTAAAGTGTCTGAGGTTGTTTCAGAGTTTGTATGACAACATTTTTAGTGAAGAGAAGAATGTATTTTGAAACATGATTTGTTAAGCACTCCTTTTAATAAGACTTATGGTGTGTTGGTTTTCCTGTTTGGAATTCAAAGGCTGAGGAGTTGATACTCAATTTCAATCCCAGCTCTCCTGATATACTTGCTACACATTTTTTAATTTTTTATTTTTTTAAGATGCAAACCACAAGGTTTCTTAGTGTAGTGCAGATGATACTGGCTGCTTTCACATTTTTGCAGCTTTTATTGAACTTGAGCATCTTAGTATGGTGCCTGGCATGCTCTGAATTTCAAGATTGGAGCCTTGGGAAAGTTACTAGTTTAACCTTGACTCTTTTGATGCCAGCTCTTCTAGGAGGGGAAGCTGAGCTGAGGTTGCTGAGATTTAGCTTAAAAATTTTGGAACTAGCCGAGAGCTGTTTTGTGTCTCTTCATAATAGCTGGCCCTGACAGTTTAACAGAGCTTATTGACCATCTGCTTTGTCTAGTTTGCCACATGGCAGAGTAACAACTAAGCCAAAATACTGGCGGCACAGTGTATTAATTAAACAACTTGCTTGTGAACACTATCAAGTTACTAATTTGATTGATGTTGTACTTTTAACTTGAAGAGTTTTGTCCTTTCTCTTGCTGCAGTTGCTGGGTATTGAGCTGAAGACCATAGGATAGGTGGTGAGGAAGGAAATGTTTGACTGGATGTTGAAGTCCCTGTTCGTCTCCTTGCCCTCTGTCTTCTGTTAACCCACTCTCAACAGATGGAATCCGGAGTGTATTACAGTCTTGTTCCCCTGCTGCTACTTCTGACTGCTGTTCTTTGCCTCTCACAAAGCTGGCAAAGCAACAGCTGTTTCACCATTTTTCTGTTTGAAGGGAGAAACGTAGCAGTGGGGGGTGGGGGGAGAGACTGGAAGACCAGCCATCTTGCTTGCATAAGACTAGAGAGAAGTATCATTCTTGTCTCTTTTTAGAGAGCCAGTAACTCCTCTGAGAACAGATTTCATGTTCTTCAGTGTTTGTGTTCCTGAAAATACAATGCATCTTTCTCCAAGGTGAGAGGAGAAGTTGAGAACTTTAAGCAAATAGCACTGGTTATGTCTGCATGTACCTAGCTGGAGGAACCTGACTGTGGGCTGCTTATTAGCGTGACTAATTCTGCTCAAAGGCACAGGCCCCTGGGAAAGCAGATTTTAAATCCAGACTGTGCTGGTGGCAGAGATGTGCAACATGCTCTCTGAAAGGGATGTGGTAAGACTTTGGCAATATCCAACAACTCTCTGCTTGATCAAGGGACATGCTGTAGGTAGCATCTCTGCATCTAGAAGATGAATCCTGTTGAGCTTGTTATAGTGAACAGATGGCTTGTTAATATGTTCTGCTGTGCTATGGCAAGCCATGCTTCTTCAAGGCATTGCTAGCTACACTTTCATTGCAGAAATTTGTGTACATTCTCTTTCTTCTGATAATTTTCTGTAACAACAGGTAACTTGTTCATGCATATGTGGATGAAGGTGTATATTTGTGGTCTGCTAACATGGTCCTGAAGGGTTAGTGTATATGTATGTGTGCACTGTGTATATAGTATGCTCCTGGATGGTGTAACATGAAATAGTATTGCAATTCAGTGGAACATCAGTCTCAATGAAGCTACTGTTTGGCTCTATTTTTAATATACCAAAGCTTCTGGAAAGGCTTTGCATAGTATGGAAAGAACTTCAGGAGAAAACTGAAAGACTGCTGTACTCATTTGGGTTATGTCTGAAAAGCTGTCTCTAATTGACTGCAGACAAAGCCTCTGATAACACATCTGTGTTTTGGCCTCTGGAAACTCAGTGCTAACCAGAAGCATTGCTCTGATTGTGTTTGGGACTTCCAGGAGTTGCAAGACTACACCCAGGTAGTCTTGATGTGTGCATTGCCCTACAGAACCGGGAAACTATTTAAGAAATGAGATCTTGGGTATATATGTGAGTTCTCTCCTTTCTGGGAATCTTTGGTATTCCTGATAATTGAAGGTGGCGCCTTCTGGCATTTAAGGTATACTTGAGAAAACTACATTCCTCTTAAAATCTTTTTCTCCTCCTCACATATTTTTCTTTTTGTTGTTTTTCCTTTTTTTTTTTTTTCCTTATCTCCCCTATGTGTTAATTAACACACTTAAGAGTAATCTTTCACTCTTTTGCTAACTTGATAACATGAGGGTTATAGTTCCTCTGCTAGGGCTCCAGCTGTGGAAATGAAAGGCTAGGCTTGATACAGCTTTTAAAAAAGAAGCTTTAGTTCAGTCATAGGAAACAGTTTAAGCTGTTGTTTTCTTTAGCACATACGTGGGAGCACTACTGCTAATAAGAAAGGGTGGGGGAACTAAGTGCTCACCCTTCAGTAGCCTGTTGGAGTTCTCTCTCTTCAGTTCAGTCCAATTGCAGTTTCTCTGTTTTTGCTATTGCCAGTCGACAAATTAATCTATTTTAAGGGTCTTCATCACTCCTGGACTTGCTTTGTTTGCCTGCATCATCTTTCTGCTACAGTGATTTGCAAGGACCAGCAGCTGTTGTATGTGCATCTGGAGTTTTTATGGTTGTACTGGAAAATACTGCCTTGGAAAAAATTGTTTGTGTATCTGAGGAACAGAGGGACACCTCAGTGCTTTGGCCCCATTCTGTTTTGGGCTTGCTAGCCCTGTCATGATCATGTATCTCACCACAATTTTTCATGGTCCAATATGAAAAGGTCTGTCACATGCTGCTGTCAAGAGAGTATGTTGTGGAAGATGATAGGCTCTTTAGCATTTAAAAAGTAAAGCTGTAAGTAAATTAGAAGCTTCAGGAATTACTTTGGTTTTTTACTTTTATACGAAGCCAAAACAACAAGTATCTTGCCTTATACTTTTCTCCTTCTGCATGCCTTAAATTACTTCTCAGGCTATGGTTATGGAACTACAAAGCTTTTATTTCTTTAAAAAAATATATATGCATATCATCATAACTTACTTCTTTTGGAATGCCACTAAACACACTTTTTCTTCAGCCTGTGACAATTTCCAACAATGCATATGATTAGAGATTGCTGACAAGTCCTGACTTTGCATGTTTGTGTCTCTCTGAAAAATGGAGGCAAATATTTTCACATATATTTGACATCTGCTTAAGAAAGATAAATCTTGAAGTGAAGTTGAAGCAGAAGAGAACAAGTTTTAGGCTGACCACAGCAAAGTGAGTTCAGTTGAAAAAGTGTGCTGTTCAGGGGTCAAGGGAGCTGAAATGAGAGTTCCCGTTGCTTTCTTGGAAGGCAGGCAGGCTGATATCTGTTCTTAAAACAGTTGTTGCAAATCATCTGCAGGCTCTGCCAAGGGATACTTGCTCAGTCTGCATTTTCAAGATGGCAACACAATTTATAAGGTTTGCTGGCTGTTCAAAGTGCAATTCTTTGGCAGTGAGCAAAGGTTAGCTTCTCTTGGGGTAGGTAAATGTGCATATAGGGGGCTTCATAGTGAAATGGGCACAAGAATGTGGGAGGAGCTGGGAGTCAGAAGGGTTTGCTGGAAGCTTTTGTTTTACTTGGGCTTTGGACTTCTTCATGATCAATTCTTCTCTTGTGTTTCTACTGTGGTGGCAAGGATGTGCTCTTGATGTGGAAATGGAGTGTCTGTCTCCTTACAACCCATTTTTTGGAGATTCTCAGGAAAGTGTGAATGTGTGTACTTGAAACCAAATGAATGACAAGGCATTTTGACAGACTCCTGAGAGCTTTTAAATGTAGGTATCCTAAAATGGTAACTACAACTTAAATTCCCTTCAAGCATGCTACATTTGGATATAATAAAAGGATTTTGGAAAGAAAGAGAGTGGTTCAAAGCTTGCTGGCAATTAGATATTGACTAAAACAAGATAAAAATTCCGTGACACAGAACCCATGAGCACAGATGTCAGGTTGTGAAACGTGTGGAGGAAGGGTGGTGCTGCATGCTGGAAATCCCAGTTAACAAACCAGCTGGCAAGATAACACGTATGTGCAAGAAAGAGATCTGAATGATTCCATTGAAAACACCTATTTTGAAAGGAATTAATACTACATTACAATGACATAGAATATAGTCTGAACTTACACCTTCATCTTCACCTTCCAGCACTTAATTGTTTTCTCTGTCTTCCAGTAATACAAAATTTTCAGATGAGATGTATTAAATTGTGAAGTGGTAATGAAATGGAGCTTTCTTTGTATATTTCTTACTGGCTTGGCCTATTTTGTCTGCAGAGAAATGTTGGGCAAAGTTGGGTTTTTCTAACTTAATAGAAGCATCTGCATTGGCATTATGATGACTCTTCCTTAGAGACTAGGCAAGAATTTCCCAGCCAGAAGAGGAAAGCACAAAGAGGTATTCTGGATGTTGAAGGGAAGTGTCCTGAGTCTTATTGTACTGAGCAGTTGCATCTGTGTCACAGTCAAAAATTTTAAGGGCCATCACAATTTTTGCTGAAGTTGTCAAACACATGGTAAAAGATGAGTAAATAACAAGTTGTATCTGACTCTCAACTTCCATTTCCCAGATAAACTGATGGAAGTATTTAAATGAATGATGGGGCCATGAACCAAGCAAGGCTTGCCAAACTGTTTTTTGGCCAGCTAGGGATCCCTATAAGCTGTTCCATTCCAAGTCAGAGCCAATTTTGGTTACTCAGTGGTTTGATGCTTTATGGCAGGGGTTCTGAGCAAGTGCTTCCTAAACAGCTGCTCATACAAGAACTACTGTGTATGGACAGACCAGAGTCAGCACTGTGACCCCTGACTAGTGTTTCAGTCACCCATTCAAGCAACAGATGAATACCAAACTAAAAATAGCAAGTCCAGGACCCAGCATAAGTATTTTCAGTCACCTACATAATAGGCTCTTTTGAAAACTTGTTTAAACACAGGATACCAACAAACTGATTTGATTTAAAAAAAACCCAAGCAGTGTATGCATGCATTTGTTTTAACTTTACAAAATTCCATTTAGCAGTTAATTAGGGGAAAAATATTCCTGTTGATTCTTTGCAAATTACTTCCTTAGCTTCCATACAATCATAAGTTAAAAAAAAAAAGCCTGAGAGGGAAAAAAAATGTTGAACAGAAGTGGGGAAAAGAAAAGTAAAAGGATCTGTTATTTATCTTTCTAGGCCAAGGCACCTGCACAAGCCTCCACTGCTGTTCATGGAGTTGCAGGCTGCATCCAACACTGTATGAGTTACCTCCCTGCTGCTGATGGGAGAATGCAGCCAGTGAAATGTGGCAGCCAGCCCAGGCATCTAAATAAAGAGGAATGGTCTTCTGAAAGAGCACAGAAAGCCTTCCTTCCAGCAAGAAAACTTGCTGGGTGTGCTGGTGACCAACAGTAGGCAGTGTGTGTGCTAGGCAAGCATGACCTCAACTTTGCTGGCAGAGTTCTAAGTGCAATAAAACTTAGTTTTTCTCCTAATACACTATTTTTTCAATAGCAGCTTTGTGGCCCTGCTAGCAAGCAGGCTGGAGAACTGTGGAAAGAGAGGAACCAAGACTGTTTCTTCTGCAGAGGCATTCCATTTTCATATGGTCTATATAAACTCAAAGGCAACTCTGACAGTAGTGGTCACATTGTGTAAAGTGGATTTTAATGGCTAGTTTGCCCAAACTGATTAAAGAGAGCCCCTCATCTCCATTTGAAAATCTCATTGCCACCACTCCTGAGTGTAGGTGGGCCCAAATCTACATCAAAACAGTTTGTGGAAATTATGATGCTTCATCTGTGGCAAGCTGCTAATACTATAAGGCTCTACCTTCAAGTTCATATAGCAATGTTTTTTCAACTGCTTGCTCTATTGTTGTTTGGGAAGTGGTACCATGTTTTATTTGAAGCTTCGTGTTGGCATAACTGCGTGGCACTGAGGCAGTTTAATTTCTATATGAGCTGTTCTCAGAAACTGGCCCTGGCTTCCCTTCCCTGAGTAACTTCAGTAAGGGTTTTGGCAGTGCTTGCTCCTGCCTCACTGTGCTTTAGCTTAATTTCCCCTTTCTCCTCCTTCAGCGGACTTTTTGACACAGTTGATGGTGTTATTTTTCCCTCACTCCTTATACAGGTTAAAATGTTATGCTAACCATGTTGTGATGTAGGACTTAACAGCTGACTTGAGTTTGGTGCCTATAAGTGTAAGGAGTTTGTCTGGGGAAAATCCCAGTGTGTTGCCATCATCTTTCTGCTCTCTAACCTTCTGATTGAAGGAAAGGCAAAACTGCAGTGGCATCTGCAAAGACAGCAGCTGACTCTGTGTTGAATATCAGTGCATGAAGGCTTGTGTTCTGGGGGAGGGTGAAGATATTCAGGGAAGCTGGGTGGGGAGACCTGTGCTCTAGATGTGGATGTCCTTTCCCTATCCTCTTTCACAAAGACTTGCCCATAAAGGGAACTTTCACAGGAATTGCATTGAGGGACTAATGTTCTTATCTCTGCCCAAAACCCTGATCCCTCCTTGCTGATAGAGGGACCCCACCTGGAATAAGGGCACAAGAGTCTTGTGTCCTTTTGTATCACCTGAGTGCCAGGATTGTGCTGTTGCCATTTTTGTGTATTTGCATGCTATTTTACAGTAAAAACTTCGGGGTGCATTTGCTGCTTTAGAGGGACTGACTCTTTGAATGGAACTCGTAATTGGAATAGCATCTGTCTGTTTCATCTGCTCTACTGTCACTTTAGAGCCGAGAGGAGAGGCTGATCTATGACAGTGCCAGCTTGAGACAGTGGTTTACAGTGACTGAGGCAAGAGAGAGCCAGCTTGGGTAATGCCATGGAAGAACTTGGCTTGAGTGTGTGATCCTCCCCTAAATATTAAAAATATCAGTTGTTAATTGCTTTAATGAGGTTCACAACTAAAGCTTAAGTGTTTTGTGTGTACTGTAAATCCATTACCATGTTAATGTATTTTTCACTTCCACTTGAAGTCTGAAGTTGCAGCTGTACCTAAGTGCTGGCATGTACATGAACATTAAGATGCCTTTATACTTGAGAGATTCCCAGAAATTTTCAAATGTTTAACACCATGTTTTTTATTTGTAATTGTTCCTAAGTAAGGAAGTTTGGGCTGTTCTTGACTATTGCTAAGTAACATTAACATACAGGATTAGTGTTCCAGTTGCCCTAGGATGATATCTTTATATAGGGTTTGTCCTGCTTGAGATCATTCTGTCCTGAATTCCTTCTTCCTTCCCACCACCCAAACTCAGACCCAACAAATCTGTGACTCTCATTACTTACTCTTTCTAGGCAAAAAATTGGCAAGTCATGCCAGGTAACATAGCTCACAGAGGGAGCATGTCCCTGTTGTTTGACTCTAAGTCTCTAAATTTGTCATTATGTAGATTGATTAAATTAACACTTTGTGTCCCTCTTTTTTCTGTTAGGAACATACTGCTCAAACTGGTCTCCTAACTGTATGACAGGAAAACATAATGGAGATGGTGATGGTTATGGAGGAAGCCAAGAATTCCTAACAGTGCTCTTTCAGGGAAGGCTGATTAGGCTGTGGGATAAGGCATGCTTTTTCAATTATCCAAGGAGTGTGGTGGTATCCTTTTAACATATAATCCTATGCTTTTCCTTATAGTGTGTCTCTGGCTGGGAGGAACACACACCTAACTTGCATACTGGCTTGGGTCTGAGATGCTGCTAGGTTATGCTTTAGATTTTGGAGCTTGAGAGTACTTCCTGTTCCCTGGGTTCAGACATGGATCTCCAAGATATTTCCTAGTTGAAATTTCCTTGTAATATTATGTATACTTCCTAATATAAGCTTGGGGCTTTTTCCCACTTATCTACTAACCAACACAGGGTAAATTGGCAGATGCAGACAGGCTTTTTAAAAGGTATTTCTTCCTTCTCTGAGCCAGGTGGTTGTGGGCAAGCTTTGGTCTGGAAATCTAATTGCTGTGATAGTAAACTATGGCAGTTGAATATAAATGCTCTGCCAACAGCGTTTGTTTTCTTGGTTTGAAAGCTGTCCTAATGCAGCTATGTTTTCTGGACCATGCAGTTTGTGCACACTGGCTGAGCAAGCTGTGATCCAGCTGTGCCTGCCTGTGTGAACACCATCAATGTGTGTTTAAGTGTCTGTCCATCTTTCTCACCTTTTCTGCAGCTTTGTTTCATCCTCTATATTGCTAGAGTTTGCAAATTCCTAGGTAATCTCCCCCTCTGCTTCACAGCAAGGTTTGTAGTCCTCCATGCAGGGCTACGTAAGCATTGTTCTTGGCATTACTCTTGAATTAACAACTGGTAAACACACTTAAAATGTTGAACTAGTCCAGATTGAAATAATCTGAGCTGAGGAGGTTCACAGTATGTGCCTGCCTTAGCTGGAATATCTTGGAAAGCTTTTTAGGTAAGACTTCAGTTATTTCTAATGTTGAGACTAGAATCAGGAAATTAAAAAAGTGGTTTCCCACATTGCTTGAGGACTTTCAACAGCAGAGTTGAAACTCTGGTACGTGAAATCTTGAAAATTTAGGAGGGACTAGATTTGCTGTGTGTCGGAGATTCCTGTGGCCGGTTTATGAAAGTGTTCTCAGTTTAATCAGGCAACTCCCCTCGTCTTTCACTTCTGCTTATCATGTGCCTGAACTTGTTGAAGTTTGGCAATAAGCTCAAAGATTGTCATATGTGAACAAGCTTGCTCTGTGGGGAACTAGAAGGGGCTGGGCTCTTGCAGTTTCATCTTGGCAGGGAGCCCTCATCACAGTGCCTGGGAGCTGGGTTGCTCCTTTTACTGCTTCCAGCAATCCTTTCTCTGGCCCTCAGTTGCAGAGAAAGGATACAAAGGATGGATGTAGAAGCAAATACCCAAAAAGATAGGAGCAGAGGTGATGGGATTTTGCAGGAAACAAGATGTTAAAGTAAAAGCTGAGGACTACATTTTTAAGAACAGGAGCAGAGGGCAATGTGTACTTGAGGATAAAAGTTGGACTGTTGTTCTCCAGACCAAGAACTATACGTAGGACTGAGAAAACCTTTCCGTGCTTTACCAGCAATTTCAGGGGCTCTTGTGTTTGCAAAGTGTTACCTCCCTCTAGTGGTGTGTGCACAAGGCTGTGGACTGCTGGCTCCGGGTAAGGGTACGCCAAGTCTGGACCATATAGATAAAATACCATGTCCTTGACTTTTATCCAGCCCTCCATACCATGTTATGTAGATGCATTTGGTGCACCAGTGAGCTACTGGGCAGCTTGCATAAGCCATTCTATTGACAGGTGTGCACTTAGTGTCCCTCCTTTGTTGTGTAATTAACTGGATCCACGTGATGTCAGACTTGAGGACAGGCTCAGCACAGAGAAGATTTCTGTTAAAGAGCCACACTGCCACAGATAAATTATGATTATTCAACAGTAGGATTGTTGACTCAGAATGAGTGGAGAAATCTGGTAACTTTGCCTTGAATGTCTCTGCACTTTTATTCAGTAATCAAGAGTGGTAGAGGAAGATAGACTTGCTGTTGGTGGAAGAGGCTGCTGCTCTGGTTGGAACAGATTGGGTACAACACGGGTTTTTCTATGTCTTAGTTGGAGCCAAGACAGAATGGCATGTGGTCAGGAGTGTGGGGCCTCGGTCTCTGTATTGCCTTTGAGATTCCACCTTCAGTGCCTGATGGGGGAGAAAATAATATGTAACTGCATGCTAAAGATTTTGTCATACTGGGAGCAGCATCCTAAATGTGTTCACTGATTATCAGCAGTACAAACCAATATTCACTGTTGCATGAACTGCTTCACCTGGACCAAAAGAAATGACAGCTAATTGTTTTTTTCATGTCTAACATTAGATCATCATGTCTGCCATGGCATTACTGCTCTGAATATTTTAAGATTGGAGAAAACATGCTGTCATTTAGTAATTGGGTTTTACCACTGAGGATTCTTGTTCTTACTGCAAATTTCATGAACCCTGGCACTTTCTTCTTGCTGTCTTCAGCATCCTTTCCTAATCTTCTTCCTCATACCAATCAATAGACAGAGCAGTCTTTTTGTCTTGCAAATAGCTTTATTTTGGCTTTGTATTTTGACTCTGCACTTAACTAGGATTGGCTTTAAATAAAAAAGAACTTTCTTTAATTCTGGATTAACAATTTTTGATCACTTAAACTATTATTTTTTTGTTTTCATTTTTATCCACTTTTGCTCTCGTGCATAAATGCCCCCAAACAACTGACTGCCTTGAAACAAGAAGCATGTGAGTTTTTCTTTTTTGTTTCCTAAAAATTACTATTTGGTCATATTAATTTACCTGGACTAAGTGCAATCCTTTCATAATCCCACCAGGTTAGATACACAACCAATGACTTTGTAATTCATGGGGTTTTTTATTTATCATCCTGAGACTTGCACCCCTGTCTTGCAGTGCCATCCATGTCTGCAGATGAACTGGTTTAGAGTTACCTTTATTAGATGCCTGTTCTAAAATAATATTTTCATGTGTTAAATGGATATTTCCAGAAAAACTGGTCCTATTTTCTAGCTTGGTTTTGATCACTTACTGGCGATCTTCCAGGACTCCTAGAGAAATCCCTGATTCATACAATCTGAAACTTTCATATATCTGAACTATATGGTCATCTTTCCTTCCTTTTCCTTCATTTTTCTCTTGTTATCCCTTCCTACTGTTTCCAAACTCACTATACAAATGATGGCTTTAACTTTTCATGCTGCATTTAGCTTTTGCTTTCTTTCCCAGATTTAAAATCTCAAGTAAAAATCAAACAAGCCTATTTTAATTATTTCACAGCACTGCAGATGTGATGATCCACAGTGAATGACAGTGAGGGTGTGGGATAATAGGTTAATTTGCTGGTTGAATTTATAGTGGGAAATTATCCATAGGGCCACCATTGCCCTTTAAATTTTAAAGCCTCCAATAAATGTTTAATTAGTAGATAGTTGGAATGATGTCAGACCTGCTTTTGCTGTACTGGAAGTGCTGTCCTCAGGGTCAGCAGATTGGAGTGTGCAAGTGTTCTTCAAGATGCCCCTACAAAATCCAGCTCTTTGGCTTTGGCTGCTGTGGGAGCTGGTTTTGAAGACCTTTCTCTGATCTCAGTAATAGATGTTCATCTGTTTCTGTTTCATTCACCACTGCCAGCTGGAGAGGTTGTAATGTCTTAAACTGCTACAGCTATTTACTACTTAATGCACATCTGTGCCCAAGGTCTTTTGCCAGTAGCCTGCAAAGAATTCATGCAACCTAGAGTAATGGGGTGTCATTCAATGCAAGGTTGAATTGAACTTGCATTAAATGTCATGGAAGTTGTCTTTGGTATTTTCTGACTTTTGAATGGTTAAGCAGAAGTCAGCTCATGTTCTCCCTACATTGTCAATGCAGACTGCAGAGGGTGCTTAAAAGGAGAGTGTCCATCTTCCTCTCCCCCAAGAGTTTCAGTTGATAGATGTTTGCACCCAGAACCCCCACACCCCTTCTATTTTAGCTTTTCTGGGGGCTGCTCCCTGTCAGCATGCTGCTAGTGGTTTCTTGCCCCTGCCCCCCACCCCATCATCTGCTGTTTGCATCACTTTGTCTCCCTCTCACTGGAGCAGAACTCGTGGCAGTGTTTGGTTTTTTGCACAGCCTCATGACAGTAACAAGACCCTTAAAATACCATCCTTTGGCTATTCACAGACCCTTTCAGGCTTGGCCCAGCCCAGTCTGTATCTAGCTAGTGAATTGTAATTGGAGCAGCCAGACTAATCTCGCCAATAAAATCTGTCAAACAGGAGGCATGACTTCATCTTTCCTCCCTCTGTGATTACAGCTGTTATGGAGTGGTCAGACTCCCGACCTAAGGGCATGTTTTTCATGCCTAACGTAAAACTCTTCAGATCATGTAGGCACAGTAGTTCAGATAGAGAAAAGGTGTTTTGATTGTTTGTTCATTCAGCCAAAAATAAGGGCAAGAGTTACGTTTTTGGGCTTCCCCCTCCATTTGTGTTGTGTAGGCAAGTTCAAATCTGCTGTGAAGTGAAGAAGATAAACATGATCTTTTACAGAAAATGTAACTTAATTGAATGCCATTGTGCCAGGTTCAATTATAGTTCCTTGTTTCCTATTTGTGATTTTTGTTATCACTTTCTGTGATGTACAGGAGCTCCTGTGTTACCTCTTATACCAAAGTTCAGTGAGCTGCTGGTGCAGTTGACCTCTGAATTGATGGCACTGTGAACCTTGAAGATGTAGGAGAAAGTTGATTTGAAGAAGAGGAAAGAGGGATAGAAGCAAGGATTTCTTCCACTCAACTGGTACCATTTAGAGTAAAACTAACCTTTCAGGAGCACTCAACTTCAATCAAGTGTGATCACAAAAATGCATTATATACCTTCTAGGCAATTTCCCCTCACTGCTACTTTTCAACATGGTTTCAGCTTGCTTGAACGCTGTTCCAAGAGACAAGAGTTCAAAATGTGTATCTGACAAAATATTCAATATGCTGAACAGCACTTCTGAATGCAGACATATGCACAATGGCTATTTACACAGTTCAATGGATGTGTGTTTTGATAAGTTTACAGTATTAGCAGTAACTCCAGGCAGCCTGTCTTAACAGTATTTAGGCTGAGCTGCTTAGATAAAATGTTCAGGAGGTTTACTACCTGTGTGGAGAATTTCTGGTTCTTGGTGTGATATGTGAATTAACATAGAGTTGGGATAGTAAACTACTAAGTAACTGTAGCGCTGTTATTATTATTCTTTCCAATTTTGATGGCTTTTACTGAATACATATGGAACACTTCTCTGCCTCTTGTTTAAATTGCTAGTGAATCTGTTGCGTTGGGTTAAAAACTCCCATGTTGCCATATTGTGTTACAGTAATTGGTATCTTTACTGCATCTCAGCAAATGTCCATGCTTCCTTTCTGACCAGCCTGGTTGGGCAAAGGGTGTGCTTTGTGTATTTTTGTTCTTTGGATCCTGTATGACTGCACTATAGTGTCCCTGCACACTTTTCCTTCAGAGATGGGGAATGGGGAACTTAATCATCCAACGTCTGACCTTCCTCCTCACACTCCAAGAGATGTTGAACAGTTGGCATTTTAGCTGGGGTTTGATACGGCTAGTTGTTTGCCACTTTGGTGCTTAACTTCGCTTAGATTAACTTGAACTAACATCTTCATCGCTAATGTTTGGACTACTCAGTAGAAGAATAATTTTGGTATTACCTGAGGCAGTTGCTGTTGGAGCTGTTAAATTATTTCACAGTTGTTGAAACTTCTGCAACTTGCTATAACCACCATATTTTTGTTAAAATGCTTCTTAAAAGGATCTTGAAAAGTGTTGGTGGGGTATGAGAAGGCAGCAGCTGCTGCTGTGATCTTTTTGCTCCATCCTGACTTAAATCTACCCTTCCCTCTGGAGGCTTTCAGGTCCCTGTTTTCATTAGATGGGTGCCGAAGTGATGCAACATCAGCGAGTTGATTGATGGCAATGCACTTGTGGGAGATGAGTCTTGCAGTGCCCGTGTGTTGGCTTATATGGAGGAGGGGCAACAGTGGAGCTGTGTGCCGTGGTACTGAGGCTGGTGTCAAGGCTGGACTTGGTGTGGGAGAGAGGCTGAGACTAGAGTTTTGTATGTGCAGCAGGGAGCTGCTTAACAATTTTGATGAGACAATGTATAAAATGGCCAGTGGAATGTTTTTTGCATAACTGAAAATGAAATAAATGGTGATATCTGTGGATGATAAATTCTCATTAGGATTCTAGAGCTCAGGAGTCCTTCAAAATGTATGGACTGCTGCTCTGATTCAGGGAACAAGGCATCTGATGTGTTGGTGATGCAAAGAGAGAAAGAAGTGTGTGGGTGGAGGAGGTTTAAGAAAAATTCTCTAAAATACTCTATGTCTTAGACTTTGTGCTTCACTGCAGGTACTGAAAATCTGAGTTCTTCTGATGGAGCATGTATTTCATCCTTGTAAGCCAACTTTGCACAAGGGAGATCTTCCACAGTGTTACCAAGAAAAGGAGTCCAATCAAAAATGCTTTCAAAACAATTTTGTGGCTTGCTGTAGTTATCTACTTACTCTTCCTTCTACTTTTTGTTCTTCATCCTCTTGCCCAATACTGTGAGAATAGCATGACTTGTCATGCTGGCCATGAGTTAGTAACACGTCCGGGCTGTGAACAAAGGATTGCTTAAGAGCTGTTGCCGCCTATGAGGCGGGGGCTTAGCCTGATGCTGGCCTGGGAGCAAGGAATCAAGCCACCATCCCTTATTGATTTCCTTGTCTGGCTCCAGGAGAATGGGTTTGTGTGCTCTCACTAGGCTGCTTTTGGGGTTAGTTAAAAGATAGCTATATGGATTAAGTGGGTATTTTTGCATTTCAGGAAGAAGAAATGCCGGAGGTAGAAATTGACATCGATGACCTTCTTGATGCAGCCAATGAAGAGGAGAGAGCTCTCAAATTACAGGTAATATTATTTTATTATTTTAAATCAGAAGATGGCTGAAGTAATGCATCTGGATTGATATCTTGTGTTTGATTGAATCCACTGTAAATGTAGAATTAGAATGGAGAGGTTCCTAGGTCTAGTCTAGCATAGTCTACCAGACTATGCAAAGGTAATCAAAATCCTTTTAGATAAAAAAAAAAATTTGGAAGATAGGTGATAACACTAGTAAATAAAAGTTCAAAGAACCCAGAAATAGAGGGAAATATGCTAAGCCAAATTAACCTCATTCCAATTTGTACAAGTATATAAAATAAAGAACACAAAACATAAGAAAATGAAGAACAGCACTTAGAAAAAGCTATATGACTGACAGTCAGTTATGATGACCAGATATTTTGTGATGCACTTCGGCAGCAGAACTGTGTATACAGACCAGAAAACTTCCCTTGTGCTTAGACTACTGGCAGCTATTTCTGTGTATACCAGATAGAAATTGGAACCCATCAAAAAGTTTGACGAAAGGGTAAGAAGATCAGGAACAGGAATTAGTAGGGAAATTCAAAAGCTATCTGCTGAAATTACACAGTTTAAACCAGCTCTCTAAATCTTTGAATCTTGTGTGAGGTAGGAGTTAATAAATGGAAGAATGAGGGGGAGAAGAACAGAAACATCATTGCCTTAATATATTTCTCTCTCTAAATCAATATATAAAACCAATAGGATATGTCTCCATTTGTAATCTTTTCTGATGCACTAAGAACAGGAAAACTGTTCCAGAGTCATGGCTTGCCCTCAGCTTGCTTCTGGGAGGTGACTAATGTGGTGCTTCAATGCAGCACATCTCATTTTAGTGCCTTTTAGACCCATTTTCCCGGTGCCCACTGGCCAGCCACAGAGACGTGGGGCATGGCCCCAGGCTCTTTGCTCAGTATTCATAAATAGCTTTGCTGCTTCTGCCTAAACTAGCTACAGCAGCCCCCTGCTAGGAATTCCCTCCTAGGAATAACTAACGTCTCTATTTCTGCATTGCAAAGACTCTCATGTCCTCGCAGAAAGCTGCCTTTCACATGTCTCTTCCTGGGAGAAATGTTCTGGGATTCTCCTCCTCTTCTCAGTTTTTCTTGGAGACAAGGATTTTGTAACTTCCTACCTGGAAAAAGAAGTCATCATTTCTCTCCTGGTACAAATCATTCTGATCCATGTAGGGAGCAAAGGTGACTTGTATAACTCTGGGTTTTCAGTAACATCTTCATTCAGTGATTCCTGTTCTTGCTCCTTTTCTCACTCCCCTCCCTTTCCAGGTTTCGTACCATGTTGTTTATGTTCACTATTACTCTGTATGGATACTGACACTTTCATATTTTGCTTCTAGGAAACTCTTGTAGATTGCTACAAACCAACAGAGGTAAAAGACTTTTTAAAAATGCTATTAACCTGGGAAACAGTAGTTATGTTCAAACTAAAGTAACTTTATTGTAATTCTTATGATAAAGTAACTAGATGAATATTAATGGCTAGCTGATAGACTTGGAGCTTTATGTCCTGAAAATGTCTGTGCCTGTCACTTAGCTACAGTAGGAATGTGATTGTACCCTGTGGAGGAACTGCTGGTCATTCCTGCTGAACTATCAATATTGTTTGCTGTAATGTCCTTACTGACTATACTGACTCTTAAAGCTACCATGTTATAAGAAAACTATATATAATTCTCATCAGATGGCTAAAATATTTGCATGTTGGGCTGTGCTCTTAACTGTGAAATCATTTAATTTTATCTAGGACAGTAAAATTTATTCTGAGAATTGTTATGCAGATATGCAGCTTGTTTGTGTGAATGGACTTGAAGAAAATTGTGGGATAACCTGTACTAGCAGGATTTAGCTACTCAGCTTTCAACTTGTGTATCTATTAATGTGTCCAGTGCCAATATAGCCTGTTTTTCATACAGTAATGTATGCTTACTAGGAAGAGTAAATATTGTAAAAAAACCCCCTTGGATTCATTGTAAAAATCAAAAGTCTAGGTCATGGGTCAGTTTTAGTTCCATAGAGTCAGTTCTTTCCCAGAAGTAGCTGCTGTACAGTATTTAATAGAGGGGTTGGCTTACAGTATTCCTCTTGTCAGAGACCTTTCAGCTGTGCATGACTAGAAGCCAGGTGTTTGGTGTTGAAATAAAGCTGCAAATAGGTTGGTTCTTCTGTAATATCTGCAGCTATAGCCACATGAACTGGTGGGGTTTAAGGATAGTTAGACTATCAGGAAGAACTGCTGGTGTGGTTGAATAGGCACTTCATAGTCCATGAGATATTTTCTTCAAGGCTTTTCCATTATTATTGATTCCTGTGGTAGATTGGGAAGATTCTCCAGAACTGGTATTATAGCTGCGGGTACAAACATTTTGACAGTGCAGGGAATTGACCCAGAAAGACTCACCTGATAACACCTGTGGAGTTTGTTGTGTTGTCTTGGTTGCCTCACAGCAGATAACACATGTCTCTCATTATGGAGATGCCATAATGCCAACTCTTCAGCTGTCTCACTGTAGCAATGTTACACCACAGATGACCCTATCAGCCTTATCCCAGCAAGTGCAATTGAACCTTGGTGGTTGTTCTTAAGATAGGTGTGAAGGTGGATACGGCGTGTGGAGCCTGACGTGGCTCCTGTCAGAGGCTGGTAAGAGAAAGCTCAAGACATGACTAGGTGGGAGAAAGAGGTTTCCAAGAGCTTAACAGTCACTCATGTGCTGACCTCTTATCTCTGTGTTACCTGAAGGCAGAGATCAAATAATTATTCTTCTTCCTTCTTCATTAAACATATCATATGAATGATTTTTTTTAGCTGTGACGTTTGACCCAATGCAAGGACAGATTTCAGGGAGCTCATAAGGGTACATGACAGATGTCAGCAAGTGTTTCACTGGAAACCTTGGTTGTACAGGAAAGATTTGTGCCATACTGGTAAATTACGTTGGTGTGGCAGTTCAGAGGAAACAACATCCGGGACACATGTCCTTGTCTGCTCTCAAGGCACCTGAATCAAGGTGAGATTTTAATACTGAACTGGTGACTTGTGTCTTCAGGCCTCTGTGGATGGGATGGAGGCAGCTGCCTTATCTAGGAGAATATCCATCTTCCTTTATAATCTTTAGACATAGCCAAGTTGAGAGGGTACTTAATCCACTCACTCTCTACAGGTACCTGAAAGGAGGCTGTAGACAAGTGGAGTTGGCCTCTTCTCCCAGTAACTAGTGATAGGAGAAGAGGACAGCCTCAAGCTATGGCAGGGGAGCTTAGGATAGACATTAGGAAAAATTCTTCACAAAAGGGTTGATAGATATTGGAATGGGCTGCCCAAGAGATTATGGACTCACCACCATGGAGGTGTTCAAGGAAAGTACTTCATGCCATGGTCTAGTTGGCAAGGTGGTGTTTGGTCATAGTTTGGACTCAATCTCAGAGGGCTTTTCCAACTTAATTGATTCTGTGATTCTGTGAGGATAGCTTCCAAAATGAGTGACATCCCAGGACTTTTTAAAACAGCAACTTTTCTTCATCTATGGCATGATAAACCCAGTAATACTGCATGACTGCTAGCTTAGGCCACTTAAAAATAGTGATTTTTATCCTGCCGTGTGTGGACTAAGAAGAGCCCTTTTTGTTGGCTTAAACTTACTATATGAGGATCCACACCTTGTCTAGAAAATCTGCAATCCTTTTATGTTTGCAGTCATTCAAAATGATCGAGATAGTTGGCTTGTGAAAGGATTTTTAGAAGATTTGTGGACAATGGATATCAGCTAATGGAATTTCTCCTGACCAATGAAATACAGTCTGTCAAGCGCACTAGGGGTCTTATCATCAAGAGTTATACAATTTGCAAAAAGTAGTAATCCCTAACTGGGGAAAAAGTTATGTAATATGATGGCCCCACTATTTAGAACATCAAGAAAAATGGTGCAGGCAGAAAGCTTAACTCCAAGCTCTTACCCAACTGTTAAAAAAACCCTCGAAACCTGAAAATGTATATCTTAAGTCAGTTTTGCTTAGTATCTTCCATTTAGACTAAAGGCTAAGGAAGGACTGAGGAGCTTTTGTATGTATCCTGGATTGACTTTTCATCAGAGGAAGCTGAGTTATCCAGGTCACTTAAAAGATGGAAAGAGTTCCCAGCCTCTTTAATAATTTGGCCAAAGATAATAGCTGACAGTAACTTATGAGGAACTTTTGTAAAACCATTATTCTAATGGAAATATAGCTAGACTTTTGAATGTGCTTTAAAATATTTAAAAGCTTTTCTTAAATAGCAATTATGGCTGTTTTAATTTGTATGGAAATATGCTTACTGTGGGACCTTTATGTAAAAACTTAATTATGTACCCAAACTTTAAGGATATGATATCTGCTAAATCAGTGCCATAATCAAATTTTGGATCTGAAGTTTTGTAATTGAAGAGGAACAGGGAGCAGCATCCTCTTCCTGCATCATCTGTGTGTCAGAGCAGTCAGTTCTTCATACCAGTCCCACACATCACCTGTGGAAAATCCCACTCTGGCCTTTGTTGAGTTGCTGTTTCAGTTCTGTCTGATGTTCTCATTATCTGATGGTGGAAGATCTTAATGTTAGCAGTGAATATAACAAATTTAAATGTGATGTTCAATCTTGGTAATGTTTAGATACTTCACAGTACTCTTATTTAGGATAGGAAGACAGTTGTGATTGTGAAATCCATGAGGTTTTTTCAAGGCATATATTTTGAAGAAGGCTGACTAAATCTGTATTGCTCTTATCTCTGCTGTTGGTAACAGCAAGGCCACTCATTTAGACTGGGCATTGGAGAAAATCTGAAATATTTGTGGCTGATGTGAATTAGAGCTTCCACCAGTGGGAATGCCAAGGTAATGACAGGAGAAATTACAAGGAAAATCTTAAACTACTTTGGGAGAGAAATCCAATGAGTGGGCAATTTTTATGCTTACTGACTCCAAAAGATGCAGCTGAGCAACAACACAAGGTCTGCAGATAATGAGTGTTTGAAGAAAACTGGATAAATTAAATTTGCAGTTTATTTACTTCTTTCTTTTTTTAAAGAAACATAGAAAGCTTCAGATGAATGCGCTGGAGATCTCTCCCATTCAGGCAGGATCTATTTTGTTAGTACAGTTCTTCACTTAGTGCAAAATGAGAGAAGAAGGAGATAAGGTTGCATCATGAAAGAAAGTTACATTCTGGAAACTTCTAATAATGATTTTCAATGTGGTTTGCAAACAAACTGTTGAATTATACATATTTTCTGGAGAACTTGGGCAGAGATTTAAGTTACTGACTACTCAGTTACTTCAGTGGTTGGACTATTTCAGCAGCTTTTAACACTTCTGAAAAAGGTAGAGATGGATTTGCTTAACTGTATGTTTCTCCAAGTTTAATTCCTAGCTGTAGCAAATGAAAGGCTTGTGATGCAACTTTTTAGAGTGGTCTAGGCACTGTGGTTTTTAGAGATAAAAGCTGTTTCATGTATTTATTGATATAATGTATGTTTTTAGTATTTTTAGCAGGCATAAATGGAAAGCTCAATGCTTCTGAAACAGAACCTCATAACTTTTGAAGGACCATATGTTTATTTTGGTCCTAAGATGTTATGAATTATTTTAAGTTAGTGTTACTGTTTGTTTTTTCTATGTAGTTGCAAGGCAGCAATATGTAGGATACCCACAAGAAGCAATAGTCACTGCAGATGTGTCCAAAAGCCTCAGTGCAGTGTGCTGCCTTACATCTGGGCAAGCCATGGCAGCTGATGGGTGGTAAATTAAGTCACAGCAAATTTATTTTGTGTCCATATTACTTGAAATGAAATAGAAAATTTGTCAAGAAAAAAGGTTAGAAAACATGCTTGTTTAAAAGCAATGCTGGCAGACGTATTTCCAGTAAAACATGATTTCTTGTTCATTCATTTGACCACTGAATTCAGTGAACTAAAACTTTTTATGTGCCTGCTGAGATCTGCCCTATATTGTACTACAGCGTTGGAGGGAATTAAGTTTCTATATTTTCATTTCTGCAAGTACTCATGAATACAACTTAAAAATAGCCATAGCAATATCAGAATGGAAGTGCAAGTGGTGATTTGACAAGAATAAGCTGTGCTTGTTTGCATGCTGCCAAATTGGAGAATAATTGGGCTACAAGTCTTTATCATAACTAAGCTTTGTGGTATGTGGTTAGTGCCATATACAGAGCTCACCAGAAGCTAAATTGCTGCAAAAATTTCATGCTCTGGACAGTGATGGTGCTGTGGCCTCAGTGGAGAGGGCATCGTTCCGTGAGGCCACAGAGATTCTTGCTAATGGAAGGCATCTTCTGGCCCTGTTCTCCCAAAGCAGTTCCCTTCTTCCTGTACAATTGACTTTGGGTTGGTTTGAGCCTGTGTGGAAGAAAAGGTGTTTGGCAGTAAGATGGGTTATTATTCAGGTTCTTTCCCAAGTAGCTGTGGGATTGCTCTCCAGGCTGATTTTACTTTTCATCCAACTAATGAAGCCATCTCCAAGAAATAGCCTTGGGCAAATAGTTAAGGAAATCTGGGTTTTTGACCTGGCTATAGGGAAGTAAAGCTGTGAAGGAAAACTGACTTAGGATTCATTTCATGCTCTGGTGAAGCAGGAGGACTGGCAACTCTAAATTTTAGTTTAAAAACTAGTCCTACTACATGTGTACTGTTTGAAGAAGAGAAATCTGGAGAGGCAGAGTCTAATTAGTCTCCAGAATTAATTGGAAGACTTGAATAGGAAGCCTGCAATTCATTGTCTGTCAAATGACCTCATTAAAACAATGAGTCACACCACCAAAGCAGAGGGGTGAAGTGATTTCCTCCCCTTTCCTGAATTATCATTTCACCTTTGTTTTTTGCCTTTTTCTTTTTTTTTTTTTTTTTTTTTTTTGCTTTGGCTGGCTTTAGGTGGGGTTAAAATGAATTAAANTTTTTTTTTTTTTTTTTGGCCTAAGGCTGAATATAGATGAGTTCAAATGAACTATAGATTTAGTCTGTCTCTCATTAAAATTTGCCTTTAGAATTAGAATGATGTCTTCCAGAAACAATGATTTAGTATTACAAATTAACAAGATTCTCAATACTTGTAACAAGGGTGCCTTCTTGCAGAAAATCTGTAAAAAAAGAATTTTAACTAAGTTTGCATTAATTTTTACACTTTTTTAAAACTTTATTTTTTATTTTATTTACCAAGGCACAAAGTGCTGGTATGAGATTTTTCTTGTATTAGAAGTGCATGTAGCCTGTGTATTCCTAACTATAGCCTTCAAGGAATAATGAATAAGTTCTTGAATCCTTAGCTGAATTATTCTTGTTTTTTAACTCCATGAATTAAATCAGTATATATAGGTAGATAATTCAACCTGTATTACCGAAGTGCTTTTAACATAGGTTAGTACATGATCAGCTTTCAAACATCTGATACTGAATGTCAGCGTATCTTGTTAGAGGGGATTCCAGTAAAATGCTCTGTGTAAAATGATTTTTGTGTACAAGGTGGAGATAGATGTGGATATCAAGTCTTGGTTCAAATGGCCACAAGGAACAACACTGCAATTTTTGAGCAATAGCTTAAAAAAAACAAAATGGGTATTGCTGACATAAACCTGAGTTGGTTAGTTACAAAGTGAAGGTTTATTGAAATAATGTGCGGTCTCCTTTCCTGCCTCCATGAGGGAAAATGTGCATCTTTTCTAGAACACTGCTTTTCCTTTGTGGGGAACTGCAAAGCAAGAAAGGCACAAGCACTGGAGCACAACTGTGCTAATGACAGACAGCTCCATGTAAGTGTCAGATGCAAAGCGATACTTAAATCAGAAATGTGCTGAACCAGTGTTGTGGTTTGGATGTCTGTGGGAAGTGCACGACAGTGCTACTGTATTAGGCAAAATGTCTGCCACATGCAAAATGCTCTTGTTGGGTTTTACTCTTTGGTACTGCAGACCCTTATTTCAAGAAAAAAAAAAGTTTCCAAGGGACAAAGCATTTTAAGTCATTATGTGTACTTCTAATTAATGCCTTCTCTGCCTTAAAAATAGTTGCAGTTGCTTCAGATCTCTTTTAGGGGGTTAACCCTACAGTTTGGTTTATTTTGGCAGCATTAAGAAGTTTCCAAGTGGTGTTAAAACTTCAAGCAAATATCTTGTTTTGCAAAAGAAGGTGCTTGTGATAACTCTTCAAGAGTATAAGGGGACGAAGTATGTTCTTTTGCTATATGTCATATTAAAAAGCAACTTCTGTGAAGCTGCTGAAGAGTTTCCACATGCAGTGTCTTCTTGTAGAGTATTTGTGACTTGAATAGACAATTTAAAAAGTTTTTCTAAGGGAAGAACTGCACTTCAGCCAAAGCTGTCTTAATCTGATACGGTTTTTTGGAGGGCTTTTTTTGTTTGGTTGGTTTTTTGGTGTTTCTTGTTGTTGTTGTTGTTTTTAATTTTTTTTAATGGAAAGACTTGTTAAAAGGCAATACAAATTACATTCATCCCAGGAAAAAGTTTTCCAAAATCACTTTAATAATTGTACTGCAGGGCTTTATATAAGTTTGATAGTAAAAAATTCTAAAGTGTGTTTATGTGTTTCAAGCAGCGCCATGCCATATAGTTTTGCATTATCTGACAGGTCCTTACAGTGATGATATGATGACACAGAACTAATGCAAAGTTTGTTGAAAGCTGTGAATTTTTAGAGTAAGCATGTCTTGATCCTTGTGATTTTTTAGTGGAGAAGTACTGGACTGTAACACGTTTAGAGTTGAGATTGTTGCAGTGGCTTGTGCCTTTATGAAATAAGTCAGCTTCAAGAGGATGGAGGGAGAGGATTTGGGGGTCTTAAGAAACCTGTTTTTCTGGTCATCTTATTAGGCTGTCTGTCCAGATGGGAAGCATGATACTGATACGCATAGATGTATTCCTGAAGTGGCCTTCACTTAGTTCAGGGTACAGACCCCACTGTTGTGTAGCTACTCTGCCTTTGCTGCTGTTCACAGCCACAGGTAGTGTGAATGCAACAATAACCACTGTGCAATAGCACCTCCAGTTCACTATAGATGTTCATAATGTCAGGAAAGGAAACTGGTTTGTTGGGACCATGGTCCCACCAGAAAAATCGGACATATTTCTCAAGTCAAAATACACATTTACACGGACTTTCCTTACGCTAAGTGTAGCACCTTGTAATGTATGTTTCAGTGTGACGTTTTTTGAAAGGTACTGTGTTGACATTTAAGTGGTGACTTTGTTCACTGGAATTTTTAACTTCAAGCATTCATCCACGAAATCATGCTTTTACTTGTTTCATAGAATCATAGAATGGTTTTGGTTGGAAAGGACCTTAAAGATCATCTAGTTTGACTGCCAAGGGCTGGGACATCATCCACTAGGCTCGAAGCCCTGTCCAACCTGGCTTTTCACATCAACCTAACTGCATAATTACATTCCATGTTTACAGCTAGCTGATTTCATAAGAACCTTTTTGTAGGTGTATACATAGTACTGTGGATAAACATTATTTTCCCAATGTGACAGTAAGGAGGTCATTTAGCTTTTAATGCACCTGCAAGAAATTGTATACCAAAAGAATTTCGGAGAATGATGCAAATCTGTAAGCTTCTCTTCACACACAGTTTAAAAAGAGGAAATCTGCTGAAACTGGGGAAAATGTCGCCGTGAATAAAGGCCTGGTCCATGTTTGTTTTCTTCTGAGTTTTTTGGGGGTTTTTTTGGGAGGGGAGATGGTGTTTCTTTTCAAAGTAGTGTCATTCACTTAGCTGCGCAACCAGTTTCACCCCTCATAAACCAGTGGTGCTACCTCTGGCTCCTTGTTCCTGCCTTGCCTTGGACTGACACAAGTGTTAGTGTGGCCTGAGTGGTGGGCCTGGTCAGAGGGCTGAGCCAGCTTGGAAAGTAGCAGGGCAAGAGGAAAAACAGCTGAGTTTTTAGCCAGATCAGCTTTCTTGTACAGCTCAGTATGCAGCCAACCAAAATACTAGTTCCAGCATGGAGAGTGGCAAGAGAAACACCTCTTGTGGCAAGAGTGCTGATTTCTGCAGAGGCTTAAGCGGTGGAAGTCTGTTTTGACTGTTTGCATTGTATCCAGCCATAGGTTTTGCTTCATTCAATAGTTGGTATAAAGCCCTGTGCAGTAAAAGCCTGAAAGATAGGTTATAACTGAGCCAGCACAATCACAAGGAAAAGCTCACTGTTCACACTTCTGCTGGATGGGAAGGATGTGTATAAGGTTCCTGGCTATCAGGGCAGAGAAATTCTAGCTTAACAGTAAAAACTTAAATAAAAATGTATAGTTTGCATTTTAAAAAAGCACCTCAATAATGGTATTATGGGATCATTAAAATTATTCATATTTTCTTTTTTCTTTTTTTTTTTCTAGGAATTTATCAAAGAGCTGCTAACTCGGATAAGAGGAATGAGGAAACTCAGTCCCCCTCAAAAGAAAAGTATATAAATAACTTAAAGTAACAGCACTCTGTAAAAGACATGGCAAGGGAAATGGGACTTTGAACACAAGACCTTTATTAAAATAATTGTCTTTCTCCACAACTTTTTTGATTTTATTCAGTTTTGACTCAAGGAATTTTTTTGTGTGTTTTAAGGGTTCTTTTTTAAGTGTCAAATTTTTTTTATCAAAGATATCAACAATTTGGATGCTGCTCAACTTTCACCTGAGGATTACTGAAGCAAGTGAAGAATCCAAGAGTTAGTGATGAGGGGCAGCAAGCCTGTGTGGTGAATCAGAAGATCTTGTAAATTTACCGAGCTAGGAGACTTCTCCTTGCAACTAGTTGGATAACGTTTCTTAAGTTGGTTGTACATTTAACTCATGGATGTCAAGTTTCTTGTGCTTGTCTGTACATAAATTTTAAAGTGGGTTGTGAATACTGTTTCACATGGATGGAAGGAGAAGTTTGTTATAGTAAATTATTTAAATGGTGGTTATTGCAAATTTGTTACCAGAAGGTACCAATTTAGATTACTAAAATGAATGCTGCCATTTTTCTAAATACCCTTAAAGCAGCCCAGTGAAGAATCTCATCATAGCTCCTTGTTTAGACTGCAGTATATGAAAATTGGGAGTTTTAAGGGCTTAATTTGTAGACTTAAAAGTTATTTGATTGACTTTAATGCTTTGCCAGGATCACTTCCTCTCCACCTTATGGTGTCTTGGAGCTGTGCTAACCTATACTGAATATGGGCCTGGAGTGATATCTAGAGAAATGTCCATCACCTTTTAAAAGCTGGTTCAATCTTGAGGAAAGGCAGTGATACCAAAATGAATTGCAAGTACTGTATTGCATTTAATGATGAGGTCTTAATCAAATGCAGATTCCTCTCCTATAAAGGTAGGCAAAGAGTAATACAGCCTTTGTTTATGGCTCTGCCCTGAGAAGTGGGGAGACTACTTAACTTGGGCTCTCTTACTTGTAAGAGCAAGAACAGAGATCCCTGCTCCCTTCTGGAAAATGTCCTAACTAGAATGTTTGATAAGCTACCATTTACTGGTAGGTGACATTAGTCAGGCATTTTATATCAAGGGTGCTCTGAACATATTTTATTTTTCAAAAGAAGTACATGTTTGTGAATTTTATGTATACTGGCAAGCTTTTTTAATGTATTTAATTTTGTAATGTTTACTGATGATTTTATTTACCAGATATTTACTCAAATAAATGGAACAACTTGTGACTTGTTACATGTACACGTTACAAGACTGCTGTTGCTGAGTAGGTTTGTAAATGGAATTGCTGGTCAAAAAGAGAAGTCTGTGAGGTGGTAAGTACATGGGAACCCAGGTGTATTGACCCTAACTGGCTTTTAATGCTCTCGGTATCAGTCACTCCTTGCCCAGTATCACTCAAACTCCTGTAACCTGGTGCACAGCTTCACCTTTGAAAGTCTCCTCCAGATGAGGCCTTCCTTCCCTGTTCCCTAGGGAATTTAAAAATGGATGGGGAAGAAAAGCTTGGAAATTCTTTCAGATAAATGCTGATAAATTCAGGTAACTTTTTTTGTCCACCAGAAAGGGACTGTAGGGGAGGGCTTACACTGGGTTGCTCTCAGTTTCCTAGTAAAGGTGTGGCAGAAGGGGGTCTTTCAGAAGGAGACATTCTACCATTTTTCCTTTAGGCACCTTTTGGGATTCTCAAGAAATTCCAGCGCTCCTGAGAAAAGACTCACCTGCAGCATTTTAAATTTAAATCTAAGTCTTGTGTCTTGCTGAAGTTGCAATTTAGGTCTGGTTTTCTGAGGAGTCACCCAGCAGATTTTTTTTAGAAATGTGAAATGAAACTTGTACTTCAGAGAAATTGGGGAGAGCTTGTGAATTCATCTGTTTCTGTGTTGAAATCTCCCACTATTGTTTTCAATATTATCAGTGGAATGTCTCTGGCTCTGAAAGAGGCCCATGTGTCCAATGTGTCTTGCCACATGAATCCTTGGTCCATGCTCCTTGCAGAGGATCTCACATAGCTAGATCTAAATGACCAATTTTGTGTCAACATCACCCTTTGAAGGAGAGAATGTTACAGGAAACTTCCTTAACTGCTGAGGTAAGGGGGCTTTTGTTAGATTTGTCTTTTAACTCTGGAGGCAGAAATTGGTAGTGGTATAAAGAAGTCTTAATAGCAAGCCTGATGTTTGAGTGAGCAGCTGCTTTTTCTGGAAAGCTTTTTGGTTTGTAAACCACTGAGAACCTTTTTTCAAACTGGAAACAGTTTATGTCCAAAATGGGAAAAAATGTTTTGATTTCAGACTTGCTGGAAATTCTTATGTTCAGAGTTTTGAGCTGAGTCTGAAACAACCCACTATTGAACAATAATGGTTCTAGTAATTTTCACATCCACAGATGCATTTTGTGACTTCACTGACAATTTCAAATATCACAATTTTTTTCTTTGTAATAAGTGTGCCATATCAGATGTCAATTAATCAACTGGTCAATTAATTAACCAGTTCTCTGATTACCTACAGCAAAAAATACTATCCACCAATATTTTTTCTTTCACATTGTTTGACTAAAAACTGCCCACTCAACTGACATATTTGTGTCTTTTAAAAACTACCCCTTCTAAAAATAGTAGGTTTGGTGGTACACTTAGAAATGGTGGAGACTGGGGCAGTCCTTACTCTTTTCTTGCCTCATGGAGATGGAGTAAGTCACTTCACAGGTTTTGCTGTCTTAGAAGCATCAGTGAGCAAAACCAGGGTCTAAATAGCTTTATTTTTTTGCAGCTGGCCTGATTTTCCTGGGGACTTACGGGGTCTCATTTTTGCTAATTTTTACTTAATGGAGCTACTCTTGGCCTTGGTGTTAGTGAGGGGAGAATTGACCCATTCACTAAAGATTTAATTGTGCTTTATGTCTTTATACTGTGTGGGTGTTCTTGGCTCTGGGGCAATATTCAAGGGGGATATAAATAGCACACTGCTACTGAAACAACTTGAAATTAAATCTTACAGCCCAGTCTCTTCACTGTCTTGGCTGGACAGCTTTCATGAGAAGGGCCAAGTTGCTGCTATGAGAGCTTCCTCTGGGCTTTTTAAGTGGCTAATAAAAGAAACTGAAGTTCCTTCTTAAATACATAGTGAAGCTGAGGTTTTTGTTTTGAAATTGAAGTGCCTCTCCAGTGTAAAAAAAATTGCCTGCAACAGCATGTTTCTGGAGTCTGCTTTGTGACATAATTAACTTTTGTATATTTTACAGCAGGACCTGACCGTTGGCTTAGAAGGAAAAGCAAAGTGCTTGTGTAATCATACTTGGTGTGCCTCATGAGGCTGCAGTGACAGGGTGGTGTATTCCTGTGGCACAGAAGAAAGGACATGAGCCATTTGTCTGCCAGGCTCCTTTTTGTTCCTTCCCCCCAACGATGGGGTTCAGTCCTGAAGTTGCCATTCATGCAGGGGACATAAGGTGCAGTCTGCAAGAGAGAGCTTCTCTATTCTCAGAGAATATTGCCAAGAAAAGTGGGAGCAAAATATCTGCTCCGTTTGTGCCCTTGAACTCTTTAACAAAGTCTTAGTAAGAATTCTTGGTACTTTATGCTGATAGGTATTATAGTGTATGGGAAATTGAAATTACTCAGCAAATTTATTTCTAAATGGTTTTTAAGATTCAAGACAGTCTTAATGTAATCATGCAGCTCCAGGGCAAAAAAAAATATTGCCAGCCACATTAACAGAAGACCTGTTTGAGTGGAAGCTAGAAGAAAATGTAGGTCTTATTCTGAACAAACAGTTGAACTTAAAACTCTGGTGAAGTGCTGTAACAAAAGGAAAAATTGCCTCTTGACTGCATAAGATTTGTCATTGCCAGCATCGTGCACAGGTTGTGTACAGGTACTGAGTAACTGCATGCAATACTTTTTAGAAGGTTTTGAGATAGTAGGGAGAAAGCCAGAAAAGAAATCAGATGTTGAGAAGTCCAGGAGAAAACATCACTAAGAAAATTGCCTGTTAGGAAAACAGAAGAGTCTTGTGTTACTGCATCTATTTGTGTATGGAAAGAAAATGAGAGATGTCAATGCTTTCATGTATTGGAGAAAAACATGAAGAGGAGGAATGCCTGGAAGATAAAGGATGGAAACTTGAACTGTTGAAGAAAATAGAGCATCCTGATGGTGATGAGCCCTTTGAGTTTGCTACTGTGGGAATAGATGAGATTGACATCTATTAGTATCTCCAAAATGAAATTGGATGCTTTTCTAGATAAGTTGTCATTGGACCAGTTATTCAGTTTCAGTCAAGGTAATCAAAGGCCTTAAAACTCAAGACTTCTGCTTAATGGGGTTTTGTTTGTTTGGTGTTATTTTTGCTGTGATTGTTTTTGGTTTGTTTTGGGGTTGGAGGGAGGTGTTGTTTGTTTTCTTTTTTGGTTGGTTGGTTCTAGATTTTTGTTAAAGCAGAGGAAACTAATAGGAAACTGATTTCTATATATTACTGCAATGTAACTACATGCTTATGTAGTGGTCAAATCAGGTTACTAATACTAGCTACACATTTTACATATAACTCTACTACTTTTTATTTGACTTTCATGTTACTACTTTTATTTTTTTCTGGAAGTAAGCAAATAGTAATTGTGAAAGTAATAAAGTTGCTATTGAAAGCTAGAGAGTTGATGTGGAGAACAGGAAATGTGATCAGAAAGTGCTTAGTGCAGCAAAGTTTATTTTTGCCTCTGAGGCATTTGGTCATCAGTGTGTAAATAGTGTTTCTGAAGTTTTGAAATTGCTATTTATAATAATCTAACCTAGTGCTGATGGAGTTTTATTTGTTTTGAGGGCTTCTTGGTGGAACTAATGACCAAATTCTATGAACTTACACTGTTTACAGACTTCTCTGTTTTCCAAAAAAACCTGACATTAATTGTTTATAGAAACAGATCTTTTTAAAAAATGAATATAAGACTGAAAATTATTTTGAAGGTGCAGCTAACAGGTTTTGTTTGGTAGTAAACTCAGATGTCTTACTGAATTGGTATTTTAGTTGAACTTTTTACCTTCTGAGATCAAAATCAAAAGTGTCCTTTGATAGCCTTTAGCAGAGGTTTCTGTCTGGCTAACTGTGTAATACTGTATAATACTGGGTTGGACTTGAAGCCCATAATTACTTGGCAAAAAATGTAGGAGCTGATCCTCTTCAAGGACAGAGACTTGTTTTACTACCCCTTCTAGGGGCCAAAGGGGATGAGAGCACAAGAGGCTTTCCTGCCTCCTTAAAGGAGGATCCTACAATCAGTGTCAGCAACGCTTTGGCTCTTGCAATAGTTTTGTACCTAGTTTCTGCCACTAACCATCCCCAATGAACTGCATGTTTTCTGTTGTGTCTTTCCAGACTTAATTTCAAGCCTGCTAAAGCCATAGTTGCTAAGTTACTTTTGGTGCCCATTGTCTCCTGTACCTCATGGTCTGTTTGCCTACAGTGTGCATTATTTTTGCCCATTCCTTCAAGTTTAACAGCTTGATTATTTCTCTTAGGGATTTTTTACTATTAAATGGAAATGTGTCATGGTGCTATTTCTGCCACAGTGTTCCTGCTGTCACTACCAAGTCAATCCAAAAGACTAGAAAGGATACTGTAAATTTTAGTGTCTTCTGATTTATAGCCTCATACTGCTGGAGTTTACTCACTTTTTGCATTATTTCTTTATTTCTTTGAGTAAATTTTCATCAGTGTGTGCATGCAACTCAGCCACAGACCATAAGAAGAGAAAAAGAACTTCTAGAAGTAATCTGTTTCTCTTATATTCTGAGAAAGAAATATAACTGTGTTTTTATTCCGCCCCCACCCCCCCCCAAATATTTGAAAGATGCATTGCAGTACCACAGAAATATTCTTGTTTAGAAACCTGAGGGTGTAGTATAAGTAATGAAACAAGGGCTAAAAGGTAGTTCTGCAGATGCAGAAACTCACCAAATGGACACATTCCTTGTGTTCTTTAGGAAAAGAAAAAAGAGCCCCACATCCATGGCCGTGAGCTCAGTGCTTGTCAGAGACTAACCTTCTTCTGTTGGGCTCTAATGGGCTTTGTGCTGGCTCCAGGCAGGGACCCTGTGGAGAGGTGAGTACTGGTCCTTGAAGAATACTGCAGATATGGGCATGTTTGTGTAATTGCATACCAGCTTAATCCTGAATCTGGTGTTTGGGCTGTTAAGAAGCCAAGGTTTCAGGCAGAGCGTTGCTAGGATGTGTCATCACCCTTTTCCATTTTGCAGTGACTGTGATGTGTACAGTCTCTGCTGCCACTGCCACTAAGGAATACTGCAGTTTCTTGGGAATTAAATTAGGAAAGAGCATGTTTTCATTTGGGAGGTGCAGTGGTTTGTTAGCAACCCACACATACCAATAACTTTGTTCCTCTGATACATGTACCTAAAAAGTAGGCCTTTCAAATATAGCTGTAAACATGCTGTTACCAACTGGTAGTGTCTGGTTTTGTGAGAAAATGAAGCTGTTCAATGTTCTTTTTCTTGAACTAATCTAATTCATGCCTTCCAAACTTCAGTTAACCTTTTAATATAGGTTTCACAGTCGTAAGAAAAGCTTTAGCACCTTTGGGGAATTTTTCTGGTGCTGGTTTAGACTTAGAACCAGGCATAAAATGATGTGATATTGGAAAAAGGCTATAACTTCTTTGTAAGATTTCCCTCCTTAGAATTGTCTCAAAGGTATTTCTGTTTCCATATCTACAATCTACCACAGTAATGCTTGTTTTATAATGGTAAATCCTTAGAATTGTAATAATTTACCTCAAGTGTCTGCTCTTTTGTCCTCTAATGTGCCTTGGCCAAGAGCTGATACTTTAAGTATTGATTATTTCTTCATCTATGAAGTTGTACATTCAGCTCAGCACTTAATCACTCTGAGGCTGGATTTTTTGTGCTTGGCACAAGGACAATATGTTCAAAAATATGTCAGCTCCTCAAAATTAAAAGTTTTAATGCCAAGATTGAGTGAAGTGATAATTGTTTAACATTTTCCTCTCTTGCTTAGCTTTAAAATCTGAAAATCCTGAGTGCTTCCTGAAATTTGTATGATTTTTTCAGTTCTAATCTTGTTAGCTGCTTCCTAATTCATTTAGTACTTGTATTTCTTACAGTTTTTGTTTATAGTAGCATTTAGTATCTGCTCTAACAACTTTTCAGGCTCCCTCAGAATTCTTGTCTCCTGCTCTCATCCTTTCGCAACAGAAATTCAGGTACATAAAAATTATGCCACATCTGCAACACCAGCAAAGGTAACTAGGCAGGGATTCAAGAGACATCAAATAATTCAGACTAACCCACAGTACTGCTGTGTTTTCTTTGCTGGAGAAAGTTAGGCTATCATGCCCAGCCCACTCCTGAATTTCACATCTTTTCACACAAGCAGACTCTTCCCTAGGAGAGTATGTTTATTTTAGTTGTTTAAGCACCCAAAATAAAGCACTTAAAACTCTGGGATTTGGTTCTAAAATCTCAGATGGAATTAATTTTTGAGGTTAGCTTTTTAAAAAAATAAATATGTTTGGGGCGGTCCTTTGTATCCAACCACTCAGTCTTATTAATTAGAAATTGTAAAGCAACTGTCAAATATGTGGGGGGGCAGCAACTCCAGATCAAACAGCAGGCATGGAATATGTTGACCTTTCACTTCTTTCAAAGTTTCCTCACTGAAACTTGCTCATCTCAAATGCTCAAGGATTATACAACAAGTAAAATAGGCACTCTGACGCTGTGGAGTCCTGAATCTTTTATAATGCTTTGGTTGTTCCTTGAGTTGCTTTCTCAGGGACCACTTGTAATTTGTTCATACTGTTGATGAGGGACTGAAACTTCCTTTCCCATCTCCAGCAATTTCAGGAACAGAAATCCTCAGAAAGATGCTGGGCTTGTGGTAAAAGCATTAAAGCCAGAAACAATCAGGGAAATAACATCTGCAGATGCTGGAGCTGACCTTACTCTTGATCTGCTGCAGTGCCCTTTTTGGTGCACCTCATGCATCCCATGGAGCTCTCCCTGTGCTGGTAGAAGCTCAGGCCACCTCATGCACAAAACCCTATGAAGCAGACTAGTTAGATAAAATTAAAATATGCTGGTGTCATTTGCATTAGATGTAGTTTGCTCTTTATTCATTTCAATGCAGGCTATTCATTTCATTAGCTGGAAAGAAACCTTCCTTTAAAGTAGGTTGATGGTGAGGGCTTTTATACATCACTTCATCCATCCCTGCTTTATTGCAGTACACAGGGCCCCTGGTGGAAAAAAGGCAGTTCTTCAGTGGGTACTAGAAACAATCAGCTCTCTCTTTTTGGTATAAATAGTTGAGGACAGAGAGAAGCAAGCTCATTTTTAATGTGTTTAGTTTGAAAGTGAGTTGCAGTGGAGCCTAGTTAATACCCCAAGCAATTATACTTCCAAATTTTGCCCTTTGGGGACAGAAGAAGGCTGTCAAATGCTGGGCTCCCTGCAAATCAAAAAAGTCTTTTGAGTTCTTTTCATTTTTAAAAGGGTCACTTACTGAGAGCAAACAACTCTAATAAATGAATAGTGGTTGATGCTCAAAACTTGGCAGAAGGTTTCAGAGCTGTGTAATGGCATTTGGGAGGTGGATGCACAGCTTTCTGTGCCACATTTGTGGGGAGCTCCATAGGAGGAGCAAACTGAAATGACAACGTTTTCATAACATCCTTTTTCTGTAAATGACAGATTAGGTGTGGGGTTCAGTTATCCACAGATCTTTCCCTCATGATCTGGGACTGCACTGGTGCTGAGGGGAACCAGACAACCAGTGGTTACTGGTTGTATAGAGCTTTGGACAGGGATTATCTTACAAGAATTGTGTGAGTGCTGTTGGGAGTTACTCAAATTAAACAGTGTCTCATTCTCCAGTTCATGGGAACCCTCCCCCTGTTAGGGTAGTGCAAGGAATTGAAAGGGTTCCCAGAGAAAGACCAGGTCTGCATGGAAGGGCAGGTGATCCCACTGGTTTGTCTGGTGTTAGACAACTCGAAATTGAGCCAGAGGTCAGTGCCACAACAGCACATGAAAGACTTGAAGTTATTTCCTTAGATACAGCAAATGACTGAGCTCTTGCATTTAAAGACCACAAAATACTTCCCCCCTGCTCCCTTATTTGTTGTCATTAATTAAACAGAATTTAGTTCTTTACTTCATCTGTTATTCTGGTGCCTGCTGCCCTGGTCAAGACTGAGATTTCTGTCCCATCCATCCTGTTCCAACCTAAACATCTCTTACTCTCTGCCATTTTGTCATGTCTCCAGTGTTGCAGATCTTGGAGAAGTGTTTTCCTCAAGAGGGTGTAAGACAGCATTTTGCATTAACCCACTGCCATGAAACTGGATGTTAATTCCTACTATTTGCATTATCCCTACATGGATCATGACTGTGTGCTATCCATCACTGCTTAGGGAAAGAGACTCCAGTGAGCACAACCTGCCTACTGGCTCCAGGTGGGACTCAGGTAAAACACAGACTCTCACACCTTAAGTGGTGCCAACACGTCCCGTGGCTGAAAGCCCAGGGTGATGCTCCCTCCTACAGATCTCAGGTGAGCTTGTCACCAGTGCTTAGTCAGCAGCAGTGTCAGGAGCAAGGAGCAGCATTTCCTCTCTTCTTCACAGAGCTCTTTGTGTAAGACAGTCTGCTGCCTTTAGGAAAACAAACGTGAACTCTCCTGCATCTAGGTCACATTGTCAAAACAGGTTGTGGTCAATCTATTTGAAGGAAGGAAAGGAAATCCCAGTGCCCCTCGTAAACTTCAATGGTAGTGCTTCTCAGGACAGACATCTTATAGTATATCAGTATTTTTCCTTCCTTATTCCCTGATTTCTAGTTCCCTAAAGGAGTGGAGTTGGTCCTTTCAGCAGCTGACGTGTCAGAAGCATTCAGAAGGAAACTACAGGAAGTTGGCAATGACTTGGAACAATGAAGCAAATCTGCAGGGAATCTCTTGGCTGATTCAGTGGCTTTTTAACATCTTTCCCTTCCAGCTGGACCTTCCTCCTGGTAGCAAAGGCCCTGTCTAGGCTGAACACATCAGAGACAGCACACTGACCTTAATTTCTGAGGATTAATGAGGTTTTACTGCTTAAGGTAAACACCTAAATTAATGCCAAGGAGCTTTGCTCACGTTTCTCTAACTTTTTCCATCCTCTGTCACCTCTCAGTTATGACTCACTGACAGGAGTCATAAATAATGTAGTGTTTTTAAAATAACTCTGAAAAAATTGGACTGTGTAGTATAAGATCGCTTGTGAAGGAGGAGCTGTGGCACATGTAACAAGTGGGAATCCTGCTGAGGCACTGTTGTTGTTTGGGTATATTGCAAAGATTTAAATAGGATTAAGGTATTTATTATTATTATTAATGGGAAACTAATCTTTATCCCTCCAGAACATTAGAGATACACTGGTTTTTTATGCCATAGAGGAATAGTCTATGGGCAAATACAAGGTTCTTGTAGTCTAAATAGTCAAGCTTGAAGCTTATGCAGTCTGAGAATTTTCTCTTGCTAGCAACACACACTGCTCATTCTGCTGCAACCTTGTTAAGGCCAAAGGCTGAGGCATTCATAATAACTGCTGATATGATGTGTCTTGATTTATTGGTGTTCCACGTGGGGCACTTTAAACGGACCATTATTTTTAAAGTAATACTCTTCACAATGTTTCACACCTGGAGCACTATAAGTTTGAGGCTCCCAGCTTGCTGGCCATTCTTGAAAACCTTTGGAATATTGATAGATGAATGAATAGCATATGCCTAGGTAAGAAGGTCTGTGACTGCTTGGTGCTATGGCATTAAAAAAGGAAAAAAAAAAAAAAAGAAAAAGAAGATAGGCTTTATAGATGGTTAAATAAACTCCCATATTCTGACAGGATAATGCTGATTTGTAGGACAGGCCAAAGGCTTTTTCCCCCATAAAAATCTTGGGTTAAATTAAAAAAAAACCACCACCCTCTCAAACCACCTTCTGTTATCCCAAGAACTCCTAAAAATTCAGTAAGGTAGCATTATGTAAAATACTCATTTTACACTGACCACTACTTTCTCCTTTGTCCCTGGTGTGTGTGTAGCACTTGCTGCTATTTGAAGTGGGTAGAGGTATTTTGGTGTGGTTACCTGCCTCAATTCAGGACATATGAGTATTTTTTTGCTGCGAGGATGGTGTTCCTAGTGTGTGGAGCAGGCCAAGGTCATCTGGAGCAGCCTAAGGAAGGGAATAAACCAATGAACCAAGCAAAGATAGTTGCTGGTAACTGGCTAAGAATAAAGAGTCAGGCTCGGTTATGCAATGTTCATGGTCAGCAAATAGAGCTTGAAATCCTCAAGCCAAATGGTGAATTTCTGAGCTCAGGACAGGCTTGGAGGAATTCGAGTTATCAGATCTCGGGATGCTGTGGTCTGAATGAAGGTCAGCTTCAAACAGTGTTTGCTGACAAGTGCAATAGATGAGTTGCTGTGTCAGCTGGCTTTAATGGACTTGAATGAAATAAGAAACGTTGGACCCTGAGTGTTGTTGAAGGGTTTTGTGTATGAAGCCATTATCTCTTGGTTTTGTAGCCTCACTGATTTTGTCTGGCTGGGAGATGGCAGAAAGTCTTGTGGAGCTCTCTCTGACCCAGCTGGTGGGTAAGAGGAGACCTGAGTGCCTGACTGAGTTTCCAGCCCAGTGAGTAGCCTGAAAAGAACTGGATAATTCAAATGCACTACTAAAATCCCATAGATACTTTGGGAAGGAAGTAGCACATGTGAGGTTTCTTGGGTGCTGAGTCTGGTTTTAGACTCATATATTGCTCTTTTATTTTAACTGGCTGCTCTGGTTAATGCTGCCTTGACATACTTGCTTTCAGATGTTTGTAGCATGGACCAGGGCTTGTTCCAGCTCAGTAGAAAAGTAAAACAAAATATTCCTGATCTGTTATAGAGAAAGTCCCGGATTGCTCCTTGCTGTGCTTGCCCCCATGGGGCACTGCACTCTTTGTCCCTTTAGCCTTCAGGCCCTGGTGTCTGTCCTTGCCATCCCTCACCCATACCCTGACCCCTCCTGCTTTGGCAACTCTTTTTTGCCCACAGGAGAGGATGACTGAACTGCCTCCTGCCTCGCCCCCCTCCTGTCCCCAGGGCTCTGTTCAGCTGTAGCATCTCAGTGCTGTTCAACACTGCAAGGAAGATGCAGAGGTCTCTAGCTGAGCTGAGGGCTGGTGCTTACAGCCAAGCAGCTGCACAGCATCCTCCTGTGAGAAATTACAGGTATCTCCCAAGCTATTACTGCTCTGATGCACCTGGGTGGTGTTCTGGGGATTTCCCTCTTGGCAGAGAGGAACTGGCAATACAAATGAGCTTTGGCTGCAATAAAAGAAAAAAAAAATGCAGTTGATAAGGATATTATCTCCTCAAACTGTGATTTAGGCTTGCTGTTCTGCCAGCAATCTTGTGTGGCCTTATGTAAGTTGCTTCTGTGCATCAACCCCCCCTTGCACTAATGGTCCAGGGCTGGTTTTGTCACATATTGTCAGGATAAATTCAGCTGAGGCCACAAAGCATTGTGGTGGCATGAAACACTTCACTGTCTTGATTGATTGAATCAGATAAACAGAATTGAATCAGATTGAAATCAGATGTCGAAGTCACCCAACACACATCCCAGGACATCTCACTTTCACCTTTATGAAGTAGATTTTCTTAGCTTGCCTGGAAATTGTGCTGATATTCTAAAGCAGAAAGCAAAACCACCCCAAAGTCCGGCACATAGAAACAAGAAGGGTTATTTTTAACAGTGTGGGAAGTGCTGTACTTACAAGGCTAATGCTACCCACGAGACGTGCCTTGCATTCTGCTAAACAGAAGCAGAGCCCTCTCGAGTTACAGAGCTGAAGTGGAATAGCAAGCTGGTGTGCTAATAATTCCCATGTTACTATTTTTAAAGTTCTGCCTGCGTTGTCTGTAGTATTGTTACCCAGCAGTGCCTCCTGATGCCAGGTTACTTCAGGCAAAGTTGGTGTTTGCACTTAAATCTGTATTAATTTACTTGCTTTTTGTTTGCTTCCCTTCCCCTCGTTATAGTCCTATGTGCTTGTACATTAAAAAAAAAGATAAGCTTCTAGCCAGAAATTTGAATTTGACAAAATTCAAGTTTTTTGTCTTGTTCAAATAATAAGAGCTGTATTTACAGAGTCCCAGCACCCTTCACCTTAGTTGTGGGTACACAAATTGACTTCTGTTAATTTTTTTTTTTTTTCCTTGATGGCTCAATGCTTTCCTAGTCAGCTTGTCTGTGAAAACACCATTGAACATGTTCAGGCAAGCTGATGGGTCAAATAATTAGAGGTACAAAGCTCCTTTTTGCATGCCTGCCCTGGTCCCCAGTGGAGGCTTGCAGGGAGGGTTGGTCTGCTGCTATGGGACTTGGTGGAACCTCTGCTCTGCTGGCAAAGCTGTCTGGGAAATCTGGTTCCCTTGCAAAGGCTCTAGTGATATGTACCAACAGCTATGAGGATGCCCCTGAAAGGAGAGCTGCTGGAGAAGCAAGCAAGGTTCTTATTAGCAATAAAAGCTGAAACATTTGTGAGAGTCACTCTGAAAGAAAGGGCATTTTCTACAGGAGTGGGGAAAGCCAAAGAACAGCTTGTCCTCTGCAGTAAGGCTGTTTCTTACCCATTCTGTGCACAGGGAGATTGCAGCATATCCCTTGCCTGTCAGCCTGTTGGTGCTGTGATAAAGCATCACTTACCTGGAGGCGGCAGGACTGCTGACTTCTGCCTTGTTCTGTAGTGACAAGCAGCCTTCCCAGGTGCGTGGAGCAAATAGGGAAGGGGGAGAGCTGAAGGGGAAAGGAGGCAGCTTCTTTTTGGAGTCTCAGGGGCAGAAGGTATGAGAGAGAGAGTAGGGAGGTGGGAACAGAGAACTCCTTATATGTTGAGCAGTCTTGCTGCAGCCTCTGAAGCCCCTTGCTGTAGTCTCCCATCTGCCAGCACACAGAGGTGTAATATAAAGGTTATACCAATGCACCATTCCAGGCTTTGTTTTCATTCCACAGGGGGTTAAATCATTTATGTGCAGCACAGCAACAGCTGAACCTGATGTAAGAAGTTACCTTGTAAGACCTTTTTAAATATTTAGTACTTACAAACAGAACAAAGCAAACAAGCAGGAGTAGCTAAAGTGTTGAGGATGCACTCAATTTTTAAATAGTTAAATTAGGCAACACTTCCGAAGACAAGTGTGCAAAGACCATTTGCCTCGTACCAAGTGGTCTGCACAGTGACAAGAGACCATCTGGCTGATCTGAATTTTTATGTGGGGCTGACTGCTCAGTTAAATGGATGGTGCTCTTAGAATGATGATCCTGTAGATTCAGCTGCTTGGCAGCTCCTGGATCTATCCCTTGGTCAGCCACAGTGGGAACCAGGCACTTTCCTTTATAAAGATGCATCTGCTGTGGGCAAATCTCGCTGTGGTATGTCTTTGTAGACCTATACTGGAGCTCTCACTCTGCCAGCTTCCCTCTATTTTCCCTTCTGCGTGGGTGGATGTTGCCAAAGCGAATGGATAGCGATCGTGCTTCCCCCAGGGAAAGAAAATAGAAAACATTCTCTGGCAGCTTTCTTGATTTCTTATTCCAAAATTGTTTATCTTATCAATATTCATGGTGCTCTGTATATTCTCAGGATATCTCATATGCCAGGGTGCGACTAAGTAGATTCAGGAAAGCTCTGTTCTCAGTAGGGGTTTGAAGCAACTGGACTTGCTAAGGTAATGCAGTAAGTACAGGGCAAGGGGCTTTGTCTTCAAGTTTGCTGGATATGTCATTCTTCTTGGCTACTGCCACAGGAGCTGGGCACAGTGTCCCTCCCACTGTTGCTGGTGGCATCCTGGAACAGTAAGGGGCAGCTGTATGCATGGCTTTACAGCGCCTGAGTGGGAGGAATGGGTATGACTTACTGATCTCAGTCTTCCAAGAAAGGCCAGTGACTTTTGTAGAAGGTAAAACAGTGATCTTGGGAACCTGCAGGGAAGGAGGGAAAAACAGACAAACTCAACACCCAGCTCAGGCCTGGATGATAGTGCAGCCCTGTTTAGAGCATCTCCTCTCTGTCCACTGAAGCCAAGGGGCAGGAATAGCTCTACTGGAGTCAGAAAAGGTTGTTGGCTCCATGGGTGGACCAAGGACATCCCTGCACCTGGGTCTGGACTGGCAAACACAGGCTGCCCAGGACAGCTGCCAGCCACAAGGATCAGGGATGAGGTTAGCACAGAGGACAAGGGGAAGAGCAAATGTGTCCTAAGGAAACACTGCACTTGAGCTTGGCCTCTCCCCACAGCAGGAGGGAAGAAAATGTGTGACACTGGATTTCTCTGGAATAAAATTGTATGGACAAGAGCTTGTGTCAAGCCAGAAGAGCTGTGTCTGAGAAGAAAGATGAAGATAGGAACTGATTGTGTGAGAGAGGTGCAGGGGAGAAGCAGGTGAGCAGCAGGGAACAGCTTGAGATGAAATGAAAAAAAGTGGAACAGAGTACAGGCAAGTGACATCAGATGTAATAAAAATCTTGGCAAGGACTAGAAAGCATAAAATGTGTGGCTGAGGGAAAAGAAGAGATACATATTAGAAATAAATTTAAAATGTCAAAGGCTGTAGAAACAGTGGAAGATAATATAATAATATTAAATAGAGTAAGCAGTAGCACTCATTTGCTAGGATAGATCAGTGCTATATTTGTTTGAGTAACACAAATACACTTCAGGGTTGCTTAAAAGGATTATATGGCCAGAGCATAGTGAGTGCTGGCTGCAATAGCTGACAGTAAATAATTACAAGTCAGAGGGCTAGAGTTACTAATTATTGAAATTTCCTGGCCCTGCTCATTATAAGATGCTCATTTTGATTACTGGGCTGTATGATTGGGCTGTAATTTTTCATACCGGCTGTCTGCCCCAGGCTGAATGTGTCTGAAAAACAGCATTTCAAGACAACTGGGACATTTCAAGACAACTGGAATGAGACATGGGATCATGAAGAAGATGGACATGGGGACAGACAATAGGAGTATAAAAGCATCCCCTGTGAGCCTAAGGATGAAATCAAGAAGACAAAAGCCCAGCTGGAGCAAAGACTTGAGGCAGGCTTTTAAGGGAAACAAAGAAGGAATCCTGCAAGTATGGTGACTGCTAAAAGAAATTCAGAGTAAATATGGATCTGTTAACAGAGAAAGGAGGCAGCTATGTTTGACACAGAAAAGGGTGAAGTGCTCAAGTACTTGAAAAATAGTTTCAAAGAGTGCAGGACCCAAGTTCCTCCCCAGTATATCAAGGGTGATGGCTACAGACTGCACCATGGGGTGCTTGGGCGGGAGCCAAGGTAAAAGGAGATGTGTACTGCATAGAAAAGCTACCCAGAGGGGTTTTGAAGGTTTTTGGGGCTGAGATAGACAAAGCTGTGGCTGACTTGGTGTGGCTTTGCTGATACCCCTGCTGTGAATGGGGACTGGACTGCCTTCCAGCCAGCACCTCCTTGGTTGCTCTGAAGCTGTAGTGGAGAGTGTCACTGTGACTATGCTGGTAAAAGGTATGGTGACTTTTTATTTGAGAAGATTTAGTATCTCTGTATTTTAGATTTGAAAGGCAAAAGAGGTCAGATTTTGGGTCATGGTAGAGGACCTAAAACACTGTTCACCAAAGTAGCCCTTACTTCTAAGTCTGTGATGATAGCCTGAGGTTTTTCCTCTTTGACTCTTACTCTGCTGTCAGGACGCATGTGCCATGGGCAAAATATCCCATCTTCCCTGGTGCTGCAGATGGTAAAAGAAGCAAACCAGGTTTGGCTCTCAGTTGTGCTTTTCTTCCGAGTGGCAGCAGTCAGCTGCATGTCTAAACCCTGGCAGGGTTTGCACGTATTTTTCCCCATTTGACATCTGAATGTTTCTGACATGCTTGGAGATCTGATAAGATGACAGTCTTGAAAAACACTGGAGGAAGCAGCTAATTCTTTCTCTGGAATAAGGATTAAGTTTTACCTCATGCAGAAAAATAAAGATGAAACCAAAATAACTGCAAAGTAAACCCCAACAATTCTGTGTAGTAAATAAATGGAAGAGTCCTGTGGCAAAGAATGTCACATAATAAAACTTGTGCAGTAAACAAAAACAACTGACAGAAGTAATGTCTTTTTTCCTCAGATTTCAATTACCCATGTCATGGCTGGTGCCTGGCAGTCAGTTTAAGCAGGAAAGATCTCTGCAGCAGTCTTGCACACCAGGCTCTAATTTGCCCTGAAACCAGGAGAACAGCATCCTGATAAAAACAGCACCAGTGTATTTGTAGACCCCCTTTTAACTTAGCAGGCCTTTGGCATGTGAGGAATGGGTGTAGGCAAACAGGAAATGTACCTGTATATCTTCTGTCTGTGGGGCAGAAATGTTACCAATGTAGTTACAGGAATTCAGAGATGTGGTTTCACTGTAGTGGGTCAGAGAGACAGAGTCCAGCCAAACAAGCTGAATGATCTGAATCTTAGCACAGACTAGAGGATATTCACTTGCTGCCTTCTGGAATATCACTCTTGGCCAACTCACAGAAGGGAAAATCCTTATGCAGGTTTGAAGTAAGGAACCAGGGCAGAAGAAATTGTGTGGTTCTTGGATTGGAGAAAAATCACCAGGGGAGCTTGTTCTCAGGTCTGTGCAGTTCAGGAGATTTCTATGTGACCTGGAAAAGAGGTTAGCTGTGAGCTGCCAGCATTTGCTGATGGCATTAAAGTGTTCAGATTAGTAAGAAGCAGAACCAGCTGTGAAGGCATGTAGAAGAACCTTGTAATAGTGACTGAGAAAAAAAAAATTGCATATGACATTCAGCATAAATGAATGTTCAGGGATGCATGTAAGAGCAAAACAGTTATGACTCCACATATAAAATGATAGCCCTGATAAAAGCTGAGGGAGCAGAGAGATACAAATCAGGAACTTGATCTGGGATTACATCAAGCATCCGACACACTGGTAGTGATCAGTACTCTGTGATGGTTAAATAAAACTGACATATGAAATGTTAGGAGTTATTAACATGTTGGGGAACAAAACAGAACTTACTAGTTTTGGTAGAATAGAACTTTCTGCTCTGACTTTACTAGATTGGTTTCCCAGGCTTTTTCTTGGAGACCAGTTAATGAGTGTTCACAGCCTTTGGTGCCATTCCCTTGTCTCAGAGAGAGAATGGAGAGGGCTAATAAAAGAGGAGTTTCTTCTCCTAGTATGTAATTTTTCCTTTGATATCAAGGACTTGTTCCTCTTTCAAAAGAAGCCAGTTTTGCAATGTGTGGAGGAACAACATGAGCCCTCCAACAACTGCTGTGGGGAGAACTCAATAGCCCCTATCCTAGTTCATCTCACCCCAAAGGTTGCATGAAGGATCCCTGTTAAACACAGTAAGGGCAATACAGGTGAAAACTGATATTGGGGTGGGGTTATAGCTCAGGATTATCTTTAAAAAGTGGGAATCTTCAATAAGATGCAATAAGGACTTCTTGGAAGAATTGAGTTGAGTAGCATCAGTGGCAGGAATACCTGGAGGTCATTTAATCTAATCTCTTTCTAAAAACAGCATTAACATCAACATCAAAATAGGTTGGTCTGGGCCTCTTTGTGATGCAGTGACCCTGTTGAGCAGTTTCAGTGCTCAGCCATGGGCTAGTCCCAGTGCAGTGAGTCCTAATGTGGATCACTGTGTCTTGGCCAGGCTTGTGAAGAAGTAATGAGTCTTGCAAGGTTTTTCATCAGGTTTTTTTCTTGTATGTATTCACATTGTCTGTTTTTCACTGGGACTGTGATGTTGGCAGTTTATGCAGGATGTTGAGATAAAAGGACAATTAGGTTACCAGCCTGGGCTGGGGGGGTTAATGGCAAATATGTGCTACAAGCAGAGCACTTCAGGCACTAGAGCTGGTCCTGAGAGAGAGGTGATTGGGTAAGACTGACCCCCAAGTGCACTCCACAAGAAAAGATGAGGAAAATCAGCTGCTTTTCCTGTCCATGAGAGCTAGTCCTTGCCCAGATGTTGAGTGTCAGGACATTGACTGATTGTCTTGTGTGTTTTCTCTGGTTGCTCTGAGAGTACCTTCCCCAACAGACATAAACTCTAGGCCTTGCTGTCTCCCAGAGAAGCTGAGCAGTATGTGGGCTTTAGGTGAAACTTCTTACTGGGTTGGAAAAGCCAGCCCTTGCTCCCTATGGGTCATTTATTTTCAGCCTCCCTTATTGCTGTGCTGACCACTACTTCCAAGGCAGGTTTGTATTGGAAGTGAGGGTCAGTGTGTGTGGGGATTGGGGGTGATGTTCAAAGACAACAGACACGTGATTGTTTCTTAAGTACTTCTTTTGACTGCCTTCTGTGTGGTTTGTTGAACAGGATGAAGAAGTACAAACGAAATCAAGTACCCTGGTTGTGCCACGTCCATTCCTAGTCCCCTAGCTCAGCTTCCTTAGCTCAGATGTGTTCCTTCAGCTTTTCACTGGTGAGCTCCTGTGGCGGAATTAAGGCTGTGGATGACCTGAGGCTGAGAGCTGTGGAAGGACAGTGTCCCAGGAGCAGGGCACAGGGAGCAGCCAGCTGCCTGCTGCTCCCCAGCTGTGTTCTCTGGTGTGGCCCAAACAAGGGCTCATGGGCTGGCTTTAATATGTGCAAACTTTCTGCCACCTGCTCATAGAATGAAAAATTAATATGCTTATGCACTGACTAAATTATGCTGTACACTAATTCCTGAAGAAAGTGTTGATAAGAGTGCTTTGAGAAAGGCTTTTTAATATCCTTTCCAAGTGACTAAAGGAATTCCAATTAGACCTTACATGTCATTTTCATTTCTCTTGTCATTGCTGTCTAATTCTGAAAAATGCTTCCATCTCTCCTGCTTTCATGTATCATCTGCTTTTCTTATTTGTCCACCCATAATCCTGGTGGGTGACATGACAGCTATTTCCATGGCAAGAGCATTACAAATTCTAATAATATCTTTCACTGAAGTAGCACTTTTATCCCTAGTGAAGCTGTGCAAAATGAAGTTTTATATACATCATTTCATCACTTCATATGGTTTTCTAATCTCACATTGTGCAGTTCCTGGTTACCACATTTCATGTAACTTGCTGGAAAAAAACCCACAACGCTCCTCTTTTACTTTGCGGTTTTAATCTTAAAAAAAATCTTTTTGGCTTGGAAGTATGATTTATTTAGGTTTTGGATTGGAAACAAAGCTATGCAGCATTTAAAAAATGTTTTAAAAAAGTCCCTATGTGCTAACATAGGTTTATTTTTGTTCGTGTAACAGAAAGAAAAAAACATCCAATCCCTCTGAGTTTTAGCTAGACAGCTTTGCGTTTGATTACTTCTATCCCGTGCATCTTTATTCTGAAAAGCAAAAACGTATTTTTGAGCTGAAGATTTTATATTAAATAATTGTTTTGTCTGCCACTGAGGCACAGCTACTTCTTGCAAGGGGTGTGGCCAGTGCTGAGCACTGAGCTTCGACGCTGCGCAGTAGCTGCTGGGATGTGTGAAGGGAGCACAATGCCTAGGCACTAGGATAGAGAGGATTTGTGTAGGCTGAATGTTAATGACTCAAACTGCAGTTTTTCCAAGGCACTAGGCTCAACTTCTCTCAGGATGGAGGACAATGAACAAGAGTTCTTCCTGGCCAAGTGTCATGGTTTTAGTTCAGCACAGATGTGGGGGGAAGGTTGCTGCTGAACACTAGCAGTAGTTTGTTGTGTTCTTCGCAGTACCTGGAATTTCTTTGTCCTTGCTAATTAAAAACATGTCTGTGAAATGAAGGAATAATGAAAAATATATGATTATTTTTTTGAGTGTTGGCTTAGGACAAATATGGTATTTCCTAGAATTCTCTAATAGTTCTGCTCTGTGACTGAATACGTGTTGTTTAAATTGGATAACTGCTGCTGCAGCCTCCTCTCGGGAGGAGAGAGGAACCAGAGTTCATTTGTTGAAACTCTCCTCTGCTACATTTGTTCTCACACAGTACTGAGCTTACCCTTGGCTGGTTTCTTATTTAATTGCTGTTGATCAGGAATAATTTTACAGAAGGCAAAAGACTGACGCTGCAAAATAGTGCCAAAGACAACTAAGTAATGCACAAGGACTAAAAGTCTCCTTGTGCATTACTTTATTAATATGCTTAAGAACTAAGAATATAATTTGAGTCAGTAAAATATTCAGTGAGTCACTGCTTCATAGCCCCATCAACTTGCGAGGGGTGGCTGTGCAATTTGTATTTTTGCCCCTGGAGAACCCGTGAGCTCAGTCATGTCCAAATCAGAAGTACTTATGTATTTTGTCCATATTTGAGTTCATTTTTATTAATCCAAGGTTAAGTATGGATTGCCCTTTTACTCTGTGGCATTACATCCCTTGAAGGAAAACTTTTAGTTTGAGTTGTCCTATATTTTGCATGTGTAGCCAGAAGTATATATGCCAGGGCATATTTCACAAGGAGTAAGTATATGCTTTTTGTTAAGACATGCACAAAAGACATCAGTGAATGATGTTTGAAACCACTGAAATCTAAAGTGAATAATCCATTAAATTCTGGGGGAAATCACAGCATGACCTGTCCATTGCCCTTGATGGCCTTGGATCCAGGATCCAAAGAAAAACGCATGTGCAGTGGTGTTGTGGTTTTGGTTTGTTTTCTCGGCTAATGCACCATTTATGTGGTGGTTTCACGTTCACCGATTGGGAGATAGGATTTTGGGAGGAAAAAAAGGCAAAAGAGGCTCAACTTAGAAGTAAAAAGATAGTTTATTAACACACAATAAGAAAAAAGAAGAGAAAATGAAACTTTCAAAACCCCTCTCCTCCCCCACAAGTTCTCACTTTTTTACCAACCACATAGAGACAAAACTTATGACATTCAGTCAGTTTCACCATTTAAATATAATCTTTCATCAGTTCTTCAGGAGAGGAGTCTCTTGTTTACTATGGCATTTTTGCCCTACTGACAACTTAGAGAAGTTTTTTTGTGGGTCGGAACTCTCACAGAAACAGCCGC
>VXBB01016717.1:967770-1037926 GCA_013399915.1 Illadopsis cleaveri
CTGCAGGCTGCAGGCTCCCCTCCCCCTGTTGGGGAAAGGGCTCAGGCCCGCGGCCAGGCCTTGGGCCAGCTCCCCCCCACAGGAGGAGCGGCAGGGTGTTTCCAGCTGCTAAAAAACTGGGCTGGGATGGGGGCACATCATCCCCTTCCCCCGGCCTGGGAGTCCCCGGGCCAGGCGGGCCTCCCATGGAAGCCCGGGCCCGGGCCTAGGCAGGCCTGGCCGTCCCAGCCCCCCCTCCAAAGGAGAGGGAGCCAGGACTGCCTTACGTCCTGTGAAGCCGGAAGGAAGAGAGCAACCCTAACCTTCCTTCTAACTTTTAAGGCTGTGTGTTTCCCAGAGGTGGATCCCTACATGCAATTGGCTATTTTGGTTGTCAGTTTAAAGGAATTCACCTATTGCACTTCACCATCTGTGCTAGACCAGCTCAAGTGGTTTAAAGGAAAAGGAGTTACACAATATATGAGGGCATGGCACATTGTACTGTGGCGCTAGACAGTGTCCTTGGTCATGCAGAAGAACATTTTTGTACGGGGGAAAAATGTTACATTTTCAAATTCATATTATATTTGAAAGGGATCTGCAGACATGGCAGCTGTGTGAAAAAGCAAAGCAAATTTGATTACATGTTCAGCAGCAAGATTACCTTCTTTTGATGTTTTTGTCTAGATGTTGAATGTCCCCAAAAGCATAGAAGTTATCCTGCGAAGCTCTTAATCAGTACACTGAAAATTATGGGTTTGAAGAACACCTCATTATGATGTTAGAGATAGTTATTTCTGATATTTTGTTTGAGATCCCTTATTTTGTGCTTAAAATAACATACAATGCAAAAGTGCTACAAATCTAATTTCAGAGAACTTGTTACTAAGAGCAAAATGTAGTAGATAACATCCTTAATCTCAGGGATACAAAAATTTCTGGAAAGTGATGATCAGAACTGTGATGTAAAACCCCAGGTCATTCTAGGATTCACCTAGATTTTTGGGAACTTTTTGCCTGTCCTTCATTGCTGCTCTGCTTAGAAAAGATGATTCTGCCATGATGAATGGGGCATCCCAGAAGAAAGCACCAGGACCAGAACCTCTGGCTGCTTTGGCTGCTTTTGCACTGCTACTTCTGTTTTCACTGCTGTTATAGAACTCTTTTTTTATTATTATTTTCTTTTTTTTTAATAGCAGTTGTGTCTAGAATCAAATTGATTGAGTATCTCTGCTCTGCAGCTTTATTTTTTCCTTATTCTTCCTTACTTTCCTCAGAGGAAGTACCATCTATTGTCTACTGTAACTAGCTGTGCCAAAGCATCTCTCTGTTTCCAGTCTGGGATCCTTTCCCTGCTGTTCCAGGGCAACTCTCACATTCCTGAGCAGCTCAGTTCAGTTGCCTAAACAACAGCCATCTAGTGCTGTTTAAGTGCCTTGCATATCAGCAGATGTGACACAGAGTCTGTGCATAGCCCGTTCCCTACAGAGGAGCAGGAGGAGCAGGGTGAGGTAATGTTAGGGGGTGGGGAGAAATTGTGGATGCCCCGTCCCTGAAAGTATTCAAAGCCAGGTTAGATGGGCCTCTGAGCAACCTGGTCTTGTGGAAAGTGTTCCTGCCCATGGTGGGGGACTTGGAAATACGTGATTTTTAAAGTCCCTTCCAACTCAAACCATTCTATGAACTGATGTTATTTAGATGGGAGAGCTGGTCCCACCCTCTCCTGGTAGTATCCATCTGTGCCAGAGTCAAAATGAGGACCACGTGAATGGATAAACCTTAGCCTTGTAGCAGGATGCTTGCCTTGAAATTCCCATTAGCAAAGAGCCTTCACAGAGGAGATAATGGGGCAGAAATGTAGGATTAAAGTGTTTTAGGAAATAAGGACACTTCTGGGACAAGAGGGACCTGTCCAGGCTATGCCATGGGTAAAATGAGGTCAGACGGTGCCTCTGAAAAGTCCGGGAGGGAAACAAACAGATTGGAATGAACAAGGAAATGAGGCTGCCTGTGATTCCTCTTGGCCAGCAATGCTCAGTGACAGAGCTACGGAAAAACAAAACCATGCTTTTACAGCAGCACTTAGTGTTTAAAAATGAGGATGGGAGAATGAGCATTCCTGGGCTTAAATGGGAACCCTGGCAGAGCAGTCATCCCAGGGACATGGTGGGAGGAGTAGGATCAGTGAGATATGGTGTTGCCAGGCTACCAATCTTACAGGAAAAGAAAGCAGGGCATATTGGTGGGGGAGTGACGTTGTATTTGAAGGATAATATGAAGTGTAATGGCATAAAAATGTTCCAAGGAAAAGAGGTGTGCAATGGAACCCGTAGTTAATGGTGGCATAGTACTGACAAGCCCTTGATTAAGGACAGGGACAGATCATAACAGGACTGGGCAATGTGAGGCGAGAGGAGCTGCAGTTGCAAAACAGAGCAAAGGAGGTTGTTGGGCTGTTCCTCTGGATTGATGGAAGGGCAAGGTGTGGTGGTAAAAAATTTGACATACAGAGTGTCCTGTAGAACAACTTGCAGGAGAAGATACTGATCTCTGGACCCAAATGGATCAGAAGACCTACTTCAGGAGGTAGCTGTTTCAACATTATTGGATTTCAGCAAAAGCAAGCCAAGTGAATTCAGAACATGAATATTCAATTTCAAGACAGGATGCTCTGTGGAAATGAGGCAATTTGTCAAAAAAGAAAATAAAACAACCTTGAAAACACCAGTCTGGGAAGTGAGAAAATTGAAGCTTCTAAAAATTACAGTATTAGAAGTTGTGGTAAATTTTGCATTTCAATTAGAAAGAAAACATACATCCAATAAATTCCCTTCAAGGCTTAATAAAGAGGTTGAGGCGATCACAAAGAGTGGATTGTATTAGAGAAATGGCGAAAATTGCGCAAATTTAGAGATTCCATAAATTATGACAAGTAAACAAGAAATTAGGAGGACAGACAAAAAAACCCCTAAAACTTGAAGACAGCCTTGATAATGATGCTTGAGCTGTTAGTGACAAGTTCTTCAAATGCATAAGAACTAGGAAACCAGACATGGGATCAATGGGACCACTTGCTGGCCAAAGGTGGAAGATGGTCTCAGCATATCATATCCAAGAACCTCACTGTATTTGCACGTGTCTTTGCTGCTGGGGAGGTTCCAAATTATTTTTTTTCACAGCAGGAAGGCCAAAGGATCCAGATGAGGCTTGACTAGGAAGGTAAGTTGACAAGTTCCTAAGACTAGATGGCATCTAGCCTGGACTTCTGAAGGATCTCCAAGGTGAAGTTACTGCTCCTCTGCCTGTGTGACACATTGTTCCAGGTACTTGCCATGGCACCAGACTGGCGGATCTCCCGTGTAATTCCTACCTATGACCCTTACCTGTGGGGCTGGAGGGGATCAAGGGACATATGAAGGATCTCATTTCCGCCCTTGGCCAGTTACTATTGGAAAAAAGAAGGTCACTGAAAATGTGGATGAACAGAACTGGTTTAGAAAGTCTCCATCACTGCAGTGAGATCCTGCCTTGCTCGAGTTTTGTACATGCATCAAAGAACCTGGATAAAAAGTTCTAGTTGGTGCACTGTGGCTTGGATCTTTCATGTTCAGAATGCCTTGATGGGCCATTGCTCTAATCCAACAGGGTGATTCTTGTGCTCTCAGACACAAGATTTAAACCTTTGTAAATCTTTGTGAACAGAATGAATGTTACGATGCAGGGCACTGTACAAAGTGAAGAGCTGCTCTGAGCTGCTGCTATGGCATTGCAGTCCTTCTCCTCTTGGAGCCAACCTGCTCATTATGCAGGTAATGTTTATTCTTCCTTTCTCCAATTTTTTCTGAACACTGGACAGAGGAAAAACTGTATCTGATCCTTGAGAAGTTACATCTAGTTTGCCCAGACTGACAAATCACCAAATGTAGTTTGCTTGCTGTTAAGGATTGGCAGAGATGGCCTGGCAAAAATGAACTTACAGAATCCTTCAGAGCAGCATGTGTTGTTAATTGGGGTTTAATTACCCAGGCATTTGCTGAAAACAAACATGACAGAACATAGATGATTCATCCAATTCTTAGTGTACTGGAGGAGAGTTTTGATACCAGGTGGTAAAAGCAACTGGGAAGAAAAGTATGTAAAGATTTATTTCTTACTAGAAGGAAGAGTTGAAAGTTTATACTAGAGAGCAATTAATATGATGGTGATCATGAAACGATACAGTCTCTGATCCTCTGGATGAGAAGATGAGGTGACAGAACAGTCAGGGTCTTGGACAACGAGAAAATTACAAGTGTGATACTGATAATTAAGAAAGGGGAAGCAGGTGAGTTATTTTTAGTCTGTCACTTCAGTTCTCTGATAAATGCTGAAAAAAAAAATTATGTGATATTTTGTAGGCAACCTTGAGATAACAAAATAAAATTACTGTTACGAATTTGTTGAGAACAAAGTGTTAACTCAGACTTTTATTTTTTTTCTAAAATAGCAACCCATTGGCAGGTAAGAAAGAATCAGCAGGAGCTGGCATTTGACACTCTTTCACATGTCCTTATAAGTAAACTACAGAAAAATGGTCAAAATGAAATTGTTGAGGTGTAGAATCAAAATTTATACACTACCGATTTTTCTCAGGTGGCGTTAAAGATTGTAGTCAAAGTGATAGGACGGATCAAGTAGGGACTTGGGTAGTATATATTGGGTTTTTCCTCCTTTTAGGATCCCAAAGCATTTTGATAACTTGAAGGAATTGCTGGGAAATAAAGGGAGATGGTTCAATAGGAACAAGTTCAAGGTACTACCTGTAGGTAGTTAATAAATGGAAGCAGTCAATATTTGCCCTGAGGCAGTCTGCCAGCATGAGCACCAGTCAATGGGGCCATAAGAAGAGAGGTGAGTGCCAAGGCAGCAGCCTGCCACAGAAGGATCTGGGGGTTAGAGAGAAGCACAGGATGAACTGGATCAGCAGCTCTATGTGCAGAAGGCCAATGTTGCAGCTGGTGGGGGAAGGAAGGTGAAAATCCAGGAATCAACCAGATACCTGCTGTTGCTATTTCTGAATAGGCCAGGGCAAGAGTGTTGCACCTCATTTTGGGGGGTAAGAATGAAGAAAAATGAAGACTGCCTGGAAGGATGAATGTGTAGAAACTGTGAGAATGATTAGAGGGCTAACAGGCATCACCCACTGGATGAAATAATGAAATTGGTCAATCTGAAGCAAAGGGGTCCAGGGGAACAAGGAAGCAGTCTTTGAATACATGAAAGGCTCTTGAGAGGAGGAGGAGGAAAATAAAATATTTCCATGGTTATGGTAGCTGGGGCAAGGGATAGTGATTATGACTCTACTGGATGTGAAGCAGAGATGATTCAAATAAGACACAGGAAAATCTTTCTAAAAACAAAGCGCTAGAATAGATTCTGGAATGGCAAGGTTGGTGATGCCTCATCAGTACAAGTGGTTAGGGCAGGTTAGCCAAATCTGTCCTGGGAAAGATAGAGGTACAAGATGATCCTGCTATGGGACAAAATTATTCTGAGACTTCATTTTCTTCCCATCCTATGTTGTTCTGACTTCTTAATTTTAAATTAAAAACCTTTTCTGAACTGCATTCCTTCATCCATGCTCTATTTTGTGTTCTCTTTGATGTGATATGTTCTTTGAATAGTGCCGCTGATACTTTTCTGCTCATCTGTTTTTTACCCGATTCAAAATCTTAGAAATTGTCTGCATGACACTTTTATTCCTAGTCTGCAATAACAACTTGATACTTCACACAATAATCACTGAAGAGCACGATTGCTTCAGTGCTGGATGAAAAACTCGGCAAGAATTAGAAATACCTTCCAGTGTTTGTTTTCTGAGTACCCTTTGGCTTTTTTTCTTTTGGATTCTACCCTTTAAATATGTTATTCTTCATCTCTTCTGCCTCCAGCTGTTGTATTCTGTTCTCCAAAGTCAATAAGTTTATTAGGAAGACATTTCTTGTTCCCTGTACTTGCATAGTCCTGTTCCGTCTTTAAGCCCACTGCTTCCTTCAGTGCTGCCTGGGCTAAGTAAAGGAGGATTTAATGTAATTACTAAGTGAATTAGGAGAGAGCTTTTCATTGTTGGTAACTGGGACTAATCTAGGTGTTTGCTGTATGTCTGTCTGAGCGGAAGGAGTTAAACAGATAAAAGGGTGCTGACTGGTCTCCTGTATTCCTTGTTTTACTCCCACGGGAATTTTTTACCTTTGTTGACAAGCGTGTGCCCACCCATTCTTTCTGTCTCTCTTATTAGGAGAAGACAGAGCAGTGAGTCACCATGTTTCTGTCTTCTGTAGGGAAGTATTAAACTTTCCACAAAGCTTGATGTTGTGAGATAGTGTGGTGAAGAATCTATTTCTATCACCATGACCTGGAAGTTTTGTGTGGAAAAATTGCTTCCAAATACGTTCAGCCATTTAGTTCTGCTTCTGAAAAAACCCCACCTCTTAATCTGTGAGACACAGGCAACCTCTGTTGGAGCCACCTGTTTTAAGTAGACTCTTAAAAAGCCATAGGAGGGTGTCTCACAAATAGATGGGGTGTTTTCAATTAAAGGATGAAACAGGAATGGGACTTCCGTGAGCAAGAAGCACAGGGAATCTGTACCCTGCAGCAGGCAGAAAGCCACATCTATGCCTCAGCCACCCCAGCTGTGTGCCTGGATGAGTTGTGACGTGTGTTGCAGAGCGTGGATGAGAAGATCTGAGGTGCTGATCACCTCAGCAGCCTTGGGAATGGCCGGCTACAGCTGCACCTCTGTGCTGATGAAGGCTATAGAAGACAAAACAAGCTTGCAGAAAGGCAAATGAAAGGATCAGAGTCTTAAAATATTTGCTTTTCCCTTCTGTCAGGGTTTCTCACTTCTGGAAGTGAATGGGATGACCCTATGAGATTTGGCTTATTTGCAGGAGGAAGTGAGTGTTGTGCTCTCTGCTGCATCCTGTGCTAAGGCAGCAGCTCAGGGGAGGATTAGAAGACAGCTGGGCATAGAATAGCGAGAAAAAAATTCCTAACTGCTGAAGGCTGTGAAAAATCTTGTCTCTGTCCTGAATGTTAAATTCAGCAGTAATTCCCTCTGGTGCCATTGCATGCAGCCTTTGCCCTTGCGTTTGGAGTGGCTGATCAGACTGACCACTGTAAGGTAGCTTTTCATGAAGGGGCACATGGACTGGGAAGGGTCTTTATCCTCTGCTTGGTGCATTTGTTGCACAGCTACACTGAAGGCAGGCCCACATAAAGATTCAGCAGAATGGTTTTGACTGGAAAAAGGGCTCTGCTGTAGATGGATGGGTGCATCTGTTCAGAATTCACGCTGCAGTGGTAATGTTCATCAGGGGTGTGACCTGCTCAGCAGATGCTGTTGTTTTGGAGTAAGCATTAACATTGATGCCTTACTTATTGCTAGGTTCAATCAATGATTTCAGTAATCAGGGAGGAATCAGTGCTTATCTATTGCTCATCTGATTCCTCAGTAAAGCAAAGTATGACAGACAGATAATAGACCTTGATGGGTAGTGACCTTTAGTTTCCTTAATAAATGCAAATCAATTGTATTCCTTATCCAAAGCCAAACTAAACAGCTGCCAAAGGAAAGAACTCATACCCTTGCACCCCAAAGTGTGCCAAAACCAGGTTGTACAGAGAACACAAGCACCCAGGTTGCTCCTGGTGAGGCCAAGATGGAGTGAGCATGTTGATTAACAGCAAGACAGGAGTACAGAAGCCAAATTGGTGCAAACTCATGTGGAGAGTGAGAGAGTTTTGATCACTTGTTTTCCATGAATCAGCTCTTCTGACTGTTTCTGTCTTGGGGGGTGAGGGAGGAGGATGGCAGTCAGAGGCAGCAGAAATTAAATTACAGCAACTTGGGATAGCAAAGTAGCATTTGACATGAATTCTGAGGCTGAGATTCTTATAGAGATCACAGCTGGCATCAAAATGTCTGAGCTTGGGGAAATGAAAATTATTTGTGTTCCTTAGATCTTTGCGACAGGGAGTTTAGTTCCCTACATTCTAAAAATATGCAAGACCTCCCCCCACTTTGAACAGCATAATTTCAACATACAATACTTCCCTCTACACAACCTTATTTCTCAATGGGTCTTCTGTAGATGCTATTTTAACTTTACCATATAAGAGACATGTCAATGCATTTCCCTTTCTAACATTCATTATTAAATATGATTTAAATTGACTTGAGAAATAGTTCAGTCAGCTCTTTAGCTCTTTAGTACTGAAATCTCCTGGGTTTGTTTTGTTTTGTTTTGTTTTTTTTAATTGAGAGGGAAAATACCCCAGGTAATTTGTGTGCTATAACAAGATGCTCATTCAATGATTTCAGACAAGCGTTTCCATTCTGGGGTTTTGCTTTGATTAGCACCCATTACAGTGCTTCTGTGAATGAATTCTTTTAGTTCTCAAGAATCTCATGCTGTTCAGACAGTGCTGTAGGAAAGAAATGGGCCTCTTCTTTCAGTGTGTGCATTGAAATATACAGCAGTGTTTTACAGCATGCCTCAGAAAAAGCAAGAAGTCAGGGGACTTTGTGAATGGCATTCATAAAACCACTGGACTGGCACTTTGTGATGCTCTCTTCTGGGTGACCCATTACAATTCCAGGCAATAATCCCTCGTGCTAAGAATGCCATTTTGTGTGATTTAACCAGATCTGCTCCCATGCAAGGCTTGCTTCTGCCTGTGTGAGAAGGGAACCAGGCGCAATATTCAGATTTCAATATAGAGAGGGCAAGGGGCTGGTGCAGGATATGGGGCTCAGCCCATTCTATAAGAGTGCAGAGCAGCAAGCCACTGCTGGGATCCAAGAGGGATGGGGAGAGGTGGGTGTGTGTGTATGCAGGTGGATATGTAGGAAACAAGGACAGACTGATTTTGCAGGAGGATTGCTGCCTATCCAGAACTTGCTGTATGTTGATCTTGGGATGCACTGAAGGTTTCCCCTGCAGAAGAGAGAGCACAGCCAAATACAGGAACGAGTTATACATTCTGTACCTATTTCATCACATTCAGACACATGAATGGGTGAGGTGTGCTCAAACCTCTGCAGCAACTTCTGCCAGCTGAGTCCACAAGAAATGATACGGTGCTTGTATCACCTTGTTCGGAGCTTTTACCTTTTCCTGTTTAAGTTTCTGTATTAAATCCTGTTGTTTCTGTTTTAAATGTGGTGCTGCATTTTCTAACCATGCTGGAAAATGTTCAGTGTGCTGTTCAGTGCTTTTTTTTATCATCACAAGAACACTGCTTTAGACTTAAATATCTGCACTGAAGTAATGTGAGCTATATATTGAGTCAACGACTGCTAAATAAATGAGGCTCTACTTGTCTACACAGTGAGTTATTCCAGATTTTGCAAGACCATCTGTATTCTAGACTTCTAGCTGAACTTAGTGCAGAATATGTTTGATAGACAATAGTGTTATTAGTTAAATTAAGTGTTAGCAATAGGCTGTCAGCTTAATTATGGTTGCTGGCTGCTCCTAAAAAACAGTGAGTTGTTTGGGATGAGAGTGTCTGTGTGATAACTTTCTCCAACTTCTTGCAGATCTTGAAGTTGGTGCAGCAAGGCAGGAAAATGCCTGTGGCAAAGCTCTGCTCAGATGCCTTATTTATAGATCCCTATTAGCATTTTTTGACACACGAAACAAGCATTGACTGAATCAAAGGATGACCTCCACAGCTACTGAGCCACAGCTCTCTGACAGGGCACTTGGAGATTCCCTGCTATTCAGCTGGCTTGGCTGTTAGGTTTTTTTCTTTTTATCAGCCAATTCATATCAGGTGCCCTGTGTGTTAACATGAGGCTGAAATGGTCGGGAAGCAAGATGTGCATGAAGTGTCCTGGAGATGTCTTATGCTCTCTGTTGGCGCTTGAAAAATACATTGATTCAAAAGTGAGCATGTGGCTTTTTTCATGGACCTGTGCCCTGGGATTCACTTGCTCCCACATTCAATTGCAACCCAGTCAAACCCTGTCTGCTTCTGCGCAGTCTTTTTCCTTGCTTGCTTCAAGGACCTGAGACACAGATTAACCTTCTGGTAGGAATAATTAGGCTCTGCACTGAAGGTCATCACCAACATTGGGTTTCACAATAGGACTTGTAGTAGAAGCCTATTACACAAGTGTCTTATATTCTAAAGCAATTATTATAGTTTACTTTTAAATGATACTTGTATAATGTCACCTGTTGCATTTCAAGACTAGGGCTAAGGCAATATCCAAGAGCCACAAAACCTGACTGTAACAGGGTACTGCACCCTGGGAGAGTGAATGAAACTGGAGGCTCCTTCAGGCACAGTTCCACCGAGTGTGTTCAGGAAGTGCCTTTGTGCCAGCTTCTTGACTGGCTATGCTGCTACGTGATCAGGCTTTTTTCCCTGCTAAATTCTCCTGACAAACTTGCATTCAATGGCAGTGAGCTATGCTGTCTCTCCCAAAGAGCACTGAATGAAACCTCTCTGTCTCCTCTTCATCTCATTTGCCCATTTATGTGAAAATATTGGGTTCCCCTGGCATTGGATTTCTCCTTCCTAATGTTAGTCACTAACATTAGTCTCCTGACTAATGTTAGTTACCATGGGGACTGCTAATAGGAGAAAAATCAGTCATTTATCCAAGTAAAAGATGAAAACGTTTCAATGTTATGTTCATGTTATGCACTGAATATCTAGGTTCCTGAAGAATGGATATATGAGTGAGGATTGTTATGTGAACAGCCTGTAAATGCTAAGTAAGGGGAGTGTTGTTCTTACCTTCAATTTATCTGGCATCATAAAAGAGTGTTCTGGTACTTTTGCTTCCATGTACTCTGTGCCATATAGTACAGGAATTTCTCTATGAAATTGTATTTTTCTCAGTTTCAAAATGCTTGTAAAATGCATATATATATCAGTTAGCTGTGACTGGCATTTTTAGGATAACAAACAAATTCTACAAAGTTTCAAAGAGAAAGAATACTCAGGTCTTCATCAATTATTTGATTTGATCTGAGGTGAGGCAAAAGGCAGATTCCCAATGAGACCCTTGAATGTGGTGACAAGTGCTTTTACAAGTAGGCTGCTTGCTGAATGGCATCAAGCTATTGTTCAGAAATCTGAAATGGCCTTTCTATTCTTTTTCCTGAAGTAGAAGTAGTAGATGACTGAAAGAGATTTCAAGAGTGAAATTTCCACTTTTCATTAATGGATAAGGTTTTCCTCTTGGTGCTCGCTTTTCTATAGAGGACAAATTAAACAGAGAGAAGAAACTGCTAGGAAAAATTTCAGAGCAGGCCAGCACCAATGATTTGGTATTTGGCTGGGGCTGCTGGTAAATCTGCTAAAGAATGTGGCTTCCAGGTAGCCACTGGCTGGGTCATCCTGTGTGATGTGATGAAGAGGAAGGGATGCAGCTCTTTACCTTGCCTCTGCAGACATGTGCCACACTGCCATGAGGCAAGGTAATATCCACCCTCTGTCTTTGGTGCCAAGTTTGTTCAGGTGCTGATTTTGGGTATGATACAGGTTTGGTGTATGCTGTAGTTGAGGAGGAAAAGGGCATGTGTTGAAGTATTCTGGTTCAACATTGTGATGTGTCAGTGTGGGTTTCTGGTCTAAATTCAGCAAATGGTCCTTAAAAATTTTTTTAAAATCCATTAAATATTATCCATCTTTCCCCCCATCCCCCCACCCCCCCAAAAAAACCAAACACCTCCCCCCCATATATACACACACACACAGAAAAAAGGATGCAGTGGAGGAATTTGTACGAAAAGCTTTTTATTTTAATGCCTGGTAAATGCCTATACCTAAAAATGTGATTTAGAGCTCTGCTCTTTTCAGCAAAGCAGAAAATGGTATGCTTTACCTGCTCAGCCCTGTATTAGTTCTATATAGAATTTCTTCCCTCTGACCTTTCCCAAGTTGGCATTTATGTTTTGAGGGATTGTCCTTGAACCCCTCATCCTTATCCTGCCTCCTTCTGTCACTAACATCACAGTGAGATAGCTGTCAGGATGGAGTGCTTTTTCCTCCTCAGACTAATGCAGAAGTAAAAGTTGGAAGTTGTGCAAAACGCTGCTGCCCAGATTGAAATTAGTGAAGACAAGGCCCCACATGCCTGCCAGACTGTGTGGTAACAATGACTGAGTGATGAAGGGCAAGGTTTCCAGGTGGAAACCCCTGTTCTTGATTTGCCTGCTTTTTCAGGGGGCCTGCAGCTGAGACTACAGTGTTACTGCTGTGGATGTGTTCACTGATGCAGGATGAGGTGCGTTCCTCAGCTCTTCTGTGGGTTTCCACCAAAGGCCTCTCACAACCCCTTGCCCAATTGTTCACTGAATGCTTCCAACTATAGTTCAGCCCAAGGAACCTTCCCATCCAAAGAAAGTCATCCCAAGCTCTAAAATATTTCATTTGCCCCTTTTTATAGCAGGAAGAGAAAATATGCCCTTGTGTGGGGTTTTTCCAGTGTGGGTGGCGATGGAATGCATCCTGAGCCAAGAGCACTTTTACAAGCCCAGCTCTGCCCAGTGCAGCTAGTTTGAATGGCTGTTTCCAAAGAACTGTGAGAAATGTTTATGGGATTTTTTGTTACTTTTTTTCTAATTGCATCTGCTATAGAGAACCTTCCCATTGCCTGCCTCTGTTATTGATATAAAGCTCTGTTAAGGTTTTTTAAATGTACGGTGTTTCACTTTTTATACAGTAAGAATTAATTCTGATTGAATATTTTGCTTCACTGAATTGCAGATAAGATGAATGGGCAGCTGCTGGCTAAGAAAAGGCTCTCACAATGTGTTTTAGACCTCTGTGTCCCTGAGCACTTGATCTATTGATGGGTTTTGTAATGCTGTTATCCTGCTGCTCTAGTTGCAGGATTTTACCTCATGCTGCAGAGTGCCTGTGGAAGAAAAAAGGGAGGAAGAAGTAGTGGTGACCCAGTTTTTCGCACGTGTGTGCACACGGAATGTCCTGGCTGCCCTACAAGTCATTTTTGGTGGTCAGTTTCCTTTGCGCCGGGGTCAGCCTCAGAGTTTGTTACTCCTGCTGATGTTCTTGAGGAAAGAAGTGGCAGGACAGAGTGGATAGTGAGCTCTGTCTTTGCAGCATATCATGTAATTTTTTTTTTAAAATATCCAGAGTTGTGGCTCCCATACTACCTCGTAGCAGGTGAAACTGGGGGTTTAGGGCTGCTTTAGCAATGTCCTCAGATGTGTCTCTTGAGGCTTAATGTCCCTTGGGGTGAGCTGTGCAGAGTGAGAGAGAGAATTAGTATTAACAGTACTCTTTAAAAAAATGTGGTGGATAACCCTCAAAATCCCAGTGCTGAAATTGCATTTATCTTCTTCCAAATGCTTTCACAAACCATAAGCTTGGAGGATATTTGCTTGGAGGGAGACCAGAGGTATTTTTAACTGGAAGAAGCCAGGCTGCAGGGAAGGGGAGTTTAGCCCAGGACCATGAGCATTTAGTGCTACTTCTTGGCTCCAGCCTCCCTGAAGGGAATGAAAGGCAACTTATTTGCTTTGTCCTCATACCATTTCAGCAACACAGCGCCAGTGACAGCCTCATTACCTCCTGGAGTTCTCCCAGCTTAAATATTTCTTTTAAACAGATACCTACAGGGCCAGATTCCAAGCAGTGTACCCCTTCTTATTAGATTTACACTCATATGGATAATTTACATTTCAGGTGTTTTCATTATACATTATTCTTGACTAGAACCACTGATAGAAAATCCAAAATATTAATTACGAGCATGATATTCAAAATTTGTACAAATAGTGAATGTTTTGATCTTATGAAAAATCTGTTCTCATGTCATAGACAATGGGCTATACTGATTTGGACCCCACTGTGCAACGTGTGTAGAAAATTAGACAACTGGCTCAAAGTAAGGTCCTGTTCAGGTTCAATTATAGCAATTGCCACTTATATCAGTGATGACAAAGTTGCAAGGCTGAGGCATATCTTTCAGTGTCTGTTAAAATTATTGTTGTTTTTCTGTCAGATATAACGTGCAGTTGATACCTACCTCGATACCTTCAACATGTTTTCACAGCTGCCATGTAAATACAGATGTATCAATCCTTCCTGGTAACTGGCTGGTTGCCAAAGTAGCTGAATGCAGCCACAGCCCTGTTTGAATCTGGACACGTCTTGCACTCTCTGAGATGCTCAATAAGTCATGAGCTGTTGCAAGAGTCAAACTAGTATTTATCCACTCTCTTGAAAACAGTTCTTGGAGTTCTTGAAAACTTTTCAGCATTCTGCTTGTGGGTTTCCAGTAGGGCTTCTTGCAGGGGGCAGAAGATCTCTGCACAGTAATTCTGAGGTGGTGCTGTGAGAGACAAGTAATTTCACTAATGTGTTAGAGCAGGAGCACTGCATTGGTTGCAAAGCTACACAACATTGGGGTTTTTTTCCATTGGTTTTTTTGTTTGTTTGTTTGCTGGTTGGTTTTTTAGGGGGTTTGGGGTTTTGGTTTTTTTGCCTCAATAAATTGATTCTATGTGGTGTTGAGGTAGATGGCCAACAAGAGAGACCTATCAGGAGTCTCTGGCTTGCCTGGCCTTCCCTTAATCAGCAGTGGCTTGAGACATCCAGCTTTGATGGGTCAGGACATTGGGGGAATTATATGAGCTGCCTAGCTGATCTGTGTGTTCTTTAGACAGAATTACTTACAACTAAAACCGGAGGATGAGGATCACTGGGGCAAGTCTCTGTCACAGGCATGACCTTTACATGCAGTAGCTGCCCTTGTTCCAGAGAGTACAGTACTGTACTGTAACACAAAACCAGGTATGTTTCAGTATGTTTCAAAGTTGATGCTTGCTAATATAGATGGTTCTTTCTGATCTAGATATCAACCTTTGAAATTAAAAAGAGAGCTGAATGAACTTTTCTTGTAAATGGGGCATTTTTTACCTCCCTTCCATGTGGCTTCCCCAATTTCTGACTAAATCCATGTTAAGCTAGAGCAAGAAAAAAGTCTCTTTTCTTTGTGGCTATTTATTGTGGTTACCTATTTTCAAATAACTTGAAATAGATGAAAATTACTGAGGCTGCATGAAGGCATTTTACTCTTTTGTGAAATTTCACGGAATTTGGCCCCTGGGTTTAAGAAACCCATAACTCATGCACGCACACGCACATCCTGGGATTGCACTGGCTGTATTTCCACAAAAAAATTAGGCTAAGAAGGTCAAGCTGTGTTTAGCCCCAAGGTCAAATATCATACTTTGTAAAATGCGTCTCTGTTCTTGGTTTGCTTCTAAATGAAAAATATTATTTGTTTCTAACTTCTAACAATTCCTAGCACTGCAGTGTTTCCCTGCTTTATTTAAGGTTTTCTGCAATTAGAAGAAAATGAATTATGCAAAAATGGATTTGCAAATTAATAGGTTGAATTTATGGTGCTAAAAATGAGGCTGCATTATGAATTATTAATGTATACCTGAATGAGTACTATCTTTTCTTAAAACGTTTGTGTGGTCCATAAGATTCAGTCTCTTTCCTCACCAAAATTGTCTTGTTTGGTAGCCAAAAATAACAGCATCAAAATCACAAGAGAACAACAACAAAAAAATCCCAGATGAAATAGGTTTTATGAGTCATATTCATTAAATATGTAGAAACACAATGATCTGTTTTAAATACAGACTAAATTTGAAAGAAAAAATAGTCTAAATACGATACAAATCAATGTGGATGTTAGTCTTTGCAGAAAGGAAAGGTTGTTAGAGGGTGGCATGAATTATTTGCTCAGAAACTTGCATTAGAAGATGTTTAAAAAGGCTCAGCATATTTTAGAAAAGGGCAGAAAGCCTATTTCAGCACAACTAGCTGAATGAAATTGCCAGGTTTGGGATTCAAGTGCCCTGAGGACCTCTACTTGGTGCTCAGCTTCTGCAGCTCTTCACATTGTTGTCTTTGGCTAGAGGCTCTGGAACCACAGAAGACCTGACAGAGGTGACATACTGAGTCCTGACTTCTGTCCTTCAGATCTGAAAGGGAAAATACTTAGCACTACAAGAATGGGGCACATGAATGTTAGTGTACTGACAGACCATCTTTATGTTTGTATTTAGCAAGAACATCCTGTTAATTAGACACGAGGCAAATCCGGAAGTCCCTACCTGAGGTGGTCCCCTTTGGTTAGTGCTCTCTTTCAGGGCTCTGCACCTGAGTGACATGGTGATTCTATCTCTGTGAACTCTTGGAGGAAGCAAAAGGCCTGGACCTTTCTCCTGGTCTCTTGCATTTGTGTGGAAGATTACTGAGTTTATTTGTAGAGATAAAAGTGGACTCAAATCACCATTTGCTTTCCAAGTCACCATTTAGGTTTCTCCTATTTAAAGACAGATCAGGCTTGCAGCCCTTTGGGTAGCCTCTGTGGATGCTGGGCTTGTTCAAATGGGGTGAAGGCTTTTCCTGAGAAGCGAAAATCCCAAATATACTGTGAGTTTTCTTTGCAGTAAGTGTCTCCCGCTTCTCTTCCTCTGTAATCCCTTCCTTTGGACAAAGTGACTCAGTACTGCTGGTGGTAATGAGCAGACCATTTTGACTGATGAGCACTTCACACTGATTCTGTGATGCTGGGGTAAAGAGCACAGAAAATTCCCTGAAGGCAGCCTAAAAATGTGCTTCACTCTTTCTTCACACTAATAAAGGGAAAAGGGAAGGTAAAACATGGGTGTGAGGTTAAATGCTGTTCTACTTTCAGGTTCTGGCTTTTAGATACATCCTTTTCATTAATGAATATCACTCTGTTTAAGTAGTTATCTATGCAGTTAGAGCACACTTCTGTCAGTGCTGGGGTCCCAGTTTGCCAGGTGCTGGGCAGTGAATGCCAAATCGTTTAGAGCCTAGTGCAGCCAAGACACAATGAATGGACAGAGCAAACTGCTGAAAAGGAAGGAGAAACGTGAATGGAAAAAGTAGCTGTGGGAACAGATGTACATTTGCAAGCCAGAAGCAAATGTAATTAAGAGGCCTTGAATAATTTGTAGTACTTGCATACAAACATCACCTCTTTAACTTGCTTTTCTCACTTTCTCCCCAGATCTCATCTGATACGGCACATCAGATAGACTCTCAAGTAGACTTTTGTATAAAAGGAATTACAGGAAAATAGATATTCTATTTGTTACATCTGGGAGACTCTTTACATCTGTTTTTGCAAACACTCATTAACAGGAGGTTTTCCAAGTGGGGAGAATTTGGTTGATGACAAGATATTGCTCTGTCAACATCACAGGATTTGAAGAACAGCTGCTGGTTGCATTTGAAGCTAGAAGTGGGGGAGAGGAGGAGTTTTAGCTCTGGACTGGTAACTGCTGAGAAAAGCAATAATTTCTAAATCACTCTTTTTCTAAAATGTGGTGGCTTTGCACTAGGGACACTAACTCTGAAACATCTTGGTGCCATTTTTCCCTTTTGTAATACTAACCCATCTCTGAGACACTGGCTATGGCTTCCTTTTCTCTGTCTTCTCTCTCTCGTGATGTTTGTCAGTGCTTTTACAGCCTTTGGCAGCTTCCCAGCCAGAGCAGGTTCCCTGCCAACAGACTCCCCTCATGGCAGCTCAGTTTATAAAGGGCTGACTGCTTTGATGGATGATAAGACTAAGGAGAATGAAGGAACAAGGGATTTTTTTACTTTTAAGGAAAAAGTCCCTCTCACTTGCATCTGAAAGACACATTTTAAATAGAGTCAGTCCAAACCTTGCAAGCTTTTATCAAGAGGGAGCCCGTCAGGGGTGAAAGCTGTTCCTGTGGTGCTCTGTGCGTGATACTGGGTATGGGAGGTGGAAACATTAAGGCAGGAAAAGTTAGGAAATTAAAAAGAGAGCAAATTAGAATTTTAGGCTATGAGAGAAAAACACAGTGAGTGGAGAGAAGAGAAAAATAATCAGTCAAGGGAGAAAACTGGAACAAAGAAGGAAAGAAGTTGGAAAGCAGAAATAGAAACAAAAATGGTCTGTAAGCAGAAGAGAAGCTGAAGAGAAGTGCTGGAGGAGAGCAACACTGGTATATATTCACCCATGTATGCACACTTGGTAGAGGAATAAGGAAGAGCAGAAGCCAGGATGAAAAAAAATCATTAGAAAAGATAAAATCTTTTTGCTGACCTCCCTTCTCATCAGTCCAGCTGGTACCCCTCAATGTCAAATTTAATATTGATGTTTAGTTTGCAGGTATCTGGTTGATCCTCAAAGGCCTTGATTATAATCATCTTGTGAAAATTTGCCTCAGTGCTCATAATTATTGCAGACACAGAAGGAAATACATGTTTTGAATCCGTCCAATATTTCCTTCCTTTTGTGTGTCCTGGCTGGAACTCTGATGTTGGCAACTACTCCAACTTTGCCTACCTTACTTTATCTTACCTTAACACATACACTGTTTATCAGCTTATCAGCTATTCACATCTTAAAAACCTCTAGTGCAATGTGAACATCTCCTGTGGATTATGTCTCACATCCTCTGGCTGCAGAGAAACATAAAATGACGTCTTCCCTCAGTGTCCATATGATTTTTCCACAGCATCAATATATCATTTCATTTCCTTGCTCATTCCAACAAAACCCCTCATATGAGTGTGATTACTCAGGAGCATGTAAATTGTAACTTATGGGAGAGACCTGTAGAGGTCTCTTGGCAGGAGCAAACCCATCCTAAATGGCTGTATGCTTGGGTAAAGCTCTCTTGTGTCTCAGTCCAGACTGGCCCATCACAAACACTGCATTTACAATTGCCTTTTCCAGAGGCAACGTGCAGCATATTAATCGTTATTTTGTTAAGACTTTTTTCCCTCTTATTTTTCTTTCCCCCCCAGCTGAGGAGGACTGCAGGACTATCATTCATTTAAGGTAACTCTTAAAATGTCTAGAAATAGGGTTATTCTGCCTTTTGAACACTTTTTTTACCTTGCCTGTAGCTCTTGGGGCATTCCCATCCCATTCACACTTACTGCCATAACATAGACAAGTGCTCTCTGAAAATGATGCATCAAGTCTCCTCTTTCTCACAGTAAATTTTCTGGCTTTCTTGGATATCACAGGTTGTGTTCTCTGTTTCCACACCAAGTCAGTGGTGTTGCTTGTCTTCCTGCTGCAGGCTGTGCTGTGGAGGTTGGCACAAGCTGCCTGCCTGCAGCCAGCAGGAATGGCCGTGGGCACTGCTCCACTGGAGATGCCTGTGGCACAAGATGGGAGCAATTCCAGTAGAGAGGGATTGAACTGGGTTGAAGCAAGCTGTGCCTTTAAAGCACAGTGATGTTCTGAGTACTTGTGGTGAATCTGGAAAAGGTCCCATTTTTGTTGTTGCTTTTTTTTTTTTCCCCTTGGTTACTGGTTTGATTAGATAATGTGTTAATACCTCAGCCTGGTTTGATTCTTGTTACTCCCTACCTTCAAGGCTCTGTCCCAGCTTCTGTCTTTGATCTAGCCTAGTTTACAAACCAGTTTCCTTGGGATGTAGACAGAACTTCTGAGGTTTGAGGCAGTTACCTGCCTAGTCACAACTGAGGTTTTATGGGACATAAGCACTGACCTGGACTCTGGATTTTTCAAAACCAGCCCTTGGATTCCAGTGCAGGTGCTCTCCATTCCATGTTGAAGCACATTTGCAATCTCTGAGTTGCAAATGCATGCAGATCCTTTCATCATTGCCCAGGTGCTGGAAGAATCATGTCTTCTGGGACTATGCAGACTTCAGTTTCAATGGGTTTGATGTGAGCATCTAAGCTGACCTCTTATACTTCAGGCTTACTCCTATAGAGTAAGCCTGAAGGTTGTGAAAATAACATAAATGAGTTAAAAAAAAATATGAGAGTAAAAGTGAAAGAAATGAGTCAAGAAAATTCTAAGAGTAAAAGTGAAATTGAGTGCATTCTGCCTGTGCTTATTTTGTGAATCTTTGCTCGCTCTATCAATCAAAAAGAGATTAAACTTCCTCACTTGCTTAATACTTGGTTAAACATTACACAGTCCATCGGCTCCAGATAAATGTGTCCCCAATTACATGGGACTTCTACTAATAGAACTTGAGCTAAGTAGTAGTCATTAAAGTAAATCAAATACCCCAGTAAAGTGGCTTCAGCTCAAGTTAGGTGCAGTGCAATCAGGGCCCTCAGGGCACGTGGCTTGATTGCTTGCAGCCTTGCATGTATGTTTCTATAAGTGCCATTTTCTAAATGAAAAATGTCTTCTTTCTTTTTTTTTTTCTTTTTTTCCTGTGGATCTTTTCAATTTATAATAAAGGACCTCAAGTACTTTTTGAAGCCTCCTTGAGGGAATTCTATTTTTACTGGGATTTTAAAAAGGGAAATAAATGGGAAAACAGGGAGAATTACTGTGTTTCATCTTGCTCACCAAAATCTCACCTTGTTTGAACTCAGCAGTCAGAGCATATTCAAACATCACAGAAGCAGAAAGTGTTCAAGTTTGTGGAACAATAGCCTTAAAAAATTCACAGAGTGCTAAATATTGGATGAATAGCTGAATGAAAGTTCCAGACCTAGAATGTGGAAAGATTAGTCAAACTTCCCAAAGGAAATGTAGCTTGAGCAGCTACACTGTCTTTCTAAGCTGCTTATCCCTTCTCCCCCAGGGTGTAATTTTTGAACCCACCAGTCACTTGAGCAGATCTGGTGGAAGAATGGGGTTTCAAAAGCCATGGAGTTGTTTCAAGTTCTGTGAAGGTGGTTAGTCAGAAGGGAGGAACAAAGAGACTCTGTAGGAGGACAGAAGCTTCTCCATGCAGCTTCTCCATAGGGCTCAAAGCCCTTGCAGCAGGTGTTGCCCTCAGTTCAGCAGCCAGCAGGGAGCAAGGACAAGGTGGGGGGATGTGGAGAGAGCCAGAGGTGTTTGGGATGGTTCCAGGGGGCCACTGTGGTGTGCTGAGATCAGGAGGGTGCATGGCATGTAGAACATGAATCACCAGGAAACCAGCTTCATTTATCTTGTTGGGAATGGAACAACTTGTTGATGCTGTGTGAAGGAAGGAAGGAAGAGGGCATTTATATGAACAATTTTCATGTGTATTTCAACACTCAAGAATGCAAAACATTACTTGAGCCTTCCTCAGTCCCTTCCCTGATTCTGCAAATAAAGTAAGACATCAGGAAGAAACTGGGCTGTTAGAGGAGAGTAGGCAGGACTGGGAGGGCACAACTGGGACAATGCAGGAGGCACCCAGGGAGACCTGGGCACTTCAGCTCAGTGTGATGCTCCTTGGACACTGCCTGTACTGTGTTGGCCCTGTGGTGGCCACTGGCCAGCTGGCTACAGGGATCACCTGGTGCCACAATCAGAACCTGTAACTACATCAGGATTTTTTTTCTTTTTTTAGATCTCTTTTGTGGTTGTTGGGGTTTCTTTGTTTTGGTTTGTTTGGGGGGTTTTGGGGGGTTTGTTTGGCTGTTTTCAGGGCATGAAGGTAGTAGGCTGCTACTGAGCAAGAACAAGATGTCTTCCAGTTACAGCTGCTCTTGCAGGAGCTTTGTCTGGTGATGCTTTGTTTATCTTCCTTGTGAGGATTGTGAGAAGGGAACCAAAAATACCAAGCAAGCTCTGCTTTAAGGGATAACCTCTATGATATCTCTCCTTTGCATCAGAAATGTGCAAATAGAAAATGACAGCATTATTTTCCTTTCCCTCTTTTCTTGCTGCAGTATGTTTTCTCCCCTGCCTGGCATACTGATTTGCTTGAGAATCCAGGCAGCAATCTGATGGAGAATAAAATCATTCAGTACACACAGGCTTTCCTCAGCACTATATCATGACTGGATTCCTATTGGAATCTAATAGTTTTTCCCCCAGATTTCAAAGTACTTCATGTGTAAAATAATGTTCCATTGTCCCATTTCAACAATTTCTTTATTTTTTTCAAGCTTTTAACAAAGAGAAATACTGAAATATATTTTGCAAATCATCTCATAGATGTCTTAGAGATCTTTCTTGTGCTCATATATGTCATACAGCTCTTTCTCAAGCATTTTTGCATATTTGAGACAGCATTTTGCAATGCCAGGATATTCTGGTTGCAAGGCCTTTCTTCATTTAAATTGAACTTTGGTAGTAGCAATAAAGCTTTATGCAAGCCTTGAAATCATCAGGAAAGTAGCCTAGAAGTTGTAAGTTAAATTAAAATTATGTTTACGCTCTTTTGTGTTGGTGCTCTTATTTGTGAGCCTGGGACATGTAGTTAAGCTTGCCTCTGGTATGAAATTTTTAAAAAGTATGCAATTCAGACAGAATTAGAAAATTGTTTGGGGAAGAAGACAAAGAAAATGGTAGATTTGACACAGAACCCCAGAGGTTAGTCAATCCATAAAGAAAGATATTGAAATTTCTTATAAGAGAGTTAATTTAGTAATTTTAGAATATAACATTGCTGTTGCAGACCTTGACTCAAGGTTCACCCAGCCCAGAGTGCTATTTCTGACAGTATCCATAGGTGAAGACCTACGGAAGAGTCTGAGAAAGACAGGTATGTGTGGTACTTAATGTTCTCCCAAGCCTTCACTTTTCTGCACTCAGACTTCATGGCTAGATGTGGTCCCAGTTGCCCTCTGTGAGAATATGTCCAGCCTTCCCTTGAAGCCACAAAAACTTGTACTGTCTGTAGTGCCCTTTGTCAAGGAGCTCCTGCTGCCCTTTTTGCTGTTATTTTGGCTCCTTCAAACTTCAACTGATGACCCCCTATTGCTGGTACTGTTAGAGAAACAGACAATCAGTCTTTTTGCAGACTTTTTTTGTATACCCTGAAGTCACCTCTTTCACACTGATGTGTCCTACCTCACTCATTTGTTCCTTGTACACCAGCTTTCTCTACCTTTGATCTTCTGCCTTTCTCTGAACATTTGCCAGTCCTGCTATAAAGCTTTTGAGGGATTTTCTTGCTCAGTTGTATATGATTCCTCTGCAATTTTTCACAGTTGGTGCTAGTCCTTACTATCCTGAATAACTTACTATTCTTGATAAGTTTTCTCACTTCACCCTTTTCTAAATTTTCCGTAAATACACTGAACAGCACATACCCCTCTTGAACTGTTGCTTACTCTTCATTGAGAAAAGGTTGCTACTCTGTTTCCTAACTGGGAAAAGACCTTCCATAGATGCTTGGTTTCTTCTAATGCCTTGGAAGATGTTTTTGAAAATCAAGGCAATCAATGTCAACCGAATTACTCTTATCTTCAGATTTGTGGATCCCTTTGCAGCTCTCCAGGGAGAGCAAGAAAGACCTTCTCATTATAAAAGCCCTACTAACTTTTTGTACTCTGATCATCCCAAGCAACTTGTGCTTCTCTAGTTGACCACTAATTCTTTTCACTATTACAATTCCTCCTAATTGTCTTGGTTCGAAGGTCAGGCTAGTTTTCCCATATTGCTTCTGGTGATTTTCTAGGAATTGGTGTCACTTGGCCCAGAGCCATGACTGAACGTTGCAATGTATCCTGGAGCTGAAGAGATGATCTCCAGGAGCTCAGCACCCTGCTGGAGTCCAGGCACCATCCTTGGCCAGTACACAGGACACATCGCACTGTTCACAAGCGAAACACTGTGTGCTCAGAGAAAGAAAAAGTATTAAAGCATAGATAGGTGTAAGATAGGCTGGGTGCCCACATGGGAGGGAGGTGTTCAGTCCCTGCTGTGCCACAGCTTAGTCTCTCTCTGCCTCCCTCCCTGCATGTGCTGTGGGTGTAGTGGTATTTTCCTAGCTCACAGGGTTAGGGTTGGATAAGTAGAGTGCAGACAGCAAGAACCTTATTTACTACTGGAATCTGTGCCATAATGGAGACAAAAATAGGTGGGTGAGTGTACTTACAGTAGCAATGGAGTGTCGCTAACCTTGTGTGACAGAGCGAGGGCTAACATGCTACAAATGTGAGAGGGAGTGGGAAAGCCCTGGCTGAGCACAGTAGGATCAACCTCCCCTCATGGAAAAGGTGCTGGGTTCCATTGTCAAAACATTGCCTTAAGCAGGACTTTTCAAACAGAACATTTTTTGTCTGACTTGACCCTTTGTCTGTGAGCTTTTGGGCCCTGCTCAGGATTGTAAACCCATACCTTCAGACATGCTGGAAGCTCTTCATGGTCTGGAGATGAAACTGGGATGGCAGAAAGGGCCAGGCCTTGTGAAACTCAGAATGACAGCAAGGGACTGTCACAGAGGGGCATGTTGGCCACATGTCTGCCAAGAGTAGTTAAAACTGACTGGAGTAGTTATTCCTTATGTTGCACTACACCTCTAATTTGAACTTCTGTGTTGAAATTAATTTCAGCGTGTAGTGATTTGCAGAAAAAAAAAATTGTTCTACTCGGTATTATGAGAGATATCTCTGGCTGTCTGAGGCACACTGAACTGTGTACTCTCCCTGCCTCATGCATTGTGCATTAGTTCAGCCACACCTAACAGAGGCATTTGCATGAGTAATTAACTGCCATTTCCTGCAAATCAAATTACTTGGAATTAGAATTTAAAATTACTTTCCAATTACTGAACCACACTTGCTAGTGAGAGCAATGTTTTTATTGCACCACAGAAAGGGCAGAAGCTCTTAACTCTTTCAAGAGAGCAATTATTTCTGAGAAGCACAGTGTGTCCAGGGATCCCAGCCTTATTTGCTTTACACTACTAACAACCACTGGAGCTTGTGCTGCTGTTCTCACAAGTGAGACAAATTAATTTGCTTCTTAAACTTTATGAGTAGAACAACATAAAATTTCCTTTATTAGCATCACGTTTCAAGGACGGTTGTATGGGCTCCAGTACAACATTGGTTTTTGTTTTTAAAGTATACAAGCAAAATTGTTCAGAGCCTTTTCATGACAGGCTGTAAAACTGTATGTGCAATTGTATACATAATTTTAAATGAAGATGTCCCTATTATCACTTAGAGCATCAATTTAAATTGCCAGTGGGAATGTTGCACTAGTATTAGAGAATAGTATTTCCTAAAAATATTCTTTGAAAATTTACAGATCCTGAATTTCCTCAAGTCTTGTGTCTGACAGTGATCAGAAAAATTATCTGTCTGTCTGACTGAAACACAAATAAATAATAAAAGGGATTATGTAAAAATGATGAAGCTAGGACATCATATTTTAAAGTTGTGCTGTGGGAACTTTGGCTGGCACCAGTGCATTGAAGAAAATAAATGGATTCATGTTTCTTGATTCCAGCAAACCAAGTGTTGCATGTAACTTAAATTACTTCCTGCCTATCTAGTGGGTTTCACAGAGTCAAAGCCTTATTATTAATATCTGCTTGAAGAACACAGTACCCTGTTAACTGTTAATAGGAGTCAATGAATCCTAATTGATTCAGTGACCAGGGAATATTTGATGTTCAAGATCATAAACTATTATGAGAAAAGACATTAATTTTTGCTATCCGCTGCCTAGAAAAGCAATAGATTTAGTTAAAAGGAGTACTAGATGTACAACTTGTTTTTTCTCTATTATACATAAAAGCATAATGACATTATGTAGCTAACTTGAACTGACAAGAGCAATGAAATGTAAGGTTAAGATTCTTACTACCTTTAATCTTGCTGAGGCTGGAAGTACTGCAGTGCACTAAGCAATAACACTAAGGAAATAAAGAGACCAATTATAATTGTAAACAGGGGCATGGAAAAAGGAGAGTTTGACTCATTTCTTAGCAGATTTGTTGGCAGACTGTTAAAATAATCATAGAATAATCCCTTCGTAAACACACAGAGGTCCCCAAATTAACAGCAAAAAGAGAATTTGCCCTCAATTAGTTTCATCTCGCCCAAATGTCTGCTTTAATTTACCCTGTCAAATTAGGGCATGGGTTTAAGGAGGAGTGATGACAGGACAGGCATTTCATTGGTGCTGCCTTCTTTCTTTTGCTCAGGCCAGATGGTTCTGCTCTTGGGAACATGAAGTGCTTCCTGGAGAGCAATCATAGTATGGGAGGTGATTGCTGAAGGTGAGCTCCTCTGTCAGCACCCAGACAACTTGGGTTAGGGTTTCAGTGACTCTTATGTCCTAATTGTAAGGAAAGGCTATATTTGTGCTGTTAAAGGGTGTTTGGACCTGTGATAGAGGCTAAAAAGGGAAGTGTGTTATGAAGTTGGACATCGGAAAATAGAAGGAGAGGGAAGAGGTGGGGGAAGCGAGAGGAAGATGAAGCAGGATAGCATGGGTGGATGGAGCAGATGAGCAGGCTGATGGTAAATGAGCAGAGCTGTTTGCTGCCAAGCAGCTCCCAGAAGGCAACACTGGGGAAGAGAGACTTGTCTCTGTGAGGCCTGAACTTACTGCCTCCCCCTGGGCTATGGCTGAGCTTGTCAGCTTGTGTCAGCATCTTTTCACAGTGTCCCCAGGAGGGTCTGATACAAGGGTAGTGAAGAGTGCAGAAAAGAAACCCTTTCTTAAGCCACCTACTGGCACAAGAAGCCTATCAACCAGAGGGTCATGGTAATTCAAGCCTTTCCCTTCTGAAGAGAAGGCTGACATACTTTCTGAAATCACAGGGATCTGCTGGAACCATTGCCATGAAAGGACCTGGTTTTGAAGGAGATGAGAATTTAGCATCATCTGAGGCATTTTTTGCCACCATTGCCAGGATGATTGAACAGCTGAACAGTTGCTTGGATCTGTCAGTTTGGTGTCTGTTCAGAGACTCATCACACAGTTTTGCTGGACAATTAACTCCCTGAACCTTCTCTAATAGGAATAATGCTGGGCAGAAACCAGACAGGACAGGGCTGCGCAGTATATTTAGACAGTTAAATGGTTAACAACAGAGCTCCTGTTGTGATTCAGTCATGCCAGTAGCCTAATGCCGGCTTCTGTCCTCATCTGACACTTTCATGCTGCTCAGAAGGAACCGCTGGGGAAATACGCTTTCACAGATTGTTAGTTGCACAGGCACAGCCCTCAGAGCCTTGTATAATAAGGCATTGGCTGAGGAAGGGAAAATAACCAAGTGCTGGTCACATACCACCTCTATTCTTGCTATCAGCACAGCCTCAAAGGCAGCTGATTCGGGGTGGGAAGTAAAGCTTCTCAGAGGTCACCTCAATTAACATCAGGCCTTGGACAGGGGCTCCGCCTGGTTTCATAGATAAAGCTTTGCTGCTTTTTCATTTACTGAGACGAACCTGACTAAAATGAGCAATGGAGTTCTCATGCTGCAAAAAGCCACTGAAAAAGCTCTAAAGCAGGATCCTCCGTGTATGTGTGTACCTGCTGGCAAAGCACAGGATGACAGACTACCTCACAATTAGCAGGGGCAGGATGAATCTATAGCACAGAGAAAGCAGTATATAGGTCCTAATTGTTTTTTATTTTGGAGTGAAATCACACTGAAAAGCAAATAGTTGCAGTCAATACTGAAAAATTAGCTTATTTATCTTTTTGGACACAGAAGATGCTCCAACATTGATTAACTGTAATGGACTGCAGGGCACTGATTGCAAGGCAAGATATGATTGATCACAGGTGGGAAGACACTTGGTATTGGGGCAGCATCTTGGCAACATTTAAAAGAGCATCAGCCACACATGCAGAGCTGTCCCAGGCTGAGCTCCATGTGCAGTGAACAGGGACTGGGTTGTTGCTGCAAGATAATGTGGGAGCATCAGGCAGGGCAGAAGTCTGTTTTGTAACTGTATTGGTGACAAGGCAAGGTGAGGGTAAGGATGCTGGCAGAATGCCTGGATCTCTGAGTTCACTCATTTATGGTGCATATTGTATTTTCTAGAAATACTCATTCATAAGTTTTTAAGTAAAGTAACCTCTGAGTTTCTTCTTCCTCATACCAATCACTACACTCATAATATACCTGTGATGTGAAGAGTTTCACAGTGGGTTTTGCCTGTGTAGTTAGTCTGATCTTTTCAATGAAATTAGATCCCAAAGGTCCGGAGGAAAATTTCAGATAAGCCCATTTCCAAGCTCTGTATGCATAAATCAGATCTAAGCCCACTGGAAGAAACCACATGCTAAGTTCACTGGCTGGTAGAATAGCAAACTTCAAGAAATTTAATTGTCCCACACAGTTGTATTTTTCAAACAGTCTGGTAATATCCAGTTTCAATTTCAGAGAGCAATTGTCATTAAAGAAATGTTAGCTGAGTAAAGTGAATTGTTTGAATAGTGCTGGGATTTAAAACTGACATTGGGAGAAAGGCTGCTTTTGTTTTTCTGGACCAGCCAGGAAAAGCTGCAACTTCTTTCTATAGGAGGCAAGATGGTAAATATTAATCACCCCTTGGCAACCTGTCAGGTGGTGGATTGCAACCCAAGAGAAGCGATTTGCTGATTATCTGATGTGACAGGTTAATAAACAAATATTTACACACAGGGTAAAAGTAACAGTGGAGTTGGGCAAGAGATCTGCATCTCCTGAACTCTTAGGTCAGTGATTTGTGTGGGAAAAATGTTTTCCTTTCTGGGCTTGGGGAAAAGGGTGGAAATATCTTTGTCAGGAAATAGCATTTAAACTCTCTGTGTGCTTGGGATTTCTCTTTGAAAAGATCATTCGAGAAAAGAACAAGATTGGCAATTCTGGATTCCTTGGCTGACTTTCCAGCCTCAGGACTGTTGTGGCACATGTTGACCTGACCACCCAGCTATCCCACCCTCCCTGGATACCAAAATATTTGACATTATCAGACACTCTAAAAATGTCTCCCATGGTGTCTGATGTCTCTGTGGTTTACCTGAGAACTGGGTCAGCATATGTGCTGTTCTGGACTTTGTGCATTGCCCAGGCATTTACTTCCCAGCTTCCTTCACAAGCAACAAGTGCTGGAGCAAGGGAGAGGGAAATACTGAACAGCATCATCCTTGATGCAGGTGAACCAGAGTCCCAGTGACAGTTGATTCTTGGCTACTGATTCTACTGTGGGAGGGGAGGAAGGTTTTCACTTGTAGATAATTCCAGGGGGCTGCAAAGTCCCCTTAGGGAGATGCCCTCTGTTAGGCTGAGTGAGGAGCCTATGTGGCAACTCCACCATCCAGGCCAACCCAGTAGGCAGCAAGGTGTGACTCCTGTGAAGGACAGCAGTTGGAGAGGGTAGAGCTACCCCACCGTAATGATGAGAGGGGGCTGTGGATGCCCTTGGCAGTAAGGACAGGGCTTCAAAGTTGTAATAGATTTCTTCAGGGGGCTAGGAGATGAAACTCATTCAAAGCATGTAAAGAAGAAGAAGAAAAAAATCTAAACAAGCAACCCACAAAAAACCCGAAGCCTTTGAACATTGCTATTTATGATTACATAGGAATTCATGTTCATAGCTAGAAACTGTTTTCCTAGATAAAGTTTTAGAGGCTTAGATATAATCAGCTAAGGAACTCTTCAAATAAGCTAAGCTGTGTTTTGATTTGGTGCAAATAAGAAGTGAAGTAATAGGAATAGCTATTCCTGGAACAGCTGAAGCTTTGAAATGCTGATTTAAAATGCTCCATGCTGCCATTCAGCTCTCCTGTCATAGCAGTATGGAACGAAAGACAGTTTTCCTGTCTGTGAACATACAAAAAGAAGGATATATTAGCAATTGGAAAAAAAATCCAGCTCTAAAAAATAGGGGAGATAATTTTTGTCCTCTTTTACCTTTTACTTTATATTTTTATTCTATTTTTTCTGTATTTCTTCTTAGCATTGAAAAGACAATAGCAATGTTTCTTATATCAGCTACAAAGGACATCCAGTTATCCAGTTATCATTTCTCTACTGCTGTTACCTCACTTGACATCATGATTTGAAAAGTGTCATAATGTGGGGCACGACTATAAATTTGCTATAAACACTCATTCTCCTGCATCATGAGCTGACAGGGGAGATCTGGGAGGATGCCTGTGCTGCAGTCAGAAGCCCAGGCAGAGCAGGTATGGGCTCTGTGACCCTGGGGATGGAAGCTGGGGAGCGGCAGCTGCAGGGGTGCCAGCATGAGGAGCTGTCAGAGTCTTTGCCCAGGTCTTGGGTAAGCCTTTGGCATGGTGATAACTGTGTTGGCTCTGATATGGAATGGAGCTGGTTTAGGTCTACCTATACATATGCTTCAGCCCCACACCTTGGGCAGCATGGCCATATGGAATTTGCCTTTTGGATTTCTGTCTCTGCATTCTGTCCCTGCCTTCCCCTCTTTGGCCCACTATACAGATAATGTTTGCTGTGATATTTTACCTAAAAGAGGCTCTTCTCAGCCTGCGGGCCACTGGGAGGAGACCATTGCTACTCCTCCTTCCTGTTCCCTAGACACTCCTATTCTGAAGAGGTTTTAACAGTGTCTATTAGGCTGTGTGCTCCCATGGAGCTATTCAGAAATGGTCTTTACTTTTCCCCATCAGCTGGTATCAAAGATAACTCAGAATAAAACATATTTGAACATAGCCTATTATGAGTCTTCACCTAAAAGTGATTGTGGAAAAATAATATTTTGTCTTTATTTTGCCCCAATTTGGGGCAAATATCTTCCAAGGTCTGTGTTATCTGCAGACCCTTGGTGGTTTCCCATTAAGCTCAGTGATGTTTTCGGGATCTTTGTTTAGAGTATTAGTGAGTTTCTGAAAACTCAGCCATGCAGCTTTACTTCAGTGAGTAGCACTACTAACGTCCACCAGATTCCTGCATTGTGGAAACTCACTCCTACAGCTTCATGGTGGTAACATTGGTACAGCAACAGCAAATTTCTTGTTCTGCTATGAATTGGGGGGCAAATTAGTCTCTGGGTTAAATTTAAGTTATTTTTTGAAATCAGAAATATTTTTAGGAGCACGGTTTGTCCTGTTGAACACAACTAATGGTTTATCTGATAAAACAGATAACTGGATTTTTCTACTTTGAAAGATATTAATGAATCATGTCTACAGTTAGGTTATTTCTTCTGCTTGTAATACATAAACAGAGGGAGTTTGCAAGTGAAGGGTGCTACACTGAGGACAAATGGAAAGAATTGCTCTGTTGCATGGTGCTCTGTTGTCTTGTGCTTTTGTTGCTAAGGGATGTAATTCTATTACCCACTGTACTGTTAGATTTCAAAAGGGTAGTTCATAAGCACTAATAACATTTGTGGCAATCTGAGCTAAGTTAATGAAAAAGATAATCAAATCTAATGCTCCAGGGCAAGATATCTGATATCTCCAGGGGTCATAAAGAGATCATACAGCTCTCTTGGGGCAAGGGGTGGTTGTATGCATGAGTGCAAGAAGAGGCAAGAGGCAGCAGAAAAGTGAGGGTCACCTTGCTCAGAAGCATCATGTGCTGGTCACTGGCAGAGGGAGGAGGGGATTGCTAGATATGTCCCAGAGATGGAGATGCTTATTAAGCTAATGATATTTTTAGTAATGCTGATACCTAATAGATAAGTTTCAGCTGATCCCAGACATTTGTCTCAATGTGTTGATTGGGAAATTGGATTAAGTAGTTCATGCATGGGTCTGCCTTGCCCATAGCAGGCATATACTGACTTGGGAGCTGATCAAGGATGGCACTGAAATAGCCTTTGGAATTTTTTTGTAAACACAAGCTTCAGTGTGAAACTCACTTCTGAAGCAAATGTAATATTTTATTGTGTCTCTAGACAATACCCAGTGGTGACTTTTTCTTGCTTCTAATTTCCCTTTCATCACCACATATCGGTATATCACTTGAGGGTCCAAACAGAGGCTTTGTGTTCCTTGTAGGTGTGTAACTGATGTTCAGCAAAGGACACTTGCAATGGGAATTGTAGCCAGACCAATCCCAAACCATGTTTTCTCTCACAGACTTGTGCTGTATTTATTGCAAGCACCTCCTTCATCTTACTCTTCATTTCTGTACATTCACTGTGAGCATTCTTCTATTCCTACTACTGTTCTCTTTAACACAGATCTGCTTTTCACTACAGTAAGACTTCTAGTTTCAGCCAAGGACAGGTTAATTTTTAGCAGTAGCCAGGAGGTGGCAGAGCCTGGAGCTGTGTGGGTGTGTCTAGGTTGTTAATCTATACCATGCACTTCATCGGGGGGAGGCAGAAGTAAGGGATTCTCATTTCCAAGGAGGATGATGTGGCTTATTGATGCTTCCAATGTGTTTTTCTCCACTCCTCTATGCAGAAATGCAGAATGCAGGCCTCAGTTTTCTTGCACCTGGAGGGGTATGCAGTACACCTGGAACACAGCCTCACCATCAGCCATGGACTGATCCAGGCTGCACTGGAAAAGGATGAGGCTCTACAACACTTGCAGTTCTTTGATGACATCATTGTATGGGGCAACATGGCAGAGGAAGTTTTTGAGAAAGGAGAGAAGATAACCTCCTGAAGGCTGGTTCTGCCATAAAGCAGTGTAAGATTAAAGGACCTGCCCAGAAAATTGGAGTAAAATGACAAGATGAACACTGTCACATTCTCATGGACATGGTCAAAAACCAGCAAAACACTAACTGTGCTCCCACCAACAGGCAAGAAGGAAACACAGTTTTCTTATCTCATTGCTGTTTCCTGTAAATTTTTCTTATCTCAACTATGGATATCTGCCCTTTGTCTGAAGGGAGGGGGAGGAGGGGAGTGGGACGTGCTTTTGACTTTAGTGGGAGCACTAAGTTAGGTAATTCCATTTGTACACCACAACAACTTTCCATACCAACTCCTAGCCATGTGAGGACAACCAGTGCTGTAGCCTGTGCATGTGTCCAAAGGTACATCATTAGGAAAAACAAGAAGGCTAAGGACTGCATTAAATGGTCCCTTCTTCCATATGTCTTCCTAAGCCTCAGAGACTTCCTAAATTAGGTGTTTTAACTACCATAATTTGCCTTTGATAGTTAATAAATTCTGAATAGATGTGTTTGATCCCTTTTTGAATGTTTAGATCTTACTAATTTTCTGTAGCACCCAATAAGGAGTCCTAAAGAGTTCTCCAATAAAGAGACTTCTCAAAGTAAAAATGTGTGATGAGCAGGTGTCATTTGTCCTTGCAGCCTACAATGTGCCCACCAGGTGACCATCTTGTGGACATAGGTGATTGTTCTGTGACTGTCCCACCACAGGTCTGTCCACTACTGGCATTTGCTCATCACACATTTTTACTTGGAAGAAAAAAAATAAAGGACTATATTTGATAATAGAGTACTTTTTTTCCCCTTCAGAAGAACAACAGGATATCTACAGAATTTAATGGGAAATATTAAAGAAAGTATTTTGAGACCAGAAGCTTTTAGTGAGATGGTCTGTATCTTTTAGGAATGCTCACATGTTTTTCATGCAGTAATAGTGGAGTACTTTGATGTTCTCACATGTTGTATGTCTATCAACATTTTCTAACTTCTTTCCATGTTTGTCAGAAAAGCTCCATTAATTTCTAGGAGGAGGGTTATTCATAAAGTTTCTCCTGACTTTTTGAGACTCAAAAAACCCCTCAAAATTCAGCTGCTAGTCTTTAGGGTTTACCGTAGAACAGAAGAAATAATTGTAATAAATTTTCTTGAATTTGTCATGATAATATTAATCACATTTCTATAAAGCTTGGATTGGAAAAAAAAATCTAACAGAAAAACTGATTGAAATCTACTGTACAAAAATTAACTGCTTCCACTCACTTTTTCCCGCACTTCCTCAAGACATCACCATGTTTCTGTTTTAAATGTCTACAATATAGAATTATTCAAACTAATTCAAGTTTTAATTAAAAAAGGCAGGCTGGGGTTTCTGTGGGGTTGAAGTTCAACCTAACAATTTTCAGTATGTAACACCAAATAGCTTTTGCTGAAGTTAATACCAAAGGGACTTTTATTTAACTTTCTTTCTTTCTCTGTTCTACAAAAGAAAAAGTAATATCACCTCTAAGGCAGTCAAAGTTGTTCTGGAACAGTGAGCTATTACAAAGTTTCCAGCATTGCAAATAGAGGTAGTTATTTTAAACAACATCATTCACCCTTCTATATTGCTTCTCTCTTTCAGCACAGACCTGTCTCTACATAGGATAGATTCTCAGCGGCAAAGCATCCACATCCTAATTTATGTGTGTGTGAATATTCAAGGTTAATAAATTCCCTGTGGGAGAAACAGTCAGTGCCATTCAGACCACATTCTGTTTTCCTCCCTTGCCACAGAGTAGGCTGTTGAAAATGTGTCTGATGAAATTGCAGGTTCCTTCTCTAGTCTCATGAATTAATTTAATGTTTCTAATTGGGATTAGGTAAAGTACCTCTCCCCATGACTGGACAGCCAGCAAGTGGGACAAATGAATTTAAATATCTACTCTAAATCAAGGAGAGGATGAATTTACATATTTTCTTTTTTCCCCATATGATAATTGTTTCTATTCCTATAGAGTATACTGGTTTGGGGGCTTTTTATATGTACAGCCCAAATCAATGACCCAAGCACATGTCCCAGGTCATAAATTGACTGGAGAGCAGGAAAGACAAGATTCATGGCTTGGATTTTCAAGGAAATTGTCCTCTTAGTCAGAGGTAAATGGAAGTTTATTGACAACTTTACAGTATTTGATTAGATTAGGGACTTAAGCACAACTTTTTCATGTCCTCTTTATTACATCTCTGATGGTTTTATGCAGTCCTTTGGCTGATTCTGGGACCACCCTTCTTACATAGATCCCAAATATTGCCTATAAAGACTGGTACCTACAGGAACTGGGGGCCTGTGTGTCAGAGTAGGATGCAGTGCAACAGAAGTAAAGTATTTATTCTGTATCTGAGCTGGGCAGCTGAGAAAGCCCAGCCTTGAGTACAAGCTTTGAGGCAGTTTCATTTTGCCTCTAAGCACGTCTGGACAATATGTGCACAGCTGTGCAATTTGCTTGACCTTGCCCTCTTAACACAAGGATCTTGCATCAAGAGGATACACGTCTGGACTGTCAGCCAGACTATCATTGTGTGTGGCCTGCCAGTGTGGTCACACATTCCTCTTCTTGTGCAGCAACCTGGTCATTAATCTGTGCTTCCCAACACGCAGACCAATCCTCAAGGCAGCTGGCAGTATCTGCTGGAGCATTGGAAGGTAGGGAACCCTTAGGGTGACAGTGTCCATAGGGACCAGTGCTGCAAAACTGGTGGGGTGAGAGGCATGAGTGGTAGGGTATGGACTGAGAACCTGCCAGGATGGAACCTATGCATACCCCAAATTCTCTCTCCTCTTTGTGTCCTGGATTCCATGTTGAGGGAAGAGGACTGCAGTGACCCCCTGCAGGTACCAGCTGCAGCACTGATGTGCCCTGGGGCTCACCATCTCCTGGTATGGCTACACTCACAACTGCTCCCACTTACCTTGGGGGGGCTTATTCAAAATGCAGATTATCTTGCCATGGATGCAGGGATTTCAGAAATAGCCCTGTATGGCATGAGAGAAGGCTTGGCAAGGACGGTGCTAGCAGGTGCCAAGAAGAGCTGATGGACACTGGTGGCTGCAGGCAGACAGCACTCCTGCACCCTGCTCTCCAGCACCCGCTGCTATCTGACATTTTATTATCCAGTATGTCTCAACAGCCCCAGATAAAGACAGCAAATCAGTGTTGCTGTGTAGGTTCAGTTCCCAAAGCAACTGGCTGAGGTAAAAATGGGTTAAGCATTTAGACATTGACCTTTATTGGATTATACCAGGATCCTATCAGTTTTTAATCTTCGATAAGATGCTGAAACATGGCTTTTAAATTCACTGCAGCCCTCACATATTTTTAACTTTCATTCTTTGAATTCTTTTTGTCAGTTCCCCCAGAATAATCAGGATGAATATAGGGGTCTGTGAATTGTCTCACGCTTTACACAGAGGCAATGCTGCCCCTTTACTTATCTGTTCTGTTGACCCATTGACATAGCTGAGGGTGGTGCTGCTAACTGATTTGTGATTGGTGATATTCTGAATTCCTGGGATACGTGTAAAATCCTAATTTTATGAGTTAGACATTGAAGAGGTGCCATTAGTTTTTAGAAGTCATATTCCCACTTGGCTCTTCTCATAATCACTGTTACAAGAAAGATTACTGGGATGACCATAACAATAAAGAGGGGAGAAGTCTTTTACTTTAGTCTGGAGTTTGAAAAGATCTTGGGTTTTTTAAATTTATTTTGCACTGGACAGCATTTAGGTGTATGGTCAGTTTCTCTGCTTGCTATTTATAAGATGTTTCTTCTCGGAAAATATATAAACCTGGGTCTGGAGTTTTTTTAACTGCAGGAGCTGTTTATTAACATCAGCAGTCCATCACAGATGAGATTGTGGGGGTGGTGTCTGAAAAGTAGAAGCAAGATAGGGTGGAGGACTGAACCTTGAGTCCACCCCTTTTTGCTCACTGCTTTGCTGCTCTTCCCTCTTTAGCCTCTCCTTTTTCATGAGAAACTACTGAACTTGGAAGAAAGGCTCCACATTTTCATAGTCATGGCACTCTTTTCTTCCCTCACACCAGTATTTATAGCCATTATATGTGTTTTGATTGGGGTAATAATGAAGAAGACGAATAGAGAGAAGGAAAAACGTGACACTAAAAGCAAGCATCCATCTCGCCCATGGGTGGATGAAGATTTAAAAGATGGCACTGACCACCCCTTAGAAGAAGAAGGTAAGAAAAATCCTTTCCCAGACACTTTCATTGTTTGAATTTTATCTGCTGATACGAATATAGGAGGTGCAATCTTCTGGACTTCTCCACAGTGACAGCAGTGCTCAGTGCAACACTGCTGCTGTGCCCTGAGCTTGTCAGCTCCCAGGAAGGAGGCAGCCCTCATGTCCTGTCACTGTTGGTGTAAATCTCCATTTCCTCCAGACCCCACAGAACAGAGTGCAAGAAAAAAAAATTTCTCAGAGACTCCTGTTTGTTCCTCTGTACAACAGATCTCAGACCTATGAGTCTGACCTATGAGGGGACTCTATGGACTGTGTAAGGAAAGAGAGGAGATCCTGCTGAATTCCCCACAGTCTCTCCCCAGGCCTTATTAGTGTGAGCAAAGGGAAGACCTGATCAGAGTGTTTCTCTCTGCATCCCACTCATTGCAATATATTTGGTCTCAGCACAGCTAAAAAGTTGGAAATGGGTTTATTACTGTTTTTACAAGGTCCTCCATTTGTGGCTTCTGAGAATGTCAATGGCAGATTTGTTGGGAGCTGTGTTGATCAAATATTTAAGAACAAAATGTGGTGGTGGTGGTGATAATCTGTTCACTCTGCTACATATTTGAACTTGTACAAAATGCCCTTTATTTTTATTAGCTTTTTCTGATTCACAGCTTGGACAAAAGTCTAAGTACAAAATGTACCCTTCCTTCTCTTTACTTCTTAACTATCCTCCATAAACTCACTTTATTTCTTTGTGAAATAAAAATCTACAGAGTTCTGTTCCTATCAATTTTTTAAAGTTGTAGTTAGTGCAGCTCTTTTTCCCTTTTTTCTCCCTCAAGTTGGTCTCAGAGGCTTTTTGAGGGGTCTGTCTTGGTTATTTTTTCCCCATAATGACATTTCCCCTCAGTCTGCTTCTAGGAATCTTAAAACTTACAGTGTTCTTCTGCACATAGACCTGTTTCTAAGAACCATTATAGCTCCTTTCTCAGTGTTCAGTGTACTTTGAGTTAGTGTTGCTTATCAGTTTCTGAAAATAGTTGATACCAGGAAGGCTTCAAACTCTGTTGACTATTTTCCAAATATATAAAATTTCTTTACAAATCAGTTCACGTGTTGTATCCTCCTTTTTCAATGCAAAATAAATTCTGTATTAAATTATCCCAAAATTTCTTTGTCACTAATGGCTTACTACTTCAGTTAAATTGCTGCAAATTAGAATTTCTGTGGGTAGTTCAGATGATAATCTATGAATTATCATCTTGGACTATAGCTGTTTCTATCAGTTAAAAAGTTTAGATCCTCTACATAAACAAACCTATTAGCTCTTATCAAGGAGCCTCACTGCCACAGCTCCATACATAAAATTTTAGTCTTTTATGTGTTAATTGCTTTCTCTGTTATTCAGGTGCTGAATTCAAAACTGTACTAGTTAAAAATTGCTTGCAAAAAATTTAGACAGGTAGACATGTTGGTACTGTTGCTAAGTTTTATTTGCTTTTAAATAAAACCTTTCTCAGTATACTATGTCATCCAATATTAAATTTTCTTGCTCTTTTGCTTTTAGTAACAAATAGAGATCTTTCCCTTAATGGTGTGTGATTCAAAGCAAATTCTTTGTAAAACAGTTGTGCCTTTTATCTCAAGAAATATTAAAATAATTTCATCATTCATAGGGAAATTTTTCTTCAGCAGGGGAAAGCCCAGCCTAAGTGAGAAGAGTAGCATGGAGGAGAAGAGTTAGTAAGAATCTGCTACTTTGCTAAAGCCTTAACTGAGGATCAAAATATGTTAAACCTTATTGTCAGTGTTAAAATTTTCACTAGATGCTGAAATGGAAGCACAGATGTAAAATAAGATTTTTTTAATAGTAAAGAATACTTTACCTGCTGTGTAAATTCTGCTATTTTATTGATGTATCTCACTTTATCAGACAAGCTCAGTTCTACTTAAATGTCTCAGGCTGGCTTGTGTTTAAAGATTAAGTTCTTCTGAAGAGAATTTGAGTTAGGCAACATGAAACATTCTTAAGGCCTTGTCTAAAGGTAGAATCTAGGGGTGCCCCACTTGAACAAGCTGAATTTTCAACAGCCCCCTGAATAGGAAGGGGCGGCTGAAGATCAAGTCTTTTGATTTATTCTCTGACCAAAGCAAGGTCTATTTGCTGAGAGAGTGAAGAACTCTGCGAGAAAAACAGAAAAGCACTGACTATCTGTAGCCCCATGAGCCTTCCCTGAAGTGGAACCCTCAGGGATGTTTCCCATGACAAGGACATACCTTTGAGCAGCAGAGCATTCAGTGTAAGTGGCTGAACTGCTTGGGCAGACTCACTAGGGTCACTTACTGGCAATGAAGGGTAAAATGTTGAGGGCCAAGTGGTCCTGAGCTTGTCTGTGTTGTGCTTTCCGTAGCTGAAGAGATGGATGTTTCTCAGAGCAGCCTGAAACGCAGTTCTTTTGTTAAGTGCAAAGCACTCAGTCCATTTGTTTAATGCTTTAACTGGCAGTACTTCAGATTTGTTTGCATGCCCATCTATCCTGTAGCTTTTTTCTTCATTTATAGGATCCAAAATGAGAAATTGTTGTGCTGTGGATTGGCAAGAACACTGATGATACACTATACTTAAAGACTACAAAGCAACACACAAAGTCCCAGATGTTCCATTTCTGCTGAAGATGCGCTGCTGGTTGCTTGTGATACTCCTTATAACAGACCTGTCCCACTTAAAAGCATTTCATCCCTCCCCAGTTTCAAAGACTTCCCATATCTTAATAATACTACTACTGACATGGATGAGGCAGTAGCATCTCAAACCTCCTTTTCAATGACAGTTCATGTTTTGTATCATTTAGGAACACAGGACTTAGATGGACACAATGCATTACCGTATGTATCTCCCTGCTGCTGCAGATACATCCAGCCTTTGTCATCAGCTGAAAGAACATGAAAACTGGACTTCTGTGACCCTTTTTCTTTAACCTTGCTGAAAGACTGATCCAGAATTTCTTACAATGGGTTAAAACCCCTCCTCTACCTTTATCTGCCCAAACTTCTTTAATACTACTGTATACATATTTAATCTGTTCCATCCTCTTGATTTTAAAGGATTCTCTTCCAGGCCTGGTATATACCCTCCTGTGGTTTATGGATAGCAACCAGATCACTTCTCAGCTTTCCTTATACTAGTTTTTCTCTTTATATAACAGCCACTCTATTTCTCTTTAGAGTATAAGAAACTTTCTGCAACTATATTCTAGTTGAGGTAATTTTCAAAATATTTTGATGCTGGGTTCTTTCTTCCAGAGTCTGTGCCTCTCCAACTTGCTACTTCTTTTGCTTAGGATCCCTGATCCACTCTTGAGGGTTCCAGGATCAGCCTGCTTACCACTATTTATAACCCACTAGTAGGGTAATCCATCTCTTTTAGTTCCCTACTAGACACACTCAGTCAAGGCTGGATTCACTACCAGGATTCCTGCAGTGGCCCATTTTGCAGCAGTCTGAAATTAATCAGACAAAGAACCCACAGGGTCAGTTACCCAGCATTTAAGACCAAAGATGTGAAAACTTTCTTTACATGCATTTAATTTTTTTCTTATGCATGTTGTTACACTGGAAAAGAGAATTAGAGAGGAATTGTATGCTTAGGAAGCAATTCCCTAGAGAAGAAACTTGTTTGGAAAGCAAATGTGGTAGGACCAATTGTTACTATTATCTAGTGGTGTTTGCATAAAACCGAGAGTAAAAGAGAAATATCTTAATGATATACAACTGGAAGCCAGCAATACAGAGAAGTGCCAGTGTAGGTAAAATAAGTGGCCAACAGAAGGGAAATGACAACTTATTGTTCTCAGTATGAGTTTTTAATTAAGAACTCATGCTTCAAACTGAGGTAAAATTTATTACATGATTTGGAGGCTGATTATAACCTCCCATATGGACTGCTGGGAAGAACATAATCATCATCCTAAAATGTATCCAGAGAGGCATTTCTGATAGAGATAGAAAAATAGTACTTTTAAAATGAGATGCCATTCGGGATGTCTGAACCAAAACCATTCCAGATTTACTTAAAAAGCAGGAAGCTTGATGACTACTGTAAATGGGCAACAGAATTGATGGCAACCTTGAGAATGTGGCTAACAAGGCAATAGACTTGCTAGCAGGATGTCTGTTGTCCATCAAGTGGTGGAATACAAAGAGATATAAACAAGACACTTATGGTATTGTATAACGTGACTGTATGTGTCTAAACACAGCAATGAGAGATATAGAGAGCATGCACTAAACAGATGGTGCTGATAATGATTTAGAGTTAGCATATGGATAATGTTAACTGCTAAAAAAGAATGGTAGACACATGGTGGAGAGAATATATAATAGATTAATTTATTAAAAAAAAAAACATTGCCAGGAGAGTTTTGGTTTTGAGTTGCTGCACTTCTAGGTTTTTCTGCTTCAGCAAATATTCCCATGTTGAGTGTTTTGAGGTTTTCATTATGATTAGCCATCTCACCTATGTTGAAAATCTTTGAAAGTACAATTCTTTTTTCACCTTATTATTAAGTTGAACTATCTTGACCAAACAGCAGCTCCACTTCTCTTCTACTTACATGGGAAAACCCTCCAAAACACAAAACAAGCAAGCACTCATCACTATCTTACTGGGTGTAAACCACAAAGGGAATTGTCATTATCACATTAGCAAGAGACATCCTTTTACTTTTGAGTGTGCAAGATGATCACAAAAATAATTTTTTACAAGGGCTAACTGCTTTCCATTAACCTGGAGCCAGGTCCTTGCAGACTATGACCAAGAGTGCTTAACACAGGCATGAAATGCTAAACAAAACAAATTTTCAGGGTGAATTCTTTGTACACAAATTGAAATGTATATTGTTTGGGGACCAGAACCATTCCATTTAGATTCAATTGATGAAACTGGATTTATTTCACTCCATTGCAAAAGCTGAACCACACTTGTGAATATTTCACTGCTTTTAAAAAAAACAAAAAAGCAGCCTGGTCTCTAAGGCAACTGCATACTACTAAAACACAGAAGTAATTGCCATTTGAATTTGTGCTGGAGATTGCTATGATTCAGGAATAATAGCCTAATAGCAACAGAAAAAGAACTGGAATATTTTTTCCTGACTCAGCTCTCTGTAGGAGATTGCTCAATACTATTGACTAGTCAAAATGTAGCATTTAAATGGCTTTAACTTCCACATCATAGCTGCAAAAAAATGCTATCTGTGCTGATTCTAGGAATATGGGGGAGAAAAAGGCTTCAGAGACAACAGAAGATTCATTTTGTGATATAAACAGACAGATTTCAGTGAAATGGAGAATAATTTTGAGTTCTTAAATTATAGGCAAGAAACACAATATCCTATATTTGATATGTTGTTATCCTAAGTGTAGATGCCTGACATCCATTTCCTCTTATGCTGAAAGTATCAGGAAACCGAAGAGCTTAACCACAAAGTCACATTTCTGCAACACCAAAGCTTGCAATGCTTCTGCTATGAAACATGAATATGGAAGAAGTTGACATTCAGCTCTTCAGAGGAGATTCTGCACATACTGGTAGTTAAGCTCTCTCCTTAACTTCAGTAATTTAATTGATTTTTTCCTTATTAAACAGCTCAAGAAGGTACACACATGTTCACATTTACTTGCTGAGAAAAGTGGGCTGGAAGCCTGTCCACATTTTCAATGCTGTTTCAGCTTGTAACATTTTTACAGGCAGGCTTGCAGGCTGAAGTGAAGACAATGACTTTGTGGATCACACTTGCTAGAGCCAGACAGGACCCTCCTGCCTCTTGGTATTTAAACAAAATGTTTATTCAGTCGGCCAGAGCTGGGGATCAAGGAGTTATGTCAACTGGAACTTTAGACTTTGCCTTACCAGTGGTGTAGAAGTGCAGCGTATGCCAGTGCAGGACAAGGTGCATTACGGTGTGAATGCCAAGGATATCAACAGCATCCTCCAGCAAAAAAAAAAAATCCCTAACCCATGTATTTTCTTGCAGAAGGTGAGGAAGAGTGGCAAGGACTTGAAGAAAATGTTGCCCATGTCCCCTTCACTGGCGAGCGCTACTCTGAGGCTGAAATGATTAAAAGGTCACAGACATTCTATGAGCTTCTAAACAAGAGGCGATCTGTCAGGTTTCTCAGTGATGAGCCAGTCCCCAGGGAGGTTATTGATAATGTCATCAGAACAGCAGGTAGGTACTGAGTGGTTCAGGGTCTGGGGAAAAGAAAAAAGGATCAGCATCACTGTTCAACTGTGTAACTGTGAAAAGGTGGTGTGGAAAAGCCAAGGGAACTGGAATTTTGGTCATGGTTTTCCTAGATTCACCTGTAGCTGGAATGAATTAGCACCCATTCATTGATTGGAAATTACTCAGCTTGAACAACTGTATGTTGGAGACAGGTTTGGAGTACTCCCAATTCCTTTGTATTTGCAGTTCACCCATAAGGGAAGAAGAGCATTTCAACAGCATCAAACAAATAACTTCATTTTCAACCTTTAAAAATGTTATTTAAAATTAAATTAAATCTGTGTGCTTTATGGAGACATCTTTCAAATAGAAATATTGAAGTGTTTTCTCAAAAATGTCAAGCCATGTGTACTTCACATGCTTTTAAACTTAATGCATTATGATAATATTTATCATGTGTGGATTTTGGCTTTTGGGGTCCCCTCACAAAGAAATAGATTAAATTGCCTCAGCCATGCAAAATATTTCAGTTGACATAAATGGTTGATGCTTAATAAAGGGAAAGAACTTCAGTCTAGAACAAAAAACCTTTTCCAGTCCTTCCAACAGTAGTGCCAGGCTCCTGTTGCATATGATTGGAGTGTTATGCTGAGGACTCTAATAGAAGTTATTTGACTGAATGTCAGAGATTGATTATCTTTGTTTTTGTTGAGAATTTATGTGTTTCAAATCATTACTGTCACGTCCTGCCCTAATCTCATCTTTGCTTTAGTAATACTGATTTCAGCCAATGGTTTTGATCCTCATGATTTCTCTTATTTTAGGAGCCAGCTGCTGCTACTATAGAAAATATTCCCAAGCTGCCTTAGAGAAAAGTTCAGTAACCTTTAGCAGGGTTAATAATCTAAAGAATCTCCACATTTGAGGTGCATTATTTTCCCTTTAAAAACTGTAAGCAGCTTTGTTACTGCACTGTAACGAGTCTCCATCTCCCTCTAATTAACTAGGAGTCATTAAAACACTGAGCATGTTTTGGCAAATGCAGCAAAGCAAACAAGCCTGGCGTGCAGATGAAGTACTTAGTAACCCTGAAAGCTTTGGGCTGTGTGGAGAAAAAGAAAACAAAGGGAAGCATGAATGCTATCAGTTTTTACCCAAACCTGAGGAGAGGCAAAGTTCACAATATAAAAACATTTTCATATATCGAGTTCAAGCTGCTTATTCAGTGTTTCTTGAACTAAATTCAGTCCTTAGCATTGCATGCACTCAAGTTTAAATATTTTTAAGTGTGTATGAGGGACCAGAGAGATCTAAGCAGTCTTCTTAATCTATATATCTGTGAACCTGTGCAGATACATATTCTTCAGCTTCTGGTCTTTAACCTCTAGGCAGTTAAAATATTTCTCCAGCGGTGTTGGTGGGTGAGCAAGTACAATTTAATATGTGCAGACCTATAAACACCAGCTGTCTTTGGGACAACAAACTCTAACCTGTATGCTCTATGGCAGATGTCTTGTGCTGTACAGTTCCTTATGTTTGTTAGTCAGTGACAGCTTCCTGCAGGGGGTCACTTAGCCTTGTTTTCCTGACAGCCATTATTTTCACCCTATAGCTAAAACCACGTGTCAGAGTTGGCTGTGTATTCAGACAGAGCTCTGCTTTTGGTACAACAATTTGTAATAACATTACTGTGTTCACATATATTGCACCATATTACTGCCTCATCATAAGAACCACCAAAAAAGGAATTTTTTACAAATCCTTAACACTGGCTTCCTGTAAGATGGCAGTATGAAAGGACTAACCTCTGTTCTTCAATGGGATTTCACATCCTTTGAGAAAGAAATGAACAGGATCATCTGCCAGAACATAGTCCTTTTCTTCCCATCTTATCCACTCGCTTTCCCATTGCTCAGCTGGTCAGCCTGAAAGCTCACAAGGAAGAGCTGACACCTCTCACTGCCCACCCTCCTTCCTGGGTTTCTACTTTTCCCTGTTTGTGTATGAAGGTACTTCACCTAGTGGAGCACACACTGAGCCCTGGACCTTTGTGGTGGTGCAAGATCCGAATTTAAAACATAAGATTCGTGAAATTGTAGAAGAAGAAGAGGAAATCAACTACAAAAAAAGGATGGGAGACAGATGGGTTAATGACCTGAAAAGATTGAGGTATGAAAAGTCAATTACCTAAGGGGTGTGAAGAGAGCCATTGTTTCAGTGTAGGAAAGACTTCTATAATTTTCTCTTTCTTTCTCCCTCTCACTTTTAATATTTTCCTAAAATCTATGTTTGCAAACAAAAACTTATAAATATGTGTAGAATTGTGCCTTGGTGGCTGGTTCATAAAACTGCTTCCAGTAAAACGGATTACATGCTCTCTATTTTGAAAGTTTTCCAAGCACTTGACTCCATCATTATTTTTTCCTATGTAACCTCTGTGTCTGAAGCTCTTGCCCCAGATTTTTTTCTGTTGTTTGCCAAACAGTCAAGCTCCCAAAGTCACTGGAAGCTTTGCTACTGAGGAAGCCCCAAGGCCTGTCCCTATCCAAGTGCTGAATTATGCAATATTTAATTGCTCCTAATGCCCTCCGAAGTCTGACTGACTTGCTAAACTTCACACAATGGGAAGATGTCTATTGAGTCTTGGCTTGTGAAATGGAGCCTGTGCACAAAGCTTTGTGGGGTTGACTTGCCCTACTTGTTTGATAATGTTACTGTTTTTCAGGTGCTTAGGTGCTATGCAAATTTATGTGCTATGCAAACAACTAAATGCCAGAGGTTCTTATGTTTTGAGTGAGAACGGTAGAAAGCACTCATTTTCTTGTCTAAATTCTATATCATGATTGCCATTTAAGAAATTGGGAACCAAATCAATTGTAACAGGGACAAAATACCCAGGAACAGAGTAACAATTTTTGCCATCGGAATATATTTAGGCTTACCCCTTAGACAAAAAAGTTTTGAACTTTTTTGACAGCAGTCTTCCCTGCAATGACAAAAAAGTTGGCACTGCTGATAACAGGCAAATCTGCAAAATTCCAGGAATTAAATAATCCCAAAGGCAAATGCGCATGAGGCTAGTTCATAGATAAGAGGTCAAGAACTATTTCTTATTTGTATGCAATTCCACTCTTCAGAGTGAGCACATCAACCCCTCAGCCAAATCTGTTAAAATTGAGAACTCCATTCAAGCTATTTTTTCTTTCTGAAATGTTTCTATTTAAGCTGACAATACTTAATCCTTTGCAGTAAATGTTCTAAGGTTTAGTCTACTGCTATAATTGTCATGTACCTTTAGTGCCCCTTTGCAGACAGTAAATGTAAGTTACAGGAAAGTGAGAAGGTTTCAAAATAAATGTGTTAAACATTCTTTTGCAGAACGAATTGGATCAAAGAGTACTTGGACACTGCTCCGTATCTGATCCTCATTTTCAAGCAGGTATATGGGCGGCTTCCAAATGGCAAAAAGAAGACTCACTACTACAATGAAATCAGTGTTTCCATTGCCTGTGGTATCCTGCTTGCTGCACTGCAGGTACATTGACAGAACCAACATACTGTGAGTCAATATATTAGTTTGGATTATGTACCAAGACTGTTCTGCCCAGTGAGGGTGGAACCTAGTTTAGATTTTAACATTTTCAGTCTCCTGGGTTACTCCAATTCCTGGCAATACGTCTTAGTTTTGAGTTTTAAAGTTATTCTGCACAGGTCTATACCTGAGAAGGTGATTCCTATCCTCCGTAGTGGTTAACAGGAAGAAAAATATAATGTAGCTTCCAGAGTTGTCACTCTTCTCTCGGCACAGGCTTCAGCCCCTGTGGTTTCTGCCTTATGCTAACAGGCTCTTCAGACTACCCAAGCACGACTGTGTGTGCCACACTGGCCCCTTCTTTTCAGTAATCCCTATGAAACAGCTTGACACCAAACCACTTTTAGTACACAATGCTGGAAAAAAAAAAAAAAAAAATCGGGGCATATTCCAGAGAACAGGCTGTACTATTTCAATCAGTCTTTCTGAGGCATTTCTGAAAGTGAACTGATCTCTAAAGCTCAGCATGTTTGACACCAGCCAGTTAGATTTTCTCAGTGGTTTCTCAGTGCTAGGTTCTGCTTCTTGTATCTGATGTACTCACACAAGTGTTAAATAGAGAAGCTATTCTCATAGTTAACCTGGTCTGTCAGCAAGATAACAGCAAGGTGCCTCCTGTTATATTAGGCCCATTTCCTACCAGGCACTGCCATTTCTCTTCCATTCTGTTTTGAATGACACTTTCTTTCATGCATTGCTGCTCCTCAGGCACCATTCAGCACCATCACTATTAGCTCTTCTCCTCTTGAGAAGATCGTAGAGATTACTTAATGTGACAGGTGCATTTCCTGGGCACCTTTCCCTGGCTGACTTGTATCTCAAAGCCTCCCAAAATGCTTGCACTGCATAGACAGAGAGACTGAAATCCACATGTGCAGCTCTCAGGAGGCAACTCAGCTGTGTGGTCATACTTTGGATGATGTCAGCTCTTTATTGTTTTCCCAGATTTTTTAGGGGTTTTGTGAGATTTTGAATGAGAGGAAGAGTGATACATAGACTTATTTTGGGATTCTGATGTAATCCATAACAATGGCCACTGTGAGAGATGCCAACAGACTCCTGTGACAGGTTCTGAGGCAGAGCCTGTGCCCTCTGTCCCTGAGGAGAAGCTCAAGAGTTCACAAGGCTGTAAAGGCATCTTCCTGCCAACTGTATGGAGGCAAGAACTGAAACAGTTCTCTGTATGAGCCAGAGCGTAGAATCATGGAATAGTTTGGTTTGGAATGGATGTTTCAAGATCATCTAGTTCAACCACCAGCACCATGGGATGACATTCCAATCATATCCCCACAACTACCTCTCAGCTTCCCTGTGGCCATGGATTCCCCATCACACTGAGCATGGCAGGTGTGCAGGCAGGCTCTGCACAGGCAGGCAGAGCTCTGGCTTTGAGCAGCACCCATGGCAGGCAGACTGTGTTGTTGCTGTGGTGGAGAAATGCTCTACTTCTCTGTAAGCAGAGCAGGCATCTTTTATGGTGCCACTGAGGCTGTTAGTAAATCAGGTGCTCTAAAGTATGCAGCAGGTCTAAGGGAGCAGCATTTCTGGACTAGCTGACAGAAGGATGTGTACAGGTGTGGTGGGAACAACCTCCACAACCAAAGAGCACAGGCCTGTGTCTCACTATGGCTGTCTGTCTTGCTGCAGAACGCGGGGCTGTACACGGTGACCTCCACACCCCTGAACTGCGGCCCCCAGCTCCGGGTGCTGCTCCAGCGCCCAGCAAACGAGAAGCTCCTGTTGCTGCTCCCTGTTGGCTATCCCAAGAAGGACGCCACTGTGCCAGCGCTGACACGGAAGCCGCTGGAAGACATCATGGTGGTCATGTGAGCCCAGTGCCAGGAGGAAGGAGAGCATCCCTGCTGGCAGCTGAAGTTGTCACTGCTGTTTCTGTGCATCATCCCCCTATGTCACCTTTGCTCTGGCTGTTTACACCTCTATTTGTTTTAGTGCTAGTAATCTATTGACAGCAGTGAGCAGTCAAACACTGTGCTTTGGACATCTGCTGTTACCTATCTGACCAGGGCATTGTTCCAGAGGCTATGTACAATGGCATTTAAATGGCTTTCATCACTTGATTTTTCTCATGCATTGTGGGGACAAATCTCTTCTTGAACTGGAATATATATTTTTTTCTTATCCTTTTGTGATTGCCATTACACAGTTATTTTAATGTAGGAATTTCAATGAAGGCTGTATTAAAAGATACAGAGAGGTCAAACTGAACTGTCCTATCTTGGTCAGTGTGTGCTGTTTAAATGCCCCTTTCCCTTTACTGTGTTCAACTGTGTGTAGAAAGATGCTATTTTCCTCCTATATGGTAGGATTCCTCTACTTGATTGACCTCAAAAACTTTCTCTACACCAGGCTTCCTTGAACTATTGCAGCTACGAGTGTCTTAGTTTGGGGGAAATTTAGTAGGAACAAGGCATACAAGTAATTTGCTTGTTACCATTTATTTATTTATACACGTTCCAGGCACAGTTAGATCATGTGGTACCTATCAATCGTGCCCCCGGTACTTTGCTGCTTGCACTGGAAGCAGCGCTGAGGGAACTACTGGTTCTGGTTATCCTGCTCATACCTACAGCTATACCAGTTTAATACCCTGAAATTGAAACTGCTTTGGAGACCCTGACACGTGAGAGGAGCTTTCACGTCAGCCCCAGTCAGGGATTCGGGAGCGGCGCTCTGGAAGGGCTGGCGCTGCCGCTGCCCGGGCGGGCAGAGCCCCCTCGTGGGGCCGCGGGTCCCGCCGGCTCCGCCAGCAGCGAGGGGAGAAACGCTGAAAGAGACGCGTCCTTCCTGCAGGGCTCTCTGTTCTGGGAAACACTTCCGCGCCCTGATCTCTGCTGCTTCCAACGTCAGGCACATTTAGCCAAATTGGCTTCAGTCGCGCTTGAGGCATGAAATGCTGGAGAGCAGTGCCATNGCAGTTTTGGGAACCACAACATATGACATAAAGTTCTTTGAGAGGCTACAAAGGAGATGCAATGAAGATGGTGAAGGAAGGACCCGAGAGAATGGCCTGAAGTTGTGTTAAGAAGGTTTAGGATGGTATTAGAAAAGGGTTCTTCACCCAGAGGGTGGTTGGGCACTGGAAAAGGCTATCCAGGGAAGAGATCACAGCATCAAGTCTAACAGAGTTCAACAAGCATTTGGACAATGCACTCGGGCTCATGCTGTGATTCTTGGGGATGATGCTGCTCAGGGCCAGAAGCTGGACTCAATGATACTTGGGGGTCCCTTCTAACTCAGGATATTCTNCTAGCGCAGGATATTCTATGATTCTGAGTTAACTCACTCCTTATCTGAAGTCTAACCTGGTCTAGTGGGAGGCTCAGTAGGGGGATTGAAATGACAGGATCTTTAAGGTTCCTTCCAATCCAAACCATTCTATGATTCTACAAATCAAATCCCATTTACCATCACTTGTCAGCTGAGCAAGTGGAGGGGATAATATTTTGCAGAGGGAGAGATTTTGGCCATGTCAGTGCCTCTGTCACCTAGTGGGAAAAACTATTTTCCTCTTTGACAGACTATTTTGCTGGTATTTAGCAGATATGGTGACTTCACCTGTTGTACTAGCCTGTTTCATGTTCTCAATGGTACAGCTATGGCAGGAAATTTCTTATGCAGGCCTGTAGTCAAATAAAAAAAAAAAAAAAAAAAAGAAAAAAAGGAAGTCCTTAATCAACACCATTTCAAGGGCTAAAAGCTAGTAAGGGNGGACCCGAGGGAATGGCCTGAAGTTGTGTCAAGAAGGTTTAGGATGGTATTAGAAAAGGGTTCTTCACCCAGAGGATGGTTGGGCACTGGGAAAGGCTACCCAGCGAAGAGATCACAGAATCAAGCCTAACAGAGTTCAACAAGAATTTGGACAATGCACTCGGGCTCATGCTGTGATTCTTGGGGATGATGCTGCTCAGGGCCAGAAGCTGGACTCAATGATACTTGGGGGTCCCTTCTAACTCAGGATATTCTATGATTCTGAGTTAACTCACTCCTTATCTGAAGTCTAACCTGGTCTAGTGGGAGGCTCAGTAGGGGGATTGAAATGACAGGATCTTTAAGGTTCCTTCCAATCCAAACCATTCTATGATTCTACAAATCAAATCCCATTTACCATCACTTGTCAGCTGAGCAAGTGGAGGGGATAATATTTTGCAGAGGGAGAGATTTTGGCCATGTCAGTGCCTCTGTCACCTAGTGGGAAAAACTATTTTCCTCTTTGACAGACTATTTTGCTGGTATTTAGCAGATATGGTGACTTCACCTGTTGTACTAGCCTGTTTCATGTTCTCAATGGTACAGCTATGGCAGGAAATTTCTTATGCAGGCCTGTAGTCAAATAAAAAAAAAAAAAACAAAGAAAAAAAGGAAGTCCTTAATCTACACACTTTCAAGGTCTAAAAGCTAGTAAGGGAGATAGGCATGAGCTGAACCAAGTGAAGGCTGATAAGTTGCAGGTGCCCAGCTATCAAGAGTACATATTAAAGTCACTGTTGCAAGTTTTCCTTCTGTGCAGAAGCTACTGTGCCCCATCAAGCCCCTTCACAAGCAGTTTGTACCTGCTGGTACTACTGTGTTTTAATGCAGAGTTCACACCAACAGAGAGAGGACTGAATCTCTGTCATGTTGCAATCTTTCCTACAGAAATAAACTCTCAGCTACAGAAATAAATTACTTCTGCCTGGTCTCAGTCTGCAAATAGATGACACTCAGAGAAACTTTACTAAATTAATTCAGTTTCAAACAGCAGGTGCTTGCATATATAAGGCTATTTCTAGTGTGGTTTCATAACTAAAAAATAAAAGAACTAAGATTTTAAAAAATACACAAAAATTGTCACAATAACAAGCATTGGTATATACCAATACATCTCTTCACACCAGAGAAGATTAATGGTTGTTTTTTTTCTCTCTGTGTTTATTCTGGGTACTAAGATACACATAGTAGTTTAAAAACTCAAGCCCTCACAACTACTAGATGGGAAAGATTCTATCTAAAAAGCATTTCTGGAATCAAGAAATGTAAGTAAAATAAGCTTCTTTTTTTTCTTTTTTTTTTCTTTTTTCCCCCCTCCCTTAAAACTGCTTATTTAAATGGAAATACTTCAGTAGTATTACTATTGCTGATGATACTCCAGGATCTCTTGTAAAGCATGTTAGTACTCCTGTTGTGACAAGCCTACTTGGAATTGCCACTGTTCTCTAATATGTGCACTGTCTTTACTTAAAACATAATTAAAGAATAATAAATTTTACCTTTCCACACAGCACGTTGTTGAATAAAACAAAGGCTAGCATTTAAATTATTTTACATTTAACTAGAGATACCTGGTTGGCATTTGTTCAATTTCAAGGTAAAAAATGGTTTTTCTGCTATCCAAATGGACTTTCCCATGTTTTCACTAGTGTCCATTGCCTGTTGGCCTGGTGCCACCCATCTCCCAGAGAAGTCTGACTTCATCTTCCCTGTATCCTTCCACTAGATAGCTGCAGACAGCAACAGGCTCTCTCCATTTCTGGGGTCTTTCTTCCTTGAACCGTGTGGACAAATTTGTGTGTATTCAAGGGCTCTCACTGTCTGAAAATTGCCAGAAATCAGGTGCAACACGGTGGGTTGCATGACAATCCAGATAATTAAAGAAATAAGTGTCACATTTGTTGGAATCACAGCCAACTGCCTATCTCCTCCCCCTGCATGGCTGACTGAACTGGCATTGGTTTCAGTCTGCCCTTGAACACAGAGCTGGAAGATATTGCAGCTGGTGTCCATTAGCAATCCAGCTGGCCATGCCATGAGGCAGGGAAGCATTACTTCTGGAGCAGCACCACCTTACCCACTCCACAATCTTCCTTTTAAGACAGGTGAGCCAGAATGCAAATGATGCTGCTGGAAAATAATATTTTTTTTAACCTTAGTGATTCAGAGTGCAAGGTCTGAGGACTCTGTTACTCTGGTCTATGTGCCCATCTCCTCCATAGATAGGTGATCAAGTTCAAGATTTCTAGAAGTTAACTGGGCTGTAGTAACCATCTCTGCTTGATGGAAATAGCAGGTTGTCAAGATTTAGTTTCTTTGCGAGCAGTTTAAAGCTAAGTGCTGTTATCTTGAATTTGACAGAAATAACTGTTTCCAGGCACAGTCCCAGGGTCTGAGCTGGTCCACAGGGATGTCACAGACTATGATTTATGAGCTGTGTGTTTAAACATTTCTCACCATACAAATTCACACTAGCACAATAAAAGTAAAGCAACTTCTGGGTGTGAGGAAGTATCAACTTGGTGCTGTCAACCCCAGCAGATGAACAAAAGCACACAAGCCCCTACCTCAGGTTGTGGTTTTGCTCTGATTAAGCTGCAGCACTTCAAAGACATTTAAGCAAGTAGATGTGCAGTCAGCATCTGATTGATTTATTTCTTTAATTGCTACATAGATCTCATGGACCCATGAAAAATCAATCTTGAGAAATAATCCAGCTTGCACTCCAAGGCAGGATCAGCTGTACTTGAATGCCAGGTACTGACAAAACATGAATCCACAGCACTAATAAACTGCTCCCAGCAAAAGACTTGAAAGAAATATAAATATAAATGCTAATTCTGCGAGCACATGCAAGTCCTAAGAAGTTTTTTCTTCCAGAAGGGCTGAGCCTTGGCATCATGTTGTGTCACTGATGAGACCTCCATGGAGATCATTAGAAAGAGGTTGGGCTACTGTATTGTTTTTGAAGATTTCCACCCACCTGAGCTTAGTCAAAGCAGAACAGATATTGTACAAATGACTTAAACTGTCAAGGAATTTAATTATTTTCTTGGCTAACATTACCTATATCAGGCATCTATGAAAGCCAAGCCTTTGTCCATATAGATTGAACTCTCCTGTGTTTGTGGAGTGTAAATAATGAGAACACTTAATCACATGAGAGCTGGGCAACAGTTCCATTCAAATTTAAGATGGAAGAGAGTCATTGAAGCTTGAATCAGTGCAGCAGCAAGTTACCAGTTAAATATCACATCCTGTTCCAGGTTGTGTATGTGTATTAACCTAGCTACAAGATTGGAACTGAGTTGAACTAGTTCTGATAGAAACAACAAAGGCATTCCAAGACCCAGGTAACACAGTGTAAGACATGGGAAAACAGCACTGATCAGCAAGATGGATAATGACTATGACCCCAAGGCATCAGTTACCAAGCTTTTTGAGACATAGATTTGAGAGATGAGGTGTTTGAAGGACTGGTAAGAGAACTCTTGGGATTTTTTATGAAGAGCTACCCTGTGCCTGAGGGTTAGCTCTTGTCTATTACTTGAGGGTAGATCACAAATGACTCAGTTTGAAAGGGAGACACCAGAGTCCAACAGTTTTGCCCTACAATGTGGCAGCATTGGTGAAGTTATCCTGAGGAGCACCTCTTGCAAATACCAAGTTCAAAGTGTGAATATTGGGATGAAAGCACAGCTGTGGAGACCCACAACAGTCACAAATATGCTTCAAATAGAGGGTCTGCTTTAAGAGGCTGCCTTTTTTTTTTTCAGTTGTATATGCAGAAGAAACATGAGTCTGTAGATTATGCACTGGATTTTAATGAAGCTTTTGTGTCATTGTTTTTGTAGTGCAAATGGTCCAAATGTCAGAAGGCTTTTAACATCTTCAAACTATTCCTTTAGCTCACTCATAGCGTAGCAGTTATTCATTCAGCTTGTAGAAGGCTGTCATAGCCGGTTCTCTGTGGGACTAATGCCAGGGTACCACTCTTGGGTGAAGAGAAACACGTTCCCTAGCAGCTTGCTGTAAAAGATGTCTAAGCAAGTAGCATTACCAAGTGGAAGGGATAACAACAACCTGCTGGTTTTGCCTTCCTGGGGCAAATAAATATGAGATGTGATATAAGTCACCCCCTTTTCAGTCTGAAGATCTTAGTTTGCTTTCAGTACTAGTGTGCCAGTAAACTTTGTGGTTTGTGAATGACGAAAAAAGAAACAGAGCAAGAGAACCCACAACTACCAGGCAATGCTAAGTGTCCAAACAAAGGGGTCAAAGAGCTGAGGAGAAAAAGAGCTTTCCTACACTAGCCATTCTGTTTGTTCCTGCTTGTGAACAGGAATGCATTAAATTCAGATCTGACTAAGTTTCAGGAAACTAAGTGACCCTTGAAAAATCTGTGTCACTCTTGGAGTTATGTATTAAAAGCTACTAAGGTATGATGACTTAGCTGCTGTCAAGCAGGACAGTTGTGGCACCACTTCTCTTTGGTACAGGGCCTTTTATTCCTCAGGGTACTTTTTAAACTTAATACAATACAGCAGCTCATTCTTTAATATTGGTCTCCATTTCCTTTTTTGCTGGAAAATGGAAATGAGGCACATGTAGAGAGAAGAATAATTTTAAATTCAGTGAAATATCAATATTGGTCAAAGCAAAAAGGTGATATAATCAATAAACAATGTGATGGACATTATATTTAGCTGTATAAATTCAAATGCTAAGCGATCACATATTTTACAGTTTTGCAAAATGGTATGAAGTAAGAGCATCCTCACCTTTAAACTAGGGTGAATTATCAATTAACTTTAGTAGTAGCTAGTCCTGCAAAGGGAAGAAAAACTTCAAAATGAATACTTGAAATATTTATAGATAAGTTATCTATTTAGAAATCAAAAGCCACTGAAAATACTGACTCATTTTGATTAGTCTTCAAGAAGCATGAAAAGAATTGTGATTATTTTCTTTCACTGCTTTAGAGACCAAAGCAGCATATGCAAGTATAATCACTTGAAAGAGATTTAGGATCTGTTTCATGCTGAACTGTGTTTCAGACTGCCCTCAAAATGCGAAATTGTATTTCCAAACTGTCTGCTAGCCAGGATGTCAAGGCAACAACTGATCATCTCTGTGTAGGATTCCAGATTGTGTTTCAGTAGGGATATGTTATGCCCTGAACAGGGCATGGTGGCTCATTTCAGTGGCCCAGTGAGCTCTGAGAGACAAACATGATGCACAAACCTTAAACACATTGTGACTCAAATGTCTCTGTTTGCTACCATAGCATCATAAATCAGAAGTGGCTGGTGGATGGTACCTGACAGGGAGATCTCTTGTTGTGTCTTGTCACACTAACTCTGGCTGTGCAAATACTCGTGAATGTCTCTGTAGAAGAGGTGTACGTATACATATAAAGCACAGATAAGGACTGTGGCACAGCAGAACTCTTCATGCCTCATGTGATACAGATTGGTGCTTATTAACTGGCTGCAGTTTTGCCACTTTCCCAGGAAAGAAATCTTAGGCAAACACCAAACATTGCTGGTTTTGGAAGGAACAGAATTAAATCTTGGGAAAAAGCACTAAGGTCAGAAGGATTCTTAAAAAGTGACTTGGTTCTTAGCAGAAGATAGGAATGTTTTATACAGTATCGCCTCTAACTATTGCTTCTCCCTGATACCTGTAAAATTTGAGTGCATTCATGATGAATGAACAGCAGCAAAATAATATCTACTTCTTGTTTATCTATTTTCTTATGTTTTTGACCTCAATTTCTTATCTGTCCTTCATTTCACATCTGTCACCTCACAGTATATTTTTGCTATAGGTACTTTTAGAGCTTTGAGCCTGGTGTTCTTTAATTTGAGCATGGTATTCTTTAATAGAACAAGCATGAGTACTATGCATAGTGTGTTGAGCTGGCAGAAAGGTCAGGAAAACAGCAAGCACAGATCAATAGCAAGATCTCCATCTCTCTGTGCTTGTTTTTACTGTGATTTTTTTTTCTGTGTGGGTATAGTACCTGAACTCCATTAGATATGTAGCAAAAAGTGGTTTTGACTCCAAAGTTTGTCTTCCTTTTAGCTGGATTTGTTGTACTATCTGTTTTTAGTTAGATGACAAAACACAAGTGTGAATGAGGTAATAAACAAAGGTTAGAGCAAACTCCTGTCAAATGTTGTCTATTTTAACTGCCAGGAGAAATCTAGCAGGCACCTCCTTTCCCTGCAAATTGAAGCAAATAAACACTCTCTGTGAATATTACCTTCCCATTTAATTTAGTAAATTGTTGATGAACCAATTGCTAAGTTCAAGAGTGTAATTATTTGGGATTAGTAGAAAATTTCTTTAGCACGTAATTGATATTCTGTGGATCATTTGATTAGCAGCTGAAACCAGTTTGTAATTGATGCTGTAATTAGCCAGCACAGTGCTCACTCCATATGAGACTGAAGTGTTATAAATTTGGGTAGACCCAGAACAGAGAGCAATACAGCTTGACTGCTGACTAACTTACACTGGACAAATGTTTTGTAGGAGACTACACTCTCACCTGCAGGAATCGAATATGGAAGATTTGCAACCAGGTCTGAATCAAAAATTGCCTCAGAATTCACTTACCTTTAATTCTGTGCTGATGTCAGCTGTCTGTGGCTTCCCACGTTGTGTTTTTTGCATCTCACTGGTAGTTCAGGGCAGAATGGGCTAAATGTGACTGATTTCTGAAAATCTGCATGGAGAGTAGCCATGGATGGTGATGGATCCTCTGCATAAATGTCTGCTATTTATGGGGTGTTCCCTCAGAGTATGAGAGTCCCTCTTGACTGGAGGCTGTGTATTTTCACCTGCACAATTATGCAGCAGACCTGTATTGTGGGAAGAACGTGTTTCATTTCTGTACCTTAGATCCAGGAGAGCTGAGTCCTTCTGTGAGCAGCTAAATGGGGAAATACTGTTTTCTGCATGGATTATTCAGAGTCAACTGATGTAATAGGAGACAGAGTTGCCTGCAGGCCAGTATCCCTGTTCAGAATTAAAATATCTGTTGTAAGAAAGAAGTAAATGATGTTTTAAGTAATTTTTCTTTTTTTCTGTTTTTTATGAACTGCATAACTAACCTGACACTCCTGTTCTGCTCTCTAAGGGCTGGATGCATAAATGTAATTTTGTTGTTTAGCTTCTCAGAGAAAGTCTATTCATATGGAAGGAGCTTTCCCCTAACCTTTTGTAGATACAATCTCTTTTTTTTTTATCCCCAGCTGCTCCTAATTTGCAAGAAAATAAACGAAATGCTGCATTACATTTGCTACCATTGCCTTTGTACCACTAGATGGCACGAGAACACCATTTAGGAAGAGGGGATCTTTGCCTGGAAATGAGTTGACTCCTTTAGTCTTCTTACTCCAATTACCTTTAACCACACTCTGTTGCCCAAATCGCAGATCTACGAATATGCATCTGAGAGATAAAAGCTAGAGTTTTATCTGTGATTAAAAAACGACCATACCAAAAGACTGAATTTGTCCTGCACTTCAATAGCTTAAGGGTTGACTGTAAATGCAAAGGGTGAAACTCACTTCATCCAGGCTCTGACAGGCTTGTATATGTGAGGGTTTTCTCACATATACAGAAGGGACCCGGTTTATCTAGTTACCTTGTCACATATTGCCATATGCTTTGCAGTGATACAGATGCAAATTTTCCAGTTAGTCATACAGCAGACTGTCAAGTTCACAGGTGTCTTCAAATAAGAATACGGTCACTAATTTTCAGCTATTTTCTTTCATTGATTTAATTCCCCATGTATTTCCCTTCTTCCCCTGTTGGTCTTCATACTCTTCTCCAGACCTCTGAAATCCTGGCTGGCCAGCAGCTAAGGCATGACATGCAGACACTTGTCTCTTGAGAAGCAGATCCAGCTCCCGTCTGCTCAAAGGCTCTTACTTGCTCACGAGAAACATAAGGCATGGTTGTCCTCTGAGTAAAGAGTGTGGACTTTTTTAGTTTCTGCTGTTAGTTTTTGCCTGAGAGAAAAAGGAGATTGTTCCTTTGTTCTCTCTCTTCAGATATGGATAAGTCATGAGGGACTTATGTAATGTAAGAATAAGAAAGCAGTGGAGGAAAAGCTTTCCCTCCCTCTTCTCCTATCTTTGAAATAAATCTTCATTTACTCTCTATTTAAAGGGTTTTGGAATGAGCTGTGTATGAAAGCTAGAGCTCCCTCTATTTCCATGAGGGGCGGGAAAATTAAGCCTGGGATTTTAGATAACTTCTGAAGAAAGCACAAGTTACCTTTTAATATGAAGTGTGGTGACCTTAGAAGCCTAATGGGAGCATAGAAGGGCAAAAAGGTCTGGGAGTGGAACGCAGGTTTGAAGGCATGTCTGTAAGGCTGTGTTCAGGCTAGATCTGTTGTGTCAAAACAAAAATTGTGTCCTGGGGGTAGGCTTGGATTTGCCTGCAGGTGTGGAGGAATTACTTGGTTGCCCAAGCAGTGTGTCAGTCAGATGTCAACATCAAGTGAAGGAATATTCTCCTTGTGGAATATTCAGTCAGGTAGCTAAGACACAAGACTGGAACTCCTGTCCATGTAACACTGGATAAATCACTTCTCATATTTTTTCTGTCAGCGCATGAGTGGTGGGATTTGTGCTGATAATCTACAAAGGAAATGAAGGGGGAAAATTACTGGTGCAGCCCACGATAATCTTGGTCTGATAATCTCAAATTTGCTGCTTACATCAGTTTTCCAGATTTCATATTCAGCTTATCTGTGACTAAACTTTATCTGTACTTGATCATTAATCACAAATGTATTCTTCCTGTAATACTTGTGGTTGCTGAAAGGGTACTAGGGAAGTAGGAGATCAAGGAAAGATAGATAAACAATGCAGAAGTATTTTAACACTGGACAGACTGGCAGCAGTGAGCTTTGTGCACTTGAAAAAAAAGATTTTGTTCTTGAACTTAAAATTTGTCTTGGATGCTGCTTTCAGCATTTCAGTTACTTCTGAGGAGGATTCCAGGTGCCTACTTGAAAAGACAAAAGTGTTCCCAGGCAGGGGTTTCTGTCTATATTATGCACTCCTGTGCTCACAAAGAAGAAGAAAATTTCTTACAAAGGCAAGGCACTAGATGGAATATACAGTGTTGGGATTTTTTTTAAGATAGTAAGGAAGCTTTCATTAAACTTGTATGAATCTATGTTGTTTGTATAGATATGACTTAAATTTCTCCAATTAATGTGCTTCCATGCTGTGTAACCTAATGTACACTGCTTTGCACTTTTTCACTAGAGGCAATACAGAGCAGTTGATGGAGAAACTGACTTTGACAAAATACCTTTAATTTTTACCTTGAAAGTGTTGCTAAAAGGAAAAATTGAAGCAGAGGGAGCACTGAGAACTAAACAATGAGAGGGTCTTTGGAATTCATGACATATGTGGTAGAGAGTGGTTACAGTTTTGCAGAACTGCATTACTTGAGAGATACAATTCCACAGCAATTTTACCAGCTATTCTTTGGTGTTTTCATAAATCACAGCAATAGGAAATTATTAGCTGTACATGCCCTTGGCAGCCTCCCTGCATGCATCCCCTTACTGACTGCACCTGGAGCTGAGGAGCAAGCCTGCCTTGGGTGATGTGGTTGTGCCTGATGTGGTCAAAATTAAGGAGCAGAAATCAGAGTGATGCTGAGGACTGCAGGGCTGACCATCACCTCACCCAGACTAGCCTGTGGCTCGTGCTGAGCTTGCATGTGCTGGGTATTTGGCACCTATCAAAGCCTGTGGTGGTGCAAGGCAGAAGGAACAAGTTCTTCCACATGAAGAAAGAAACGTGTGTGGCTGAAGGAGGAAATAAAGCACTGATCCCACAGTCTTTAAAGATAAACTCCTATGCAAGACTGAAGTGATTATTTTTAGTGGGGGAGAGCCTAAGGGGAGGGCTTGTCAAAGAGGTTAAACCACTGTAAGGAGCAGAGCAGGATTCTCCTGCAGCACTTTCCTTTCCATCACACCTGCATCCTGATGGGAAACAAAAAGCATGTGCATGGTGGGGGGGGAATGTGGAGGAGGGAAAAGCTGCACTTGGGAGAGCTGAAGTGGTAGCAGTTGGTGATGAAATCTTTATTTCCTGTCACTGCTTTTACCCTATTAGCTTCTCTTATGCTGATTTCTTGCTGTTAATCCCCTGGATAGGCTCTGAGAGTTGTTTATTGTCCTGGGGCAAAAAGGTTCCAGCCTGTTCTCACCACCCTTTTTTCCTGCACGCAGTGTTGCTGATGTGTCCAAGTATCCAGAAGAGCCTGAGGACAGAGTAGGAGGATATTTTCTCATTTTTGTAATCTCTCTGGGCCCATGACTTTTGCTCAGCACTGTTCTAGTTCCCCCTGCTTCTCCCAGACACCCAGGCTGTGAGGAGCATTGCTGTCATGCTGCAGCAAACAAGATGCTGCACAGCTGCTGGGCATTCATCCGTGCTGGGCCAGGTGCTGTCTAACCTTCCCTTTGGGAACATGTGTTTGAACACTGTTCTGAGCAGTCTGGTCACAGTGGGATGGCATGGGTGCACTGGGCAGGGTGGGGTATTTTTTCTGCCCTTTGCCAGTTAGGTTTTACTAATTTCCTGGTTTTGCTGCATTACTTATCTCCCAGACAGACGGGAAAAAAAGGCTGGGAGAGTGTGTTTGCCCCAGTGAGAGAAGATATTTGGGAGGACAGTTGGAGGTTCAGCCAGGTGTTGTGAAAACAGAAGCTGGATTTTTTTTTATCTGGAGCAAGAGTGTGAATATGTGATGTGTGTTCCACGATTGGGAATTAGGGTATAATCCCATCTGAGTCTCTTTTCTCTTCTACCTTTCTATTCAATTGTTTAGGTCAGCTTCTAAAGAAGAAAAAATTTAGGTGGCAGTCCATCACAGAACACTTCTGTGACTCTTTAGACCTGGTACCATTCTCTAGTTTTGTATTGCCCTATTGATCCTCTTTCTTAGGGTCTTGGAGTCTATAAGAGGAGGCTTGTACATAAAACAGCACCATGTATTTCCTAATAACTAAACTTTGGGTGAGAGGAATCAAAGAAATATACAAGCATATATATATAGATATAGATAGATATATATGTACAGACATGTTCTCTTTAGATGCCTATCAACCAAAAAGTGGAATCTATTGGGACTCTCAGTTTTGAGTGGAGAGAAGGTGGGACTGAAGGCTGTCTACTCTCTTAATAGTGTTTCTGAATACTTCAGGAAATGTGTCTCTAAACGTAGTCAGATGATCCCTCCTCCACAATATTAACTTCTTCTTACTTAGCAGCTTAATCTGACTTTGGGAAGCTCTTGTACCACCACAAGAAAGCATTTTTAAGCCTTGTCCTAGAGTATTCCCTCACGCTACTTTATAACCTGAAAGGAGGGATGAGACCCCCTCTATAACCTCTGCAGGGCTCAGTGATTCCTAAGTGTGACAGCCCTCTCCAGAAATGGTAGGTAAATGGCTGAGCTGTATGAAATTGAGCTATGTTCTTCCCTGCCCGATGTAGGCAGCTTGTTTTTCAATTTAACTCCATGTTTTTATATAGTAAATTGCCTTCCAGTAATCAAACAAACATTTAAAAGATTATATATACAATTTCAGGGATCTTCAAATCGGTCACAGATGTTCTTGGGGTTTTGTATGCTCAAGGGAAAGCTTTGGCTTTTAAAGATTGAAGAAACAGGAAGAAGATGAGAGATGAAAGGGGAGAGGGTAGTTGCTTTCAGAAATATGGGAATTATCAGTCTGAGCCAGACTTAGACTGTGTAGTCTGGTTTGGATACATCAGGTGCAGAAGGGGACTCCTAATTGTCACTCAGCACAAGTCCTCAGTCATGTAGGCTCCTGCTGTCTGCATAGCTGAACAATCTCCCTTTGGAGCTGGGATCCCTGCAAGCAGAACTAGAACCTAATTACTCTGGCTGTTCCTCCTGGGAAGGGATCCACAGACTGACGTCTGATATCAGTCTGAGCTAAGGGAGGAGCAGGGAAAGAGGAGCTGTTGCCTTACTGTGCAGCAGCTGCCTTTTGGGCTCAGTGCCAAAAGTGGGGGAGGAAAACTTCTGGAGGCCTGAAGAGATAGAGAAAGGCAAATCCCTCCAGGTCTTTAGGCTTCAAGAGACCAACGCCGTGTGTGGGCAGGAGCTGGGACGCTGTGTGGGAAAGATTTGCAGTTTCAGTAGGAGTTCCCTCCCAGGTCTTCATGCAAACCAAGTCCCCTAAATCCCAGGCTTTATCACAGATCTAGGCTAGTACTCTGGGATGGGCTGCAGGGTTACAGCCTCCACCCCTTTCCACCCACTGGCACCAGATACTGGTAGCCTCTGGATTTAAAGATGCACTGCTTTGGCACAGAGGGTCTCAGAGCTGAAACCAGCAGTGTGGCTATCTGAACCCCTCCTCGGTAGCATGAAGCAGCACATTATGGGAAGCTTATGCTCAGGGCACAGAAGCTGGCAAGTCTGTGTAACATAGCTACCACAGCTCTCAACCTTGCATACTTTATGCTCTGTTGGGTGCAAGACTAGGGTGTTCCAGCAGGGCAGGCAAATTTAGGGTTTGGTAATACTGGCAGCTGGCTGCTTGCTATCAAGTGAGAGCACAAGACCATGTATTGTTTTTATTTTAGGGTGTTTGAGACCAGAAAAGCACTTTGCAACACTGCACACATGCCTGGGCTTCCAGTGACTTCATTTAGAAGTGTCCAGCCACACCTGGAGAGAGCTGTAAGGTGCAAGTCGGGATGACAGCATCTTTTGTAAACAATGGGATTTCCTGGGATTATGTTTGAATGGTTGGCCCTCTTGGAGAGGGGGAGAACATACTAGGTCTCTGATAAAGTGATGAGAAGACTTTCTGTGTTATGTCATTTATAAGGCCACTGGTTACTATTGAGCCAAAAACCTGCTTCAAATTGAATGGGTTCAAGGTTATTCACGTGGTGCTGTTGAATAAATTCAAATCCCATGGGATACAATTACATTAAAAGCTTTAGTCAGTTTAAACCATGTCTCTGTTGTTCTTATTTTTGATAAGCATAAAAACACCCTGTAGTGAAACCAGGTAATCATGTGTTACTTGCAGGAATGTGTCATAGGATTATGTTGTGACCAATCTATGTGCTTTTTCAATGTCTCATGGCTTTCTGGTATATTCTCCGTAAAACTTTTTTTCATTTTTTGTATTTAAAACTCATCCTGACTGTCTGATCAGGACAGGATAAATACATTTTAATGAACCCAATAATGAATACAAAGCTACTCTGGCAAACCAATTTAATTTTCATGAATCTCATTGTTAGAGGAACATATTAAAAAAAAAAAAATAGTGGGTCCTCTTTGAGGGCAAACACTTCCTTTGAAATTAAAGCAATATTTTGTGACCATAATGCTTAACTCTTGTTCAGTGGCAGTGACCAGGTAAACCATGCTGTTGTAACCCTATTTGGTGGTGTATGTAAGCTTTCTAATGTACACTTCAAGTGTGATATCCGCAAATGATGTGTGTAACTTCAAAACAAGCTGATTGGCAAACAATCAGTCTGGTAGCATTTGACTGGACTTTCAGTGAAGTAGAAACAGGGAAGTACACACTTCTTTAAATTTGCCCTGTTGGTGGAAATAGTCTTTGTGGTATTTGTCCAGTTATGTTACTAAATCAAATCACTGCAGCAACCCACAGGCATTTTCATTAGCTGAGACCACTGGATGTCATTTCTGATATTCTGAGCAGTAGTTTTAAGAAAAAATGCTTTTTAAAGAGTCAGTGTCACTTGCCCCAGTGATTGTGGCTTCAGTGCATTGTGGCATGGTTGCTATCAGCATCAGGCCATGCTGACAGGCATCAGGAGCTAGGAGATATCCAGGATCTGTAGCCTTGCTCATAATATTATTGGAAATCTCTCCTCCCTTGCAAATGCACTGTCCCATTCTAAGAAAGGCTGTTGGTTTTGATCTTCCGAGGTTTTGCTGCTTCTAAAAGGAAGGGACTGAAGTGTGTGCCATCGATGAAATTCAGGTGGTTCTTTGTTTTAGGCAGCCATTGGATCTCAGCAAACATCAGAGAATTTTGGGGTACCAGACATCGCCTTTGCTATCTGAGCTGTATCTTTTCTGGCATGGAATGGTAGAGATAAAATCTTCTTTTCCAGTATAGTGAAAGGAAGTGTATTTTGGTTAAGGTTGGTGTTGTCAGGAGATAACATTTGCTTGAAAATGAAGGTGTATTGTTCTAGCACAATATACTGTAATTTAAATCATTCACAATGAAATTTCTTCTGTGGTTCCAGTCTGTAAACTAAACCAGAAACGGACATTTTAGCTGCTACATTCAGTTTCAAAGCATTGAATGCTACACATAAGGTAAGCAAGAATTCTCATTTTCTTGGTTTGTGTAATTTTCATAAGCAGTGGTGCTACATCTCTTTTCTTCTCTATCTGAATAATGTCTCTGAATTTTTCTTTCCTTCATCACTCTGGAAAAATACTGTAATATTGTCATGTTCAATATACCTGTCTCAGTTTACCTGGTTTCACTGTGGCAGGCAGATGAATGAGTTTTTTTCTTCTGAGACAGAAGCTGCTTGAGGGAACTTGTAGCTCACTGCCTTGCTCTGTACCTAGAGGTTCACTGAGGGGTAGTTTTCTTCCCTGAAAGCATCTTGTTTAGCTGTAGCAAATTAATCTTTGTCAGTTTTGCCTTAAGAGGTTGTGCCCTTCCTCACTGTAGGTTTAAACTTGAGTGTGGGGACATGACAGCAGAGTTCTTTGAATCTGAGCATACCTGGGATGTGCAGGAGGCCTCTGAACATGGGCTTTGAGTCAGCAGAGGATATGCTGCTCAGGATGCAGAGGAGCTGGCCAGAATCCCTGCTTTTACTCTTGCTTGGGAACTCGCTGAAGAGAAATGGACTGCCTGTCTCCCTTCAGGTGAGATTACTGCCACGCAGTCCTGCCTTCCTAGCATGGGACCACGGAGGCCAAATTCTCTTTCAGCCTATGCAAATCATGATTCTGCTTGCTTGCTTCTCTGTGTAGGTTTTTCTTTCAGCCCCATCTGCTGTCCTGCTACCTCTTCCACTATGTTTTCCAATGCGTCATTTGTTCTTAGTGCCACCTGGTTTGGATCTGTTGATTCATGTTTATGCTTCCCAGCTGAATAACCAGCACAAGGCAGGAATGTCTACCTGCTGATTAGTGACTGCTTCTTTCCTACTTTGCCCTTTTCAGAGTAGATTAAAGCCCAGCTTTCAATGGAGAGAAGGAAGAAGAGTTATGCAGTGCCACCAAATTGAATGCTACCTTCACTCAACTTTTGTGCAGGCTTTAAACAGTGTTAGAAAATAATATGAGGAGACAGAAACCTATCATGTTTAGACCATATCTAGAGGTTTTTCTTTAGATCTGAGTATCACTGTTATAGTCCACATTAACAAACTACACCCTAATTTGTTCTGCGTGTTTTTTAAACCAAGGTTTAGCAGTGTTTTGTTTGTTTCCTGTGGTGACATTTGAGGGATTTCCATGTATGGCTGCACCATCTTAAAAAGATGCCAAGGCTAAAATGGACCTCATGTCACAAAGTCCACAAGAGTCTATGTAATGTGGATTTCTCCTACATCATTGTTCTGCTCAGTGCATGGTACAATGGATTTTCCTAGTAATGGTTGTGTGATGGTACAGACTAGGGATAAACCAATTGGAAGACTGGAGAGTGATTCCCAAGTCTTGTGTAAGGAGCTCTGTTCAAACTCTGTTTTGACTCCATTCATGAGCCAGCTTCCAGATCTTTCTCTCCATGCTCAGGCTTTCAAGCTTCTAGAAATGAGCTCAAGTGCATGAGTCTAAATGGGGTTTCACCATGTTGTAGTCAGACAGTCATTAAACCAAAACTAAAGAACACGCCAAGTAAAGCACCCACCTCACAGGCTAGATGTGGAAGCTATATATTTTTTTGAAAGAGGACTTGTCTCTCCAAGTAATTCTTTACTCCAAAATCAGGAACCTCAAGTCCCTTCTGAATGGCATCTGCTAGGGTTTGGGCAGGAACAAAAAATGGGAGATGGCTGTGACTTCCAGGCATACTCTGCTCCTGAAAGATGGAAACTCCTGTTGAGCACAGAGGTAATGTACAGCTTTGAGCATATGGAAGTGGGAGTTTCTTGCCTCTTTGAGAAGCAGTACGTGATTTATCTCTAGTTTGGTAGGAAAAAAAATCTGGCATGCCTTTCTGGGAAGGTTGCTGGGCCCTGACCTCCTTTGACCTGATCTAATTGAGGATTTTGTCAAGCCTATTACATGGGATGTTCTTTGGCAGCACTGAGCGAACAAAGCAGGCTGATCACAAATTATCATTTACATGTACACAGAATGAAACATAAAAATAGCTCTTTAAAAAGAATAATTTCTTTTTCACTGACATATAATAACCTTCCTTTAGTAACCTGTCACAGACTTCAGGATCAGTATGACAAAACATCTCAGCTTCCTCAATTTTGTGTCTTCACAGACACATTACTAACACAAGGCTGAAAAATGAAAAAAAATGCATATACCATTATTTTAATGTAGTTTTTCTTTTTTTAAAACTACATTATTGGTTCTACAGATGTACTCATTTTGTGTCTGCCTACCAGCAATGTCAGCCAATATTTACTGAAGCACCTGCTTTACCTTTTACATATTCCCACAAATGAAATACATAGGACATACTAACATATTTCCTCCTATTTCAGGGAAAAATATCCATTGTATACACAAAGCATTTGCTTTTAAAGTATTAAACCTCAGGTTTTTGACCTGACAGCTACTTGCAGGAATAGTGCATTTCATGACATGAATGAGTGAGACAACAGGATAGGTCAAAAAAGGAATTACAGGTGAAATTACTTTTCCTGACTGTCTTTAGGCAAGATGACATTTTTTCAGAACATCATTCATTAAGTGAAAAGGTGGTTCCACACTCTGAGAAGTAATACTTCAAACTTCTCAATGAAAATGAAAACTATGTTAAAATATAACTGGCCTTGGTTTTATTTGAAGAAGCAGTCTAGAAATTTTCCTGTTTCATCATCTCCTTGATAACGGGTATTGTTTCTGGGCTTAGGACAATCAATAAGAAAGCAAGTGACAGCAATTTTTATTGTCCCCATAATAATTAAAAAGTGATCAAGTCTCACAGTGACTCCCCTACTATTAAGAATTTTTCCATGTTTGAAAGCTAACAAGACTGGAGATTTTAACCTTTATGAAATGTTATTAACTACAAGACTGAATAATTTGCCAGATCTGTGGAACAGAAAAGCGTTGGTGACTTAACAGCTCTTAAGGTTCATTGCAGGATTGGCTTTGGTTTTCTTATTTAGGAGGTGTCTACATCTGACCTAAGGTAACCACATACTGTATGCTGACATCAGTAGCATTCCTAAGTGTCAGAAAAGGAGACATAATTAATTGGCTGACAAAATTGCCTATATGTGAGCTAGTTATTTTCTCTTTACCTTCCTTTTTTGCTGTCTCTTGTTTTCTGTTTGGCTGTTTCATGTTTATGTGATAGAAAGAAACAGGTAAAGAATCACTTGCCTGGGATCAATGTAGGATCCGAAAGCGATACAGAAATGGGAAAACTTGAGTGAATACGAGGCTTATGTATTGCCCACCAAGCTCTGCAATTTCACCAATAAATTCTGAATTTCAACCAAATTCAGCCGAAGTGGAAATTTCTACAATGATAAGTCGCTAAAAAATATCATGAAGATTCATTGTGAGGAAGAAGACAAAAGAAAAGTTTGAGTTCAGTCCTGGTCTTACTTCTATGATGTTCAAGTATTGCTGTCAACACTCAGTGCTCTAAATCAGCTGTGACCCATGCTGGCTCTTGCCCAGTCAAACAGGTAATATGTGGCAGGGAAACAGAAGTGTTGTGAGAATCAGGGCTAGAGCATGGAATATGGGATACTGAGAAACTAGGATCATTACTGCAGAAGAGCTTCTGGGAATATAAGAGCAATCTGATGGTGCAGTGGGAGCTTCGATTAGTATCAAGGGAAAATTAGAAGTCTTTAGTGGTCATATGGATATACAGAAGACAAGTGCTGTCTGGATAGCACCTTGGGTCTGTAATAACACTTTCTTCTTTACATGTTTACCCCTTTAGTCACCCCACCCCCTTATCTTTTTTTCTCCCTCCTCTGCTTGACAAGCTTCCTCACTTACGTCACAGCCAAGGTAGTCATAAGTCAGCTGAGAAATGAGGAATGAATAATTTCCTTCCCCTTGGGGCACTAGTACGTCACTGCCATGAAACATTTAGGTCACCTGTATTCCCAGCAAGAGCACAGCAAGGACACTGTGTAACCCAACAACTTCAGAGTATCTCCTCCCTTTGGAAGAGCCACTATAGTGGCCACAAGGTCAGGGGATTTACATTGTTAGTGAGTTCTGTTAGCTTTTACCTGCAAGAATTTTTTTTTCAAGTCAAGTTTTCTCACAAACTTCATGTTTTCAGATACCTCTATAGAAACCTATGGTTTTTTTCCTGAAATGCTGCAACCCTTCTGGGCTGATAATTGCATTACTTGTCAACAGCTCTAAAACGATGTGAATTTTTAGAAACAAAATAAAATACAGAATCACAGAGGAGTTTTAAGCAAAGTGAAAGGAGAGTTCTGAACAGAGCACAAGATTACAGCAAGCCTGGTAAATGTAAGAAATGCAGGTTGCATAGCATGACTGGTCTTGAGATTGCATGACCAGTCTTGGAGATGTCAGTTTGTCATTCTGTGCCCAGGTTCACCTAGTTAGGAAAGAGGTTAGCACTCCTGTCTTTAGAGATGCAGTGTTGCTGATTTATTTAGCTTATCTTTTCAGAGCACTTTGTGATGCACAGCTAGAAGGCACTGTAGAAATATGAATGACTGTTTGGGAATTACTACACTTCTGTTACCATCTATTCAGCTTCTCAGAGAGTGCACTGAGGTCTCTAAGAGAAAATGGAGTTCATGTCAGCAGTTGGGTGAAACAAAGAAAAAAGATAATGGCAGAGATGGATGAGGAGAAGATTCTTTATATTTTCTTTATACTGCACAGTATAAAGAAAACTATGGGTGAGTGACATTTGCCTGAGGAAAAGAAATTGGAGGTGAATGAGGGAGGACAGTACAAATGGAAGGGGTGTGCCCACCCAGCAGTATTGTCCTTGCTGGAATGCAAATGTGAAGTTGCATCTGAGTGCCAAGATGCAAGTTCTTGTCAGAGAGAGGAGGCTTCAGGTTTGTCAGCTACTGGCACCCTTGTGTGCTCTGTGGCTGGCATGCAGCTCATGTGCCCTGAAATAAGAAAATTGTTTTACAGCCTTAGGCTGCTCCTATAACACACTGAACTTGACACAAATCTGTTCCAGCGTGACCAAGCTGGAGGAAGTAAGCAACAGCACTTATTTTCCTGCCTCTATAAACTCATCCTGCTCTCTGTCTCTGACTTATCAAGTAGAAACAAGATAGTTAAGAAATGGCCCCAAACTGTAGCCCTTGAGATTCATGACAGACCTCAAGAGAATTTCCTCAGTGTAAGCTGAGGAGATTTAGAGAGATTGCCTTTCCTTAGCTGAAAATGTTTTAAGAATGTGTTAACAGTGTATAAATTAAAAAGGGATTGAAGGCTGGAGCTTTAACACCAATGCCACAGGAGGACAAGTCAGTGCAAGATCAAGCAGTTGTGGAAGTAAAATCAAAGCGATGTCAGACTGGTTAAGAATAAACCACATCAGAAGTGCAACTGGTAAGAGCCTTAATCATTCAGAGGCAAATAAAGTAGGGAATACAGTATTCCTTAACACCACTTCTTGGAGAGGTTTTTCTGACCAGAATCAGAATGCAAGAAAGTGCAGTGCAATAGGCTGTGGTCCTCAGATGTAAGATGAAGACTAGACTTATCTGGGCTAAATGGGGACATACATAGGATGTCTAGTAGCTGATATCATGTAGTTCACTCT
>VXBB01016717.1:1037983-1080390 GCA_013399915.1 Illadopsis cleaveri
TTTTTTTTTAACTTATTTACATCTGTTGCAGGAAGTGTCTTAACTACAGCAGTGAACTAGCTTGTATTTGTATTTTTCCTGTTTCATTCTATTCCATAGAGGGCTGTGTTGTCAAGGAGCTCTAAGACCTGTGCTCCACATTTTTCAGTATGGAGAACACTTCTGTTTGCTAGGCTGGCAGCTGCTGTGTAAGCTTTTCAGTTCTTTTTAATCACTCTGCCTCCTGTAGCAAGCTACTGTGAATTAGTTCTTTGGGTCTCATTATCCAGTCTTCTTTACCACCCCTGAGAAGGAACAAGAGGTACTGAAGAAAGCCCAGGGGGATATCCTCTGCTTAATGAATCTCCACTGTGCCTGTAGAGCCACAGTGCCAAGAGGAGGATGGAAGGGTCATGGCTGGGATGTATCATGTTCTGGATGATAGTGCATGAGAATGGATCAGAGCAGCCATGAAACTGCTTTGCAAGACACTGGAAGTCAAGTTGGCTCTGAATGATACCAGGAAACAGAAAGATAAGGACACTGAAAACTTTTGTTACCCATGTCCTCACTTGGGGCAAGGACTCACTTAGGCTGCAGTGCTGAAGTCACTGGCAACTGAAAGATCAGTAACTGGAAAAACGAAGGAAAAAGTCCAATGTCCCTGTTTTTTTCTTGGTGTTTTCTCTGATTCCAGAGAATCTGACCTTAAGCAGCATGCCAAGGCAGGGAGGCAGGGCTCTTCACAAGCAGCAGTCACCTTAACTGACAGAAAAGAAATGTAACTGTACTTGTACTTCCACTGATGGATTTTACTTACCAGATGCTGCAGATTTAGAGTGCAGAGCTATCAACCGAGATTTTGAATGAGGGTGTTTACCCCTCTTGCTCAGCAAATGTGGGAGCAACAAAGGTCCTCACTTTTACAACAGAAAAAGAATTCTTTCCTGTTCTGCATGCTGATTGGAAACCTCTTGAGAAAAACTTTTACAATATCAGGCTCTTCTCCCTCATTAACTGAATCATCTCAGGTGCAGGAGATAGTAGGAAACAAAGCACTTACAAATGCTGAACCTTCAAACTCAACACAAACCTCTCTGTAGACTGGAGGTGCATGCTACTATTCCAGGTTTATACTTCATTAAAACTCCAGGGATTTTGACTCATTAAACCTGCTAATCCCAAGATTACTTTTTAATTGCAGTTTTAAACTCATCTGTTGTGCTACCTGTTGTTCCATCAAAGTTGTGCTCACAAGGAAAAGCATAAGAAACCGAACTAAGGGAAATTTGTTTCTGTGGTCAGTCGCTGCCTGGAGCTCTCTCACTGGTTTTTAAGTTAAAGCATGACTGAGACTGAAACAGTTACATCTGAATAGATTAGGCTGTGAACATCTTTATGAAGATAGGGAGGTTCTGTTACAGGTACAGTGTGTTCTTGCAGCTAGCTGAATCAGTATGAAGAGTGCAGAGAGGCACACCAGCTGTGCACAACTGCACCACATTCAGCAGCAGAGTGTTTGAATATGAACAAGGCTTTCATTTTGGTCTCAGTTCTTTCCTTCTCTCTCTGTTGAATGAATAAATCTGCTTTGTTCCTGTTTATGTGATACAAGTGGGTGAGAATTAGCAGTTTGGAATTACTGGTTTGGGTTATTAACTTGGGTTCATGAATAAACAGAATGACTGCTGCCAGGGAATCATGCATTAATTATCCTTGAGCTATGCTGATGGAAGAGTGATAGAGAACCAGCACATATATTATGAGCTTTTGACTATTTTATTATTATTAACATTGGTTAAAGGAGAAAACTGGAAAAAACTGCTTTTCCTGTCTGCCTCTGGACTGTGCAGGGGGCTGCAATTCAGGCACCTCCTCTAGAATGTGAATGACAGATGGGTTGTAGTTATTTTTTTTGTTGTTATGATCATTACTAGCCAGTCAGGGAAATAACAGATCCCATTCTGTTATCTCTTGCCCTGGACATCTACTTGGCTTCAATAAAACTGCCAACTGTGGCTGTTCATCTTGATGCCAGCTCTGGTAATGAAGTAGCTGTGAGACCTGCAGAAAATCCCAGAGAAATGCACTGATTAAACACTTTAGTTTTATCTTCTACTGTTCTTCTTGCCTGGTCTTTTTCACCTTCTTCCGGCCTTGGCAGTGCGTGCTCTTGTGTTTTTCTGAAAAAGCTGGATGGGAAATTATTTGGTTCAACATATGTTAAGGAAGTGGAAACAGCTGGGGGCCAAAGGCAGAATGTCGCTGGCAAGGCAAGTTGTTATTTTTATACAGAGCTGTTCAGTTAGGTCTCTTTGTGTAGAGATGTCATTCCACTTGGCCCAATTTTACCTTGATGCCTCCTATTAATTCTCTTGCCTTTGAGCATTTTGTCTTAGTAGCTTACACACCTGCATGTTTACGCATTGTGATCCATTGCAGCTTCTCCTTATCTCTTCCTTTCCTCAGCACTTTTCTCTTCCTTTTCCTCTCCTACAGCAGTTGTCACTCCTACAGATACCAGGGGCAATGGGAGGGGTCTGGCCCAGTTTTGTCTGTCACCTTCCCAGCCCTTCCTCTTCCCAAGGGCAAGAGAGCCTAGGGTGAAAGCTGGTCTGAAGGAAAAGAGCCAGCCAACTTCTGCCAAGTTTGAAGAGACAGACCAAGGATGAGTTGAGAGGAAATTATTAGGCAGGAGAGAGGATGGGATTTCCATGGTGCCCAGGGAAATGGTCTAATTTAAGTAATTTGCATGAAGTCATAATGAGACAGGACTTAAAACTTCAATCATATAGGTGATATTTTCTACTCTGTATTATTATGTATAATTATATGTATGTATTACATTGTTATATATTCTAGGGTGATGGGTGATAGAGCAGGAACTCGTAACTACCTATTTTGGGGCAGGAGAAAGCCTTAAGTTATTCCATTAGGAAAACAGAGATGTTACTCTCTTAGAAGAAAAAAAAAAATGTAGTAAGTGATGCTGTATGAAGGAAAAGAATAAAACTGTCTCCTCCTTTTTTCCTACTCTTTCCCTGTATGTTTCAAAAATTCCCCTTTGAGTCTATTGCCACTTAATTCCAGTCATGAATTCAGCAGAGCAGACAGACACATTTTTGCCAGTCACATGGAAATCTTGCATAATGTGGGTGAAGCAAACAGATATACTTGGGCCCTGATTATACCAAGGCCACTTTATATAGCCACAGGGATCACTCTTGGTGTTTTTATTCAAACATCAAAGACCAAGGCCATTCTGTTATTTCTTCCTGGTTTGCTAAGGAAAGTGATTTAGTTGCAGAGCTCTTATTGCTGTTTTGTTACCATTTTGTAGAAACCCTTATAAATTCTTGGAAACTGAAAAACACTTCCAAGTTGATACCAAGCAAAACATGATTTTGACTATTGGCTTCTATGTGAGAGCTTTGTAGCCTAATTCCTATGTCAAAGATCCCATAAGACTTTGATTCAGTCAGCATGGCAAAACTTTTTTTTTTGTATCATTGACTCTGAAACAGGAGTGTGGCAGCCTTATTCAGAGAGGAGAAATGAGGCTCAGAGCCACCTCACCGACTCCTGCCGCAGCAGTCTTTGAAACAGCCTTAATTCTGATAACCTCCCTGAATAATTTCAAACTGTTGTGTCACTAACAGTATTTCTCAGAATCCACTTTTATGTCTCCTAATAGTTTATTTGTTGAAATATATTTAGTATCTTCTAAAGCTCAGTAAAGAAGTTGCTATATTTATGTATTTTAGTTGCAAGACATTTGGTTATGCAGTACCATTAAGTGACTATAGGAACATTAGGCTTAATAGACATGGCAGTTGCTTTATCTGATTTTTTTATTAATGCTTTTGAAGTGTTTACTTATTATGTATTTATCATATGCAATAAAATACTCCAAGGGCAAAGAGCAAATGGGTCAAGCCAGTGTAATAAGTAAAGCTAGTATCAGTTAGCTTGCCATTGCACTTTTTTTTTTTTTTTTTTTTTTTTTTTAAAGATCCTAGGTTGCAGCTATGTTTTTTTCAGTAATGATAAGCTGTTGATATTGATGCCAGCTAATTGCTTTATTTCTACAATCAGGTGTTTTCCATTTTAGAATCCTTTGATTTTCTATTAGTCAGAGGGTAAAAAGAGGAGAGAGGTTCTGTAATAAAACTTTCAAAGAACAAACAGAAAATAAAATCTATTTAGAGTCTCACAATATAATTCTTGCCTTCTTTCTAGTTCAAAGGAACAAATTACCAGCAGCCTCTGAAAAACCAGAACATGTACAAGACTTATTATAGTCAATGATTTCAGGAAATATTGACAGATCTAGTTCTGAGGCAGAATTTCCTGCTTCCTGCCTTCATGGATAAAATACTGACACACACAAATTCATCTGTTCATTTTGAATATGTGCTGACAGAAGCAGTCTGACTTTCAGAGCAGTATACACTCCAGGTGTACACACTCGGGATGTCCCTGACTACACAGAGCAAGACTCTTGCATCCTGTTTGACATCCCGGGGGATTTACAAGAGGAAAACATAAGCTGTCATGGACTCGTGATGGCAGAGAAATTAAGGTGACACCCAGTGTGCTTGCAGGAGAAGGAACATTGTCTCCTGCCAGGCTTCAGCACATCCAGTCTGCATGAAGAGAAGTTAGCTCAGTGGCTAAACTTTAACAGCAGTAGTTCAAAATGGTTTCTGTCACTTTCTTCATATTTCTGTTCATTTGTTGCTAACCATCCCCATCCTTTTGGCCTTTCTGGAGAGGCCACACAAAAACCTTTTAAAGGAAAAAATCTAAACCTGACTTAACTGTGGCAGCATAATATGCCTAAAAACTTATTCTTTTTTCCTATTTTTTTTCCTGTTGTAATGCAAACAATTTCAACTAGTCCTAAAAATATTCAGCCAATTTTTTTAGTACTATATTATTTTGGGTTTTTCTGTAATTTGGAGCCAGTAGCATTGGTCACTCTTAAAAGATTGTCTCACACCAAGCTGTCACAACTTGCAGCAGTTACTGCATGTTGGAATGATGGATCTCTTGGTGGAAACCAATGGTTAAAGCTGTAGTGAACAGTCAAGGAGAGAGATCTCTCAGGAACATTTTCTGTCTGTAGACCTTTAGAAAAGCTTGATTTATAGGAAGCAATAAATTGGCATTTAAGCTCTTTAGACATAGGTGTCTACTTTGAATTAATTTTGATGGGAGCTATGCCCAGGAGTGCTAAGTGCCAAAATGCCATAAAAAACACACTGTGATCATCTTTTGGGAGCCATTAAAATAAATAGTTTGTCCAGATATTGTGCTGACAAAAAAAACCCCCCAAAAACTAGAGAGACTTTGGTAAAGTAATATACATCAAATGTAGTTGCATACATTAGGGGATTTCATGTGAAAGGAGTATGGTTCTAGTCATGACCATGATGGGAGTGAAAACTTCTGTGAAAAGATAACATTAAAGAAGCAGCAAAAGTGGGGTACGGCTGTGGTTGTTGGCACTTAACACACATCTAAGCTGTGCATCTGAAAGCCATTCAAAAGGCCTAACTTGCATATAAGTGCCAGGAAACACTACTTTTTTTGTAGACATCCTGGGCAGCTGTTGTCAGACTATAAGGAAGAAGCAAAGAAGGCACAGAAAGGAAAAAGCCTAAATGTAATGTATCTTTTGGACTGAACAATCTGTCCTCTTTTTCTGAAACACTGCACGCTAAAGGAGACTTCAAATGGCCAAAAAGCTGTAATTAGAGCCTTCTTCTGAAACATGCATTTGTTTCCCTGACACTGCTGGAAAGTTCCTGTTTTCCTGTTGTTTCCTGTGGCATAAACATTTATTTTAAATTTCTTTTGTCATCTGGGAAGATGCTGTCTGGGGGAGACGTGCTTTCACGTGACATTGTTCCTTCCCGCTGCTGTTTTTGTGGCCTCTAAGGCAAATGCAGGATATTCCTCTTCCAGTTCCTTCAGTGCCTCTGCTTATTCCAGTATCTCTGATCATTTAACTTGCAGCGATGTCAGCATTTCCGAAGAGCTGATATAGTTGCATGAAAGTAATGTAGAACAGACTAGCATTGAATTTTCTTGAAAAGGCTGAAACATTCTTCAAACTTGTATGGATTACAGAGGATTTGAACAATAACATAAGTAAAGTATTTCAAGTACTGTAAACCAAGTATGATTCAGTTGATACTAAAATGAGATGAGGATGAACATCAGATTGACATAATTAATCTAGACCCCTTGGGGTCAAGAACAAGTTTGGCAAAACCCTCAGAAGACTTTTTATCAATTGGGACAATCCAGGTAAAATTGATCCTCTCTGTGCATGGCCCTGATCTGCACTATCTCTCAAGTCCTTTCCTTGCTGTATTTCTGTGACAACTGTATGAGTCAAATTGCTTAGCAGGTGACATCCTGTATGAACACTAAGAATTAGAAAGGTAGGATAACTTCAATTAGCTGCTGCTGAGCACTGATAATCATATTTAAGATTTTGTATTGCCTTCTGCACATAATTTCTTTATGGCTACACAGCAGTGATCTGGACTGAGCAGCCCAGTGAACAGGCTGTGCTAACAAAGCATTAATGGGAAAAGTCTCATAGGTTCACAAACTGGGAACTGCAGAGAACCCATTTTAAAATTAGCACACAGGTGTATTCCTACAAGAAGTGCTTGGCCTGATTTACTGCATGACCTAATGACTCATGACCACATGGTTAAACACTGCTGGATAATCTAGCTTAACTTTTTAATAGTTGCAGTAAATCATTTAAGTAAACCTTCAGAAAGGCAGGTGTGAAGGAAGGAGTTCCTTGGTTGAGACCCTTATAACCTCAAAAAACAGAAGAATGACAAGAGGAATCCTGTCTTTTGAGATTACATGTAAAATTCACTTTATTTAAGGTGCTTTCTGAAGGCTGTAACTGATGAAACCACAGAAGTTTCTGTTCATCAGGACAGAAAATGGAAGGCAGGTGTGTGTGTGTGTGCCTTACTCTGAAGAAATGGGCAGGAATTATACTTAAAGATCATGTGGGTTTATCTCTTACTAGGAATTCCATGGCACTAGTTGACCTCAGCCTTCATTCAGTAATGCTCTTTCTCCTGTAATGCTGTAAATGACTCTAAAATTGGTTGGCTTCAGCATCATGTGAAGGAGAGAAGGTAGAAAGGAAATATGAATAGTCAAGTCAATTGTGTAGCAAACAGAAAATATGTACGACAGGTTTTAGACAGATGTGCCTATGATCAACTGAAAAGGATATGATAGAAGGGCCAGTGATCCAGTGATTTGTTATAAATTAATTAACCCCTATGGGTAATTAACTTCTTTGTGCAAAGATCTGTATTTCAATAGAAAGATATGCAGTCTGAAGAATGGTGAATTTTGTTTGTGATGCACTTACCTTGCAACTGTTTACTCCACTATTGCATGAAGACTGTGATTAGGAGGAAAGGTTTACCTTGTCTCAGTGAAGGTTTCAGTACATCGCTTTAGTTGTTGGCAAACCAGCCTGTGAGATACCTACGAAATGTTGGCTATTTCAGAAATCTGGCTTCTCTTCTTCTCAAGCAGCCTTCACCACATTCCCTTCCTCCTTCTGACCAGAGCACTGTCAGCATGTTAGCCTGCCATCCTAACTATGGAAATTTTCTTTGTGTCTCTCCCTGTAGACCAGATCTTCTGTCCAGGTTAAGGACAGCTGATGTGATCACAAACCAACCATAAATATCATTGTCCATAAAGATCTTTTCTTAGGCCTTGGCATTCCTATAGAGTTTGTAGCAACTGGCAGGGGGTTGGTTCATTAGGTAGAGTCAGTTTTGGGGGAGGGTGTGGACACCAGGCTCTGGCTGACGAGAGCAGGGAGTTGGGGGTGTGTGAGTGTGAGGAAAGGGGAGGAAAGGGCTGCCTGCTACTCTGCAGGTTGGTGCTACAGCTCAAGGAGAAGAGGCAGAGGAGGCTGGAGTGGCTTTGGTGGTTGGGATGTCAGTGGGCTGTGTGACCAGGCAATACCACAGCTTCTCCAAGCAAGGCCCCTTCAGTTGGACTAGGCCTGAGTATTGATGGGTGAAGTAAGACATAAATACAGTGTTGGTGTCACCTGCTCCTTGGTATCTGCCTGGGTATGCATTTCCTTACTACCTGATAAATTTTATCTCTGTTTCAGTGATGATTCACTCTCCCTGAAGGATAATGTACATTGTGTTTACTAGAGAACTGGCATGCAAATAAGCAGTTAATGCAAAGTAGCTGGCACAAATGCACTACTACTTCCAACCTGAAAAACGTGACTTTTCAGGTGACTTAGTGTATTTTTCATATTCTTACTCTTCTAGTTGAAAAGAGTCCCTTCCCTTCCTTATGATGCTTCTTTACCAGAAGCAGCAGGGTGTGGTTTGGCAGTGTGAAAGATGGATGTGGGAGGAGGCTTAAATTGGATGTCAATAAAATTCAGAGTAGGAAGGAAAAAGTCATTATGAAAGAGTTTATCACTGTTGTTTCCATTACCAAAGCAGGTGAGTGTGCCATGAAACCATCAGGTGTCAGGTTCAAAACAAACAGGAGATAACAGGCTGCTTCACAGGCTACTGCATGTTGAAGTTATGCAATCCTTGGCCACAGCATGTCTTGGGGTCCAGAAGTTCTCAGAGCTTCAGAAACTGTCTTTGAAGGTTCACAGATGAAAGATGGCTTGAGATTTAACAGGCACAAGTTATGTGCCTACCATGGCTTAAGGTGTCTGTCATACACAAATCCCTGGAAACCAAGTATGAAATGCACATGAAATTTCAGAATGTCAGTCTGAGCTTTCCATGCTAATTTATTCCTCCCTGATATCCACTGCTGGCCAGTGTCAAGCACAGTACATTGTGCTAGATGCCATTTTTGATCCACCATGAATTTTTTCATGTTCTTAACCGCACTGTTAGAGGGCTCATTTGTACCAGTACTACTGCATCTATACTTGGAGAAGATGGGGATATCTTGTACTGCTTTAACTATTGTTAGAAGGATCTAGTCTTTCTGTGTGGATGAGGCGGCAAAAGGCATTTCAGTAACAGCACATGGGCCGAACTAACAGTCTATCCTAAGCTCTGAAGACAGAAATGCAGTAGAAAATATTTTTTAATACAATCTTTAATAGCAAAATAAAAGTTGGATGTTTAAATTCCATATGACAAAAATTACCTTTAAGGCAGAATTGCCTTTTTGAGAGTTCAGTGACTTGTTTTTAAAGAAAAACACTGTTTGGATTTTGAAAAGAGGGGGGAAAACAGAGACATTCAAATTTGTTATAAGGAAATTTTTATTTGTCTCTGGATACCTGCTAAGTTAATTTAACTGGGACTTCATATCCTGTTTTCCCAGTTGTATGATTAGGAAAATGATGCTGCTGTTTATAAAGACTGACTGGAAATTTATAATTTTGGCAGGAGATCCTAATGGTTTGCACACTGCAGACACCAAGCTGAAAGAAACTTGAGTGAAGCTTCTTACAGAGGGAGAAGAGGAGGCTTTCCAGTTATTTAAATTTCTGTAACTAGGATGAAGTAAGATATTATCCTTTCTCTGATCGTTAATGGGCTACAAGTCATTTGTTGTGCACAAGGAGAGGGTAAAGTTGCACAGACTAACCTTCTTGGATACTCTGTTGTGGTGCAAGCAAGAAAAATGGCAGATAAGTCTTTGATCATATGATGGAGTCAGTTGCTGGCCACATCTGCCTTCAGGCTGGTCAGCAGGACAAGTGCAAACTGCAGACAGTAAATCTCTAAGATTGGTTATTGAATATCTATGTCCATGCTATTAGTCAGCTAAGGACAAAGAAGACAGGGGAATTTTCCTGGGCTCTAGAGCCCTTCATACCTCCTGCCCAAGACTTGCAGAAACCCTCTTGCCTTATGCTGGTATATCCTGTGTCCTAACAAGGACATGGAGTCCTAAGGAGGAAATTCAGCAAACCTGCACCCAGCACCTTCCCTAGTACTGTGGTCTCCTTTCTCTTAACAGCTTCTCTGAGTGGCTTCAAGGCCCCTTAGTGCCAAGGTCCTGGAATGTGGTGTCCTGTGAACAACTTCTAACCACAAGAAAGAATGTCCCTGTCTCAGGCCAATGCTGTTGTTGGTCCCTCATTGTAACAGGATGGTGGGAATAAGGTTCTACCTTTTTTATCTGCATAGGCAACAGAGACAGTTGGGAAGGAGGCTACAGATGCAGCAGTGATAGCTGAAATGGAGAGTTCAAGTGTCTCATTAGATTGGGAGTGCCACAGGAAGGTGAAGGGTACACCATGGTCTGTTCAGCCCCAAGTCTTAGAGGCAGCAACCTTGTTTGGCTTAGATCTGAACATATTTGCTCCTCTGCACCCACCTCGGCTTAGTGTCCTACATATGACTCTCCGGCTGCTCCTGTTGTTCCCAATGCTCTGGATACAAGTATAAGAACCAGGACAACTGGGGACAGGACACTGTTGGAGGCTGACAGTTTAGGGAACTGTAGACCAAGGGAAAGGAGGAGGAAATCTTGTTCTCAGCTTTCCTACATGCAAGGTTGCAAACATAGCCCTGGTGCTAATGCAATGACGATGTTCTCAAACCTTCTCTGTCTCTCTCTAGCTCAGTACATGGGTAGTTTGAGCACACAAGCATCTGCAATAACCTTGGCTTAGACCATAAGCTTTGAGCTGTAGAGTGCATTGGTGGTGAAGTAAGACAACAGAAACCAGCCATTTCTGGTCAGGAGGCAACCCACAATTGGAAAGGGGCTTGTGTGACATTCATTGTGTTTCAGAGGAACCCTGATGGGAAATGTGCAGGCTTGGTAAACAAGCCAATAGCGCTAAGAAAACACCTGGCTAGTGTCACCAATTTTGACTCCCAAGGGAAACTGATTTCCAAAACATCGTCATTCAGCAACTCTTAGAGGCTGTGCAGGTTTTGCTCAGTAAACATTGCCTTACTTAACAAAGGCTATTACTAGTGAAGAAAGAAAAGGCCAGGGTATACGATTGCTGTGAAGTAAAAGCCTGCAGGCAGAATAGCTGACATTCACTTAAAACCCTATAATTCTGCCAGTGAAGAAAAGCAAATGCTCTCAACTGGCAGATGAAATGTATTTTTTCCTTGTCTTCATGTAAAAGGTCAAACAGAAAAAAAATCAGGAGGTCAGAAATAAATCAGGAACAGTAAAAATAGTCCTTAAGACACTGTAGTGTTAACAGTGTTTTTTTTCCTGTAGTCTGATCTTGCTGCAGAAAAAACCCCTGGAGAACCTGCCAAAGCATTAAAAGCAATACAAGTCCGTCTTGAAAGGCAATAAAAGCAGACTGTGTGGGTAAAGGGCTGTGCCGTTCACCTTTCATCTCTCTTATGGTCACCCAAGGATCTCCTTTGTGATTATAAAGAGTGCCATTTTAAGACCATTTATGTTGTTTGGTAGTTATTTGAACTGTATCTATGCATTGCTGAGGTAACTTTAATTGGGTTGCTGTTTAGGTGATGCAATTAAACTGTTGACCTTCTGATAGCAAAATACCCAAATGAAATAGTCTTGTTTGGGTAGGGGTTGTTAAAATGTATAGTGGCTTATTGACGTACTTCAGGTTTATTGACCTAATCTTCTGAAGTTACCTTTTGTAATGCAGAAAAGCTCCTCTGTGCCTTGCAGACTTTTTTCACAGACTTCTCCCCTCGCCATGATTTGTCAGGGGCAAGGGCTCAGAGCATCTTTTACTTGCTATTTAGTGAAAGTCCTCCTGGAATCGTGCATCTGCAAAGAAATTCAGTTCTTGAGTTGAACTGTGCCATAGGGTTTCAATTTTAGCTTGCAGAGGAACGCTTCAGCCATCCCTTCCAGGAAGAAACTCAGATCAGACACAGGGCATCTGATTCTCAGTTTTATGTAAAGAGTTAACAACATCTGTGGTTTTTTTCCACATATTAGACATGCATAATTAGAATAGCTTCTCATGTCACCTTGCTAGTTTATGAACACAGAAGAATTTGTGCATTTATATTGGATTCTCTGATCAGATATAGCTTATTTTGTAATGGTTCTCTGTTTGGAGCTAATCTCCAGGAAGGAGGGATAGAAGGCTGAGACCTGGAATGGGACATCAGTGTGAAGAAGGTCTGTCACTTCATAGATGAAACTGGCATAGATTAAGACAAAGTAAATTAATTTACCTTTTCTTCCCTGATATCTAAGGGCTACTTTCCATTTGCTGAATTTTGACTGGCTTTTTTTCATCACTACCCTGAAGATGATGTTTGTTTCTGAAACACACTACACAATCTAGTCTGCTTTAAACATCTATCTACCTGCACTTAATTCTCCATGGGTTGTATCTGTTAGCAATCTGATAGAGAGACTTCTCCTTGAGGTCTTTTGTCTGCCGGAACAGTTTATCCTTTGGAGTTTAACTCTTTTTCTTTTTCATATCCTCGGGTTTTGCTTTTGAAAAAAAAAATTGTGGTGATAGATGGCAGTGATTTTCCATACTTCAGATACTGATCATTTCTCTTGACCTGGCCAACCAGATCTTGTTTCTTACCCTGTTTTCCCTGGCCCTACCCAAAACAACTTTTCTTGATAATTGAGATTGCTTTCTGACTTCTGGAGCATGCTTATTCCGCTTATTCCTTTTCCTATGGGACAATGAAGGCTGGTCCTCCAGCTGGTTGCTGTGAGTTGTCAGGACATAATTTCAATAATTTCTTCTACTCTGAAGAGCTCAATTACGGGACCTATTTGTTTTCCTCCTCCACCCCCAAGATTTAGCATAAGCCAAAAGGGAAATTAATCTGATGGCTCTTAGAAACAAATTTGTAAATTTTTTATATCATACTTTTGCCACAACAGAGCTTCAAATCCTGTTTTTACGAAATCCATGGAAATTTCCAGAGGATCCAAGTCTGAGGTGGGTGTCTGTTAAGAGTCAGAAAACAAAATGTGGTATGAGTTAGAAACAGAGATCATATTAACTGTTTTCTTTCCAGTTTCCTCTCAACAGGAAGTTCTGTTGTCCCACATGTGAGATTTCTTCTATCTTTTCTAAGCCCAGAGAGAAAGTCTGGATGGGCAGTAGGTTAGCAGTTACTCTGCCCCATCGGTTCATGTTTTGTTAAAACATTACCTGTGCATGAGGTAAAAAAAGATGTGCTTTTACAACACTAGTTTCCTGCCAAATTACATGGGCTCAAGGCACCTCTTCACTGTGACATGTCCAGAGGCCAAAAACAGTCCCCATAGTAGAAGATTCAACTGAGAGACTATGGACCATAAGATTAGAAGTTTTTTTTACTTAATAATATGTCTAATTTTCCCTAAAAGGCTAAACAAGCATTAGGCTTGTTAAGATTATTCATCTTTTATGTGGCCATTTTTTTCCTTAATCTATGAAAATTATTACAGGCTGGAATATATATAATTTATACAGTATGGTATTGGGACTCCAGGGAAAGGTACTACTGTTCAAAGAAGAAAGGGAAAGCGGGACATCTGGAAAAAATCAGATGAGGAAAACCAGAACACAAGTTGGTGGAGTTGCCGCAAAAGTTTTATGTCACTAAAATTCCTAGGGTGAGCTTGCAGCGTTGTTCATTTTACATGCCAATTATCCTTGCCTTTGCATCTATTTATAGTTGCCCTCCTATGGAGGCCCAGACTGAGAAACGTAGTTTTGAACTCCTTCCACACTCTTGTTGCACAAACCCAGTTGATGCTATTTTGGGGTCAGACACCTGCAGCCAGAGCAGTGGAGGGGCAGTGGAGAGGAGCAGGCCCTCAGAAAGAAAGGAACTAAAATAATTTATGTACAACATTTCTTAAGACTTCGCCCATTGCTAAAGTGAGGTTAATCAATTTTCAGTAGCTCTGAAGAAATCACGTGGCCGGTGCCTGACGAGTTTAACTGCAGAAACTTGTCAGTGCAGGGGGAAGGCTGGGAGTTAACATCCAGAGTCAGAAAAGCAGCTCTGGCTGCAAGCACCGCCATTCCCTGAGCTCCAGCTGCTCCAGGGCAGGTCTATGGAGCATATTCTCCAGACAACAGTGGACCCAGAGGTCTGGCCATGCACTGTGCAGTCTGAGGGGTCCTACCTGTGCTGCTGGGGCCTGGGTGAGCTGCAGGCCGTGGGCCTCACACAGCCCCGCTCTCTGCCCTCCCGGAGCAGGGGCTCCCGGTATGAGCTTGGCGAGTCCAGAGGCTGTTTGGCACTGGAAGCAAACAAATGCAAAACACAGTCAAAGCGCTTTCATGTGAGCTCCTGAGGAGAGGCTGGGACGGCTGTAAAGGATATGCACAGCCTTGGGTTTGTTTACGAGGAGAGAGAAAGGGCTGCTGTGGGGAATGGCTGCATCACTGTTCCTGGTGGTGTACTGTATGTTGTTTATACAATAGTGCCAAGTGGCAAGCACAAACACACTCACGACAGAGCACCTCAGGAACAGCAGAGCCTCCTTTTGATCTTCTTCAAAACCTAAAAAGGGAGAGAGTTGTTTAAATTTGTACTACTGTCACTGCTGCTCAGCTGTTTGGATCTTTTTTCCACTCACTTATGTTTACTTCTCTCTGCACTGGTGAGTTTCTAGAGCACATCAGAAACATCACAGGCAATATCAAATTTTGAAATTGAGCAGCTGAGGTCACTTGTTCAGCCTGGAGAAGAGGAGACTTGACTGGAGATCTTATGGTGGTCTACAGCTTCCTTATGAGAGGAAGTGGAGATGCAGGCACCAATCTCTCCTCCCTGGTGCCCAGTGACAGGACCTGAGGGAATGGAATGAAGCAGTTTGGGGGAGAGTTAGGTGGGATATTTCAAAAAGGTTCTTCTCTCAAAGGCTCAGACACTGGAATAGGCTCCCCAGGGAGGTCACCACAGCACCAAGCCTGCCAGAGTTCAGAAAGTGTTTGGACAATACTCGCAGGTACATGGTGTGACTCTTCAGGCTGTCCTGTACAGGGCCAAGAGTTGGACTTTGCTGATCCTTGAGGGTCCCTTCCAACTCAGGACATTTTGTGTTTTTATGAAATCCATACTTGTCTCTTTGGATGGATGTTTGATAACAGTGAAGATCTGGGTGGTGTGACCATAGTTGTATTTGTAGCAACCTCTGTTGTCTGCAACTTTCCCTATTTTACTAACATGTTCATAAGTACTATTCCAGACTCAAATAAAAAATAATTCTGTTACTGTTTCATAAGACCTTAGCAAGGTTGGTACATTATGTGAGTCCAAGAGTGGAAGAACTCCTGGCTCTTCTATCCATATTTTGTGAATTTAATTTACATTTTCAGATTGGTTTTATTCCCTGTAGATATGTCCTGGACTCCTCTGTGGTAATTATTTTCGATGACTCCACTAACGCCTACTTCTTAAGACAGATAACGCCTACTTCTTAAGACAGAGATGATCTATTTCAGACTCCTCCGCTGAATCAATTTAGCCAACAATCCACTCATGACTCCGGCAGATGTTTTTACTTTCTTTCTTCCTTTCCTCAGACCAGTAAAAACTTTATAAATCTTTCCTCTACCATTCTAGAAATGTGAGAGCTTCCCCCTTGACACCTGAAACATCTCACTGACCTTGCCTGCATACAGTAGAATGCATTTGTAGATACTGCAGACACCTAAGTTTAAATAAACCCCCAATATTTAGTCTTACTAAGGGTTGATCCAGATTAGACTAGTATCCACAAAACTAGGTTTTTCTTAAGAATACTTACTCCTGGGGCTCATATACCCACAATTCAACAGCTGTCAACTTGATTACCTGCTGTAGCAAGTCCAAATATTTATGTTGATTGCCCCTGTTGTTTATATAATAACATTGTGTCTCTCCTCCTAGTATACACACCAGTAGCCATGCAGTTAATGGGCTATTTCCATTGATCTCAAGAAATGTTAGCCAAAGCTCTGCAGAAAATGCGTGAGATCCTGCTCCAAATCAAGCCTGAGGCATGCTCATTACAATATTCCCTTTGTCTCCACTTTGAGATGCTAACTCATTGGTCTGTTCTCCCCTTGAAGAACACCTGAGAGTTCAAAGAAGCTACACCAGACTCTCTTTCCACATGCCCTTTATGGCTTGTCTTGTTTGATTGGAACTGGAAAGTGTTTGGATATGTTGATTATTTCCAGGGAAACAGTGAGGTGAACTAATTGTTGTAGTCCATCTCTCCCGAGATTAGGGGACACACTATTTTTTGGAACTAAGTTTTGCTAAGAAGCCAAAGATTAATTGGTTATGGAGACTAAATTATCCTTTTGCTTTATAATTTATTAGGAAACTTCATGGCATTGTAACCAGAGGCTGTTAGAAGCCTTCATGATGACGAATAATTATGACATGATGAGACATGTCTGAGGAGGAATTTTTGAAATCCCTCTAATGCGAGTGAATAAAATAGAGCTTAGTATTACAGGGAAAATACATAAAGTCACAAAACTGCAAATGAAGATTAACATATACTTTTGTGGTTGGTTTTTGGTTTATTTTTTAATTGTGAAATTGCTGGAGTTTTTCCAAAGTAGTAGCATAAGAGGGGGTATTTTGTATCTTATTAACTCTGTGCTAATTGCAGCTGATTTGCAGCCACTTTGAAAGAAAATTCCCACCAGGGCAATACTCAATTTCAGTTTTCTTCATAAGGGAGTGGCATGGGATCTCTCCCTTGTCATTCCTGTCTCAGTGCCATTCTTTTTCTTTTGATTTTCAATGAGCCTGCAAGTTGTCCATGTAGAATTTGCAATATTTGACTCTGAAAATTTCTGTTGTACTCCCTGGACATCTTGGTATCTCACACCTACCTAGGTATTTTCTGTTTTCTGTGCATTCTCTGCAACTGTAAATCCCAAATGCTTGTATCAGTTAAAAGTTGGTGTTAGTGGATCTATGAGATGAATTCACTCAGGTTCCATGCTGTGTTAAGGAACAGCCATTAGTGTAAAACTCACAGAAATGAGATAAAATTGTGAACTCTTTAACCTAAAAAACTCACCATTCCACAAAAAAAAGTAAGACTAACTTGGTTAGGCCAACTATAAAATTTGCACTTCCATCCACTCACAACAGTAATCAAAATGAATTATTTTCTTCGTTCTCTCCTTTTACCCTCTTTGAAATAAAATATTTAGACCTGTGGCTTTTTGTAGGTTTTACTAATAATTCACATAAGCCAATGTCTGGGGTCTCACTTTTAGATGTAGTGAGTACCTGTAACTCTGGTCTAAAATTGCAACAGGTATGGGAAATGCTTGCTCCTGCACAGGAGGCAGTGTAAGTCAGGAACTGCTTTGTAAAACCAGTGCTGCTGTCCTGGTAGTGATGGAAGTAGTAGTAATTCAGGGGACAGCTGTAATGAGAGTGCCATTTGCTTATAAAATGCCAAAAGTGAAACAACCATTACTCACTTGCAAAGAGGACTGCAATAGGGTGAGATGACTGTGTGTTTATTAGCCCTGAGCACCTATTTTATTAATAATATTGCTGTGAGCATTGTGTTTAAACTATCAATCCTCTATTAAGCCTGAGAGCAGACAGCCAAAGCTGTGGGGATCTTTCATATCTCGAAAGGCATGTTTTGCAGGACAGTATGCTTACTGGGGGCACCTGGGCAGCTAATAACCTTCAAGTTGTCCACTCTAGGTCACCTAACCATATGTCATGACTGCCTTAACCCACCTCCTCAGCAATAGCCTGACTACTTCCACCTGTAGTGGATTTTCCTAGGAATGACTTGCTGAATTTGAGAAATTTGATCCCATCTTGGCTTAATGGGAGTTTTATCTCTGAAACCCATGAGGCATGGTTGAGGTTTTGATGATAGGAACTACAGCAACCTAGCTGTATTGTCCATCTTTCTGGAATGGTCACCTAGAGAGGGGATAGGAGCTCTTGATGCAGAGGGCAGGTATGCAATGAGAAAAGGTGCTTCTTTGCATCTACTTTGCTGAGAACACTCCTCTTATGATTTCAGATGTAGAAACAATGTGTTTACCAACTGCAGAAGTAAGTCCAAACCATTAATAACTGCTCAGATTTTCGACTGAATATCTGGGGATCTCCTAAGCCTCTACAAGTGTTTTCTCTGTCTGTCTGGCATAAGAAGCAGAGTACTACCATTAATACTGTTACTGTAATCCTGTATTATTTGTCCATGTTTTACACAGCATTGTTCTGCTCCCTAAGGACTAGACTTTGGCCAGTGTTGCATTCTCATCAGTGAGGGATGGCTTGTGCATCTGGGTTTTACATCAGAAACATGCTCTCTCGTTTGCGTGGAACTCATTCAGAAAAGTGACTGAACTGTTTTTCAAAAGTGGGATGCTGTAGTTTTATACCAATGGAGTGCCAAAAGACTTAGGTTTATGTGCGCTTGTTTCTGGTTGCAGGAAAAGACATCAATACAGAGCACATATGAAATTCTGCCTGTGTAATGAAGAATATTCTTTGACTACACTGTTTCCAGTGTAAACTACTGAACTTGCAAACACAAGTTGCATGGGAGATAAGCCAAAGTGATGAAGTCCAAGCAAGATGAGGAAGCACAGAGACTGTAAACACATTATCTTCTATTAAAGGAAACATGTGTTGTAAAGATATAGGGTCTTGTATTTTATTTTGGTAAGCATAAGTTGTTTTTTTTCTGATACAGGTGGCAAATTTACCAAGGAAAACATCCGTCAGAGAGCAGAGGTAGGCCAGAACGCTTAACAAAACCCTCATTATCTGTTGTTCTGTAAAGCAGAAGACTGAATGCTGGTCTCCTGAAGTTACTGGCAAAACCAGGTTTTTCAATGGCCTAGGAGTTTATCCCAGGTGTTTTGCTACCATAGTGACAGTCTTTTTCTCATGTGTAGAGAGCAGCTGGTTTCAATTAAGCACAGCTCTTATTAGGGTGCAGTTTTTGGAACCAGATGACAGTTGCAGTTAAATGAATTAAATGCAAGTATTATGAAAAGTATTTCTCAGTACACCTTTTAGATGTAGACTAATACTTGGCAGGATACTGCAGGCATCACTGCAATGCTAACAGATCACAGTAAATACAGCAGAAGTATACATGATACAGATAAGTTTTACCTTCAGAAACTCATGTCATCTAAGCCCAGAGAGTGAAGCCCCTTAGGAGTGAACACACTAGGGAAGGGACAAATGGATGTAGAAACTCATATACCTATACCAACTGGGTGTAGGGCGAATGCTGAACAAATACACTCCTAGAACAGTCCTTTTGTTATAAAACTATGCCAGGTATCATCCACGGCAGATATCCCTGTAGTTTCCTTCATGAAGATACTGCATACAAAAGAAAATTATTTTGACCTCATACTGTGGGGGAATATCTAAGTTCTTATTTCTTTGTGTGCTGATTCAACAAGTACTAGTAATCTGTGTTGATCTTGTTCTTTACTGCTTTTCAGAACAAGAATCTCGTGAACTAATTTATGCTCTTCATTTGAAATATTGGTGGCTGGTATTGACAGTAAAACAAGGAAGCTGGGAAAATTTGGGGGCTACTGGTATCTTTGATATATTTCTAGCAATGCCTTCCATGAGAATTTTAGTTCTTTGTGAATTTGAAAATAGAGGTGATAAGCCAGGTAAGTATAATGAAAACTTGATATAAAAGTGAAAAATTAATTTAGAGATTATCATTTAGACTAATATATTTTAAGTTATTGTATTAATTCAGATTTATTTTCATGTCTAGCTCTTATTAATTATACATAATACTGTGATCCTACAGCATTACCATCAGCTTGTAAAGCCTATGAAAAGTGAAATTTGCACTGCTGCTGTTCAATTCAGCACATGCAAGCTACAGATGATAACAAAATGAAATTTTAAGGCATCACAGACACATCCTAGAATCACAGAATATTCTGATTTGGAAGGGACCCACAAAGATCAGAGTCTAACTCCTAAGTGAATGGTCTATATGGGGATTAAACCCAAAACCTTGGTGTTTTTAGCACTATGCTCCCACCAACTGAGCTAATCATGTTTGCATCACCTTTTTTTATTATTATGGTCACAGGTATAAACTGAGCAATTATTTTTTGGAAGTACAGTTTTTGTGACGCAAATGAGCCTTATTAACAGATCTGGTTAAAATGATGATCTGAGAGATGATTTAGATTCCCAATAAATTTGCAGAGGCCACTTGTGCCTTTCCATTGCTGTTACTGGGAACTGATTTCTAATTCTTTGTTGCTACTTGAGACAGTTTTATTTGTTTCAATTTTTAAATAAACTGAGGTGTTTATATTTTTGAATATGTTTACTGCATCAGCTATGAAGTCATTGAAATGGTAACAGTGCTAGTGAGCATACTGGAGTACCAAAACCAAAAAAAATATTTTGATAGATCGATCAATAGAGTTTTTTAAGCTCAATTTATTTGATCCAAATCATACCATGTGTGACTGTGATATCATTAAAACAAATATCCCAAATGAGCCATCCCTCACTCTTCATACCAAAGGGGTGACATCATTTCTGCATATTGTATTGATAGCTTTTGTCATTCAGTACAGAGGTCAGACAAGTAAGCTGGGAAAGCAAGTTGTGTTCCAAAAGGCCACACCAAGTCCCAGCATGAGCTTTTTATCTTCTTTGAATGTAAGATCATAAGAAATTAACTTTTATTCTGTTTTGGCCATCTGTGTTTACTGTAGCTAAGGGACCTATTGCTTTTCTATTTGGATTCTATTTATTTAAAAGCAAAATGAGAACAGAAGAGTATATGGGAAAACTTCTTATAAGGCCAATTTGGCAAAAGGAGCCTGTACATTGCCACCCCACACAGTGGTAGCTTCAGAGCAGACTGCTGATTGTTTGCCTGGCTAATTTTATACTGTGCTTCCTACTTTAGGGTATGGCTCCTACAGCATAAGTCTCATTCTTTAGATGTTGTGGAAAATGGCGTTTGCATTGAAGTCAGTGATAGTTGAGAGCATACACTGAATAAAATAAACACAAACATTGCTTTCATTGTCTCTTCCTTCCTCTACTATGTATGCTAAACTTTTGCTATTGTTGTTTTTTTGCTTGCAGAGATACCAGGAATACCACTGGAAATTGTGTCTTCCAGTTCCTTCCTTGAAGGAAGGACAAGGAATCAGTTTTTTATTTTTATGTTTTTAATAGTGGAAGAGTACCAAGTCACAACTCTGAAACTTGTACTATGAAAATAGCCCTGCTGAGAACATAGCATGGCTTTGTTTTGCTATTCCACAGAAAAAAATCAAGCTGATGAGCAAATGGAAAAATATGTTGAAAAAAGGGGTTTTTTTCTTCTAAAAATTTGCATGTTTATCATCAGAAACATATGCAAAAGGTAGATGTCTTCTATTATGTCCTAAAAAAACCTATTCACTGAACAATACGTAACAGTAGAGCTAAATGCTGTTTGCTTTTATCATAGTAGCAGCAGAATGGATGTGACAGCGCCTGTATTACTGTTTGCAAAGAAATGTATGCAAATTCAGGCTCATACTGCTTGTCAGACACAGAATATTCTCTGTATGGAGAGAGAAATTAGTTTCCATTTTTATGCAAATTTTCCTGCTTATTGCCTGTAGAGCTCTTCTGTTGTATTTGGAGGTACTGCACGTCAAGCACTGGAGAGGCTTTGCATTGTTTCCAGAAATCCTGCTGAGATATGAGGGGATATGTAAAGCAGTCAGAGAGGCAAATTAATGCTATGTCTTTCTTCCTTCTCTGTATTTCATTATTGACTGAAGACACAATGTGGGAAAAGAGATTTTGGCATCTCTTGTCGAAAGAGTGCATTTTTCAGACCACTGTTATTCATATAGCTTTGTATGTAAATGTGTTCATTGTTGTGTCGAGAAGACACAAAAACCCCAGCAGAGCCATCTCAGATTGTACTGTGTGGTAGAGACTGCGAAGGAATGATGAACTATGTTGCTGTGTTCAACATAGAATAAGTTCTTCACTGTTGGAACATTTTATTTTTGGAAGTGGTAGAAGAGAGACGAGGAAAATAGGGCAGGGATAGAAAGTGTGGCTTTGAAAAGTGTATCAGAAGGATTTCCTGTTTATCTTACAACTCATCTGTTGGAACATTGTCCTGGGATGAGAGTTTATGTTTCCTTTCCTACTGAAGTGATTGTCCTCAAAGATGCCATCCCTTCCTAATGTAAGAGATGAGAGTCCTTCTCAGGCTGCAGCAGATTCCTGGGTCCTGCCTACTGGAGCTGCTCCATCAGCACTGACCAAGTGCGACCTCAGCTTTTGCCTGCTCCCCTGGGAAGCTGGACTGTTAGGTTCCGTGTTGAACATCCTACTTTGGATGGACTGTAGTCCAAAAGTTCATATAACTGTGCTATGTATACCTGTGGTCTGTATACCAAGCCCTCTTTTGAAATTCAGAAATACATGTTCAAATTGTCTCAAGCAGAGGAAGGAACTAGACTGAGGTTTCCAGTACCTAGGAGGCATCCTCAAGTCAGTGGGGGGAAAGAAGTTATGTGCAGTAATGTGGTCCCATGATATTCCTGGCTACTCTGCAGCCACATAAGTGTTAAGTGGGAGACCTGGAATGGGAATCTAGAACAGTTTTTTCCTGCATGACTTTACCATGTGAAAGCAACTATTGAATATCATACCTCTAGTTTAATGAAGCTTGTGGGTTTATAATTATTGTGGAGACTTTTAGCCTATGTTCATTTTGGATTGAAATGTTTCTATAGCCTCCCAAATATTTGGGAGTGGGAAATAATAATTATGTATGCCTGGCTTCCTGGAAAAAAAAACAAGAACCCTTGCTTCTAGCTCTTTTACTTTTGTTGCTGTAACTCTTTTGTTATTTTTAACAAGCCTCGAGCATTTCTGGGGTGAAGTGGGCATGGCAAAAGTATTCCTTTGGCTCTACTGTCCACAGAATTTTTAAAAAAGCTACTTCCTTATTTTTAGAAGATATTTATAAGTTGTCCATATAGTATGTGAACTCGTGAATAGCATGACAAGATGACTATTTCAGTGCAACACAGAATTCCTCAGCTTTATTTGCATCTTCCTTTTTTGGCAGGTTTCCAACAAATGCATGACACTTAGATATGTAGTTAATGAAATTTTTTTCCTCACTGTATTTTTGTAGTCTTTTTTTTCCTTGTCTATTAGTAGTGAATAAACAAATTTTGCTTTCTTAAACAAGATCTACTACAGTAGAATTCTAAGATAATTTCTATTGATGAAAACTCCCCAGGTGATTGGCAGACTATACTAGAAACCACTCATAAATACTGTCCCTTGGTTAAATGTCTTTGGATTTCAATAGAGGTGCTTTATGGAGACTGCTTCAATGGCATCTGGGATTTTCATTTCTAAAAAATTTGAATGCTGGAAGAATTCTAAATTACATAACACTTATACAATGTAATTAAAATGTTACCTAAGAGCTTATCACTCTGTGCACTATATTTTTGTTCTGACAGTCTTTCTTAATTAAGAAGTCTATTTGGTAAGCATATTTTTAATCCCTCCAAAATTTCATATTGTTGTTTTTCTAAATTTGTTCTGAATGTAAAAATAGATAAAGAAACCATCCACCAGATGGTTACTTTATACAAAGCTAGATTTTTTAAAAATCTTGGGGTTTGGCAAAAAGTGTGGTCCACTTCACTCCTTATCACCCTTGTTATTGACATAATTATGATGAATTATTACATTTCCCTGCAATTTCAAATTATGATATCCCCCTGACCACATTGATTGGGTTTTTTTTGTTAGAGGGGTTTTTGTTTGGTTGGGATTTTTTTTTTTCAGTTGCTTGGTTGTATGGTTTTCTGGTAGGTTGAACTTTTTATGATAGAGATGGCAGACTGTCCACCATTCCACAGAAACTAGCTCAGCATATGTGGAGATCTTAGGGTTCATGTCCTCATTACATGTTCTCTCTTCTGAATTCTTTTCTATTTTTCACTGCAATCTATTTTTCACTGGCTTTTCTCTCATAAATGCCACAAAAAGGTCAAACTGAAGTTTTCATCTCATCCAGTTTTTGTTTTTTTATTTTGTTTGTGGGGGTTTTTTGTGTGGTCAAAATTAGGCAAAAACAATTTGTCTATCCTTAACTGAAAATCTCCTTTTAATGTCTACACTAATAACACTGGGATGAAAAAATAGATTGGAGAGGGTTTTAATCTTTAAAGTGCATTATCAAGTAAAACAAGCACAGTGAAATGTGGAAATAAACAGAAAAGCAAGAGGAGTTTCTTGTCAATAGTTTTTGGTAACTGGAAAATTGTTAGAGCCCAGAAAGGCCACAAAGACTTCATTGTGCCTTTCAATCAAGTTTTAGAGCCAGATAGTTACAAGGCAAATTCATTCTCAATCTACAACCTCTGGAACGATGACCATAGAATTCAACTAATCAGACATGACCAAAATACCAAGATCCTCATAAAGAAATCTTTCACTCATCTGGGTTGTTATATCAAGAGATTTTTAATTTTTTTTTTGGAGTCTGATAGGGCATGAAAGTAATTGACTTATTTATAGTTTCTTCTTATTTCATAGTGATAGTGCTTGCCATCCTCCCATACAGCTGCAGAGCTCCTTAGTTAGGGAAGACAGACTGAGTAATCATAATTGCTACTAAAAAGGAGAAACACAAAAGGGTTGGATTCAAAACAAGATCCAAACCCAGCTCTGGTGCCCTGCACTCTCTGTGTAATGTTACCATTATTTATTTAAAATGTAATGTTGAAACCCATTTAAGCTCAGATGTTGTCACTGGAAACATAAAAACACCAGTTTAAGCAGTCCCACGCTGGTTGAGCATCCCATTAGCCTGTCTCGGACAATGGCCAGCACCTACAGCTCAGGGGAAAGAGCTTAAGAAACACAATTATTTGTTCCTCTTTCCTTTCTTCTAATGATCAGTGCTGCAGGCATTTCCTCCTCTTGATATCACATTAGCGCCATTGTTTAGTTATCCTCGATGGACCTTTCTCCAACTGACTTGCCTGATTCCATTTTGAACCTGCTAATATTTTTCACGTCCAAACTTAATTTAGCAGTGAGTCATACAGCTCAATATGTTGTTGTGTGGAAAACTGTTCCCTTTGGTTTTAACTGTTTTTAAACCTGTCATTGGATAAATTATTTTGTTTATATGGCAAGGAATAACAAACAATGGTTCCTTATCCATCTTCTCTGTCCTAGTTAAGATTTTATAAATCTTCTCTCCCCACACACACATCATCCTGAGCTGAAGAAAGATTTACTTTTCTTGAGCAAGTGCTGAGCTATACTTGCAGCCACCTTTCAGAGAACTCCAAGTTCTACTTTATCCTTTGAGAGGGAGATCATTTGAGTTATACCAACACACTTGCCAGATGTGAAAAGTGTGTAACAATGGAAGCACTCCAGGACATAAAATAATAGGATTTGTGGTTTGTCTATAGATTTAATGAGTAACTGGTTTGGGAGTTTGGTTGATTTTATCTTGAATAGAAGGGTGATTTTTTCATCTCTCTTTCTAAATAAGTTCAAGCTTTACATTTGGACTAAGCAAGTTAGAACTTGTTCCAGAATAAGAATGTTCACTTATAGAGGCAGTCTGAAGTGGATAACCATTTAAAAATTTCTCCCTATTCTGTTTTACATCAATTTGCATTCATTAACAAACTCTCAGTCTCAGAATTTTCTGCATTTCTTTCACAGGAGCACTGTGTGGATTAATTAATACACACTGTTGATTGAATTAGTGACAAAATTTAATTACCTTCAACACTAGTTGACTCTTCTCCACACATATGCAAACTATAATTTCCCATTCCTTTGGGATACATTTGTCATATGGGCCACACATGTTTCATAAATTGAAATGTGTTGGAGATTCTTCTTATTCTGGGAAATTTGTGTGGTCTGCAAACCAGAGACACAAGCAAGAGTTCAAAAGGCTTCAGTAGAATACAGTCTGCTCTAGCACAGTAGATACACAGGTAAATAAACATCCCAAGTAGTGCACCTAAGTTGCTACTAACTATTGTGTGTGCTATTTAGACAGAGTTGAGGCATGAATTGCCTCCCAGTCTCACTCTCTTGAAGCATGAATATTGTCCAGAGTTTTAACTCAGAAGAAGACAACTATTGTCCATTCAGTTCTGCATGAATCTCTAATGAAACAGTTAAATGACAAATCCCACAGGTTTTTCTCGCAATCAATATTTATGAGAAAACACAATATTGTTGGAATCAAAATTGTCATTGAAACAAAACTTTTTCTTAAGCCCAAAGTCTAGTATGCATTTTAAGTTCATTTGAATGGTTTTTTCCACAGCTTGATGAAGTTGACTCTTGACCAATAACAGTTAAAGACCCTACAAGATAAGATAGTGGAGCTCTTACTAGGTTCAAGGGATTGAGAAAACAAGAGAGATCTAGATGACAGCGAGCCAGGACAGCCTCAAGGGACCTGGATTTGAGTTCTGGTATGGCTGATGACTTGTATTATAGACATGGTAATTTTTCACTTCTGATTTTATCTGGTTTGCTCGGCTGTAATATATTTGCAGAAGACAATTTTTGCTACGTATGTGTAGCCAAACACAATGCAGTCCTTCTTCTCTCTTGGATGTCTGCTAGCCAGATTCCCTGCTTGCAAACCTAACAACACAGGAATATCCTAAACTTTCCTGCAGAATATCTTTATGCACTTTGTAATTTCATGAAATTATTAAGAATTAGTTAGCTGAAGTTAGGAGGAGGTATCTTTTTAGCAGTGGAGGTGAGTCCTTACTCTTTAAGTCTAGTCGTATTGTTTCTTACTGAGCAGTGGTTCCTTGTACAGCTGCTCAACCTAGTGACTCACAGATTCCAAGATACAAGAGTCTTGTTCTTGCCCATGCACAAGCCATCCTGTCCATTCCTATTGATTCATTTCCAGGCTGAGGGCAGTTTAAGTGACTGACCCAGCAGGATAAATTACTCAGCAGAAGAGCTGGGCAGTCTTCTACTAGGTTAGGGTAGCATCCAGAAGAATCCAGTGTGAAGTGTGGGAGCAGGGCAAGGGAGAAGAGAAGCCAGGCGAGGGTCACACTTCCTCTTTGTTGGCCACCATAGGACACCAGGTTTGCTCAGTTGTCCAAGGAGCTGCAGCTTAATAAACTATAAAATTGTCTCCAGTTGTGTATTGGAAGCCTAGAAGATACTAAAACTCTAGGCTGGCCCAATTTCTTCATGAACTCATGCAGTATGATCACTTACTTCATTTACCAGAGGCATTAATTCAAATGCTGTGTCCCCAATATATCTTAGTTAACAATGACACAGATTAGTAAACATTCTTCACCGTTGGAGCGATGACTGTCTTCCGTAGGGAGGGAGCAGTCTGTTTTGGCATTCTAGGAAACTGTTTTCATTTCAACAACAGACTTTGTTTTGCATAGCTGCACAACATGAGACAAAGTTGAATAATGGTCAGGTTTAAGGTTACTACTGAGGATTTAAACTTTTCAGCTATGGGGGGAAAAGTCTTACATTTTTTTCATCAAAATCTCTATCGAAAATGTTTGAATCTGCCTAGAAATAATTACTGCTTCCTAACCCAGTAAGATCTTCCAACAAATACAAAGAGCTGCATGGAGTTCTGACACCATGCAGATCTGTTTTGTTATTTGTTTGTCTTGGTAAACCAGGAGTTTTCTTACAATAGGATGCATATTTTGGCTTTTGAAATGCAGCAAGGAGCACAGGAAATTATATGTGCTGATAAATGGATTCTGAACTTTTGTTCGGAGGAAACAATTTCAGAGCCTCCACTAGGAAAACTCCACCCATCTTGTTACATAGTGTTTTAACCACTAGCTGTTTAATGACTTATGTGTTATGAAGGACATGCATGTTTTCTTTTAGAATAGATTCTTATACTAAACCCTGATTGTCCATAAAATTTCATGGATTTCACTAAATAAAAATCACTTCATTAAATGTTTCAGAAAAAAAACCCTACTGTATTTAACTTCACTGTTGAGTTCTGTGTTCTTTCATCATAAAAAACTCCTCTACTATGTAAAAGAAACACTGCTATTAACTGAAGCTTCAAAGCAATGATGATGATTTATAATATAGAGCATGTGGGTCTCTCCCTGTAACATCTTGTGATAAGGAGAGGGTCTTTCTCAAACAGGCATAACATATGTTCTTACTGTCTGTTTTCCTTAAGGTAGTTTAAAGACGAAGGACAAGGCACAGTGGAACAGAAGATTTGCTCTTGTGGGTGAGGGACGGTCAGGAAGGTCGGTGTCTCAGGGCTGGGATTTCCCATCCATGCTGCATACACTTGGCTGGGCCACTGATCATTGTTTCAAGTGATATGCTGTGCTGGCTCCCACGCAAGGTGATTTTTTTCTATGTCACATTTACAGAACAAGCTCTTCTGACAATATCTGGCATACCAGCTCATTGTGGCTTCTGTGAACGCGGGGGACATTCCTGGCATATTCCAGGACCAAGACATTTGAAGGCCCTTCAGTGACTGAAAATGGAACTGAACCTTTCTTTAAGGTACATGAACTGTGAATCTGAGAGTAAAATTTACTTTCCACAGGGAGGAAAAAACAGTGTTGTCTTGGCTTTCTGCATGGTCTTTTCTTTAGGGCAATGTATATAGCATACATTTTTGTCATTATACAGTAGAAGTACGGAGTGATAGTGTCTGACATGGAATTGTTGTTCCTAAGTTTTCCTTATTCTGGAGTTCCTGATTTATTAAGGAAGCTGTACCAATCATGGCACCCCTTCTAATATCAGACTGTGAAAAAGAAAGAAAGAGGAATGTATCAAGTGTTCTGGGACTAAGCCTTCTAGGGAAGTAGTATCAACTTCATTAACCAATCTTCTATTATAGCATTGACTTTGTCTCTTTGACTTTAGTATATTCTTTGCTATACTCCAAGGAGAGAAACCTGTATGACAGAAATGAAGAAAACAATAGAGTAATGGATAAACAGTCTAAAACTTTAGGCTTAAAACATCATGGCTTATTTAATCTCCCTTCTAACTGCTCTCTCTCTCTCCTTACATGTCAGATAAACTCTCAGGGTCACATATGTCATCTGGTTTTGGGTAGTTAATCTCCTAGGACAAAGAGGTCAAATATATAAACTATAACACACTGATCAATGTAATAGTTGGCTGGTGAAGTTCAATTAATTAATGAAAATTATTAAAACTAGAATCACTCTCTCTATTGTAAGAATGACACTTCCATGGAACATAGACTTCTCCTTATATAAAGGTAGGGTTGCCTGTCGACTTATTTCCTACTTCCAGATTTCCTTTTTAACCATGGCAGGAAGACTGGGATTGTGACAAGAGGAAGGGGAAACACAGAACCGTTAGTAGCAGTAAGTTTTCTCATGTTTAGAAATAGCCTCTTTGTGCAAAAACAATTGTCAGCAGCTTTCAGCAATTTCAGTGATGGGTTTTGTTTTTTCAGACCTGACCACCCCCTGTTCATCAGTCTTTTCACATGTATCAGTCATGAGTCTGAGTCTCTCAGCACCCCCATGCTGAGCTGTCATTAATCAGTCTGCACTTTGGAAACTGCTTGTGAGTCTGGTTATGGCACAGGTTAGGCAGCAGCAACCAGCTCTATTGCAGCTTATTATAAGTACAGCAAAGCTTTTCACTGTCCTGTTTAAGAGGAAAGATAGAAATGTAAGTCCTTCTAGACCACTGGGAGAACCAATGACAAGTTGCTGTCAAGCCATTTCAGAGAAATAAGTGACAGAGAGTCAAGTCTCATGTACACTCACTAAGAGAGGTGGATATACTCTTATCTGGTGTATAAAGTCAGATGTGAATTTTTATTTTCATGCCTTATAACGTCAATATAAGCTACTATGCAAGCTCACCAGTGGGGAACAGAATAGTTCTGGCGTGAAAACACACAGCTAAGATTTGAGACCAGTGCTCAAATTCCAGCCTCATGACACCATGACATTCTAAGTTACAATTTTCTGTCATTAAACCTCTTCTATGGGTGGTGAAAGCTGAACAGCAGTGAAGACTCAAACCATTGTGTCACACAGTGAACCATGCTACGCCAGGATGAAATCAAACAATGGAATAGTAAACACATCCAAATCCCATCTGTGCTACAGTGTCCACCAGTGGAACTGCAACTGCACCATGGGATCCTGAATTGCAAGTCCTTTGATTGTAGGGCAAGGGACACACATCCTAAAGAATAATATAGTTTTATCACTTAGTTTATTATATCAGTCCAAAATGCTGTAGTGAGTGTCTAGATCAGTTATGCTTTTTCATAACTGCCAAGTTTTATAGGGTAGTGCTAAAAAATCCAGTACTTTGGTTTGTTACATTCAGAATCAGAAAGACCTACACCCTTCTCAGTTTGGGTGCGTAAATGTAACTGTAGGTGTCTGTTCATATTTTTTATGTTTCTTTGCAGAAGAATGGTTCTACTCTGCACAGTTCTGTCCTGCATGAGGAACCATCAATGATTATATTGTGGTTATTACATAGGAAAATGGAAGAAAACAACAGCTTCTTTCACACTCAAATGTAGAGGTGAAAAGGAAGGTTTAGTTGCAGTAACCTTTGCTGCTTCAGCTATTTGCACTAATGGGGGTAAGGTGCTTTAGTGCAACTGCTTTTGCTTTTGAAGAGAGTGTCTCATACTGTCTCCCTTTGCTGCTGGGGACTGGGTGGAAGGTTTGCTCTGTCTGCAGGGAATCTGTCTACTTTCACCTGCAATCAAAAGACTGATGTACCACACCCAGGCCCTGATGAGAGCTGTCTTCCTTCAGTGCAGCAGACCCCAGGGCGGTGTGGATGGCGTTCCTGAGTGTCAGGTGGGAGAGAGGTGAGAAAGGTTGTACCCAATTTAACTTGGTCTGTTATAAAGTTTTGGGCATGCTCCAACTTTGATTAATGAACTGTTCTGCCCCAAATATTTCTTGGATGTCTACATTACCATTTTCAATTGTGCTAACTCAAACAAACCAGCAATCAATTAACTAGAATTACAAAACTCTAGGCTAAACAAAGCCATCGTGAAGAAACTGGCTTTCAGCCCAGTATCTGCTGATGATGGGATATGAAACAGCCTATTGATTCTGCAGCTCTTGAATTCTTGTACAAAAGTAAAAACAATGCTATTTGCCTTTTCAATAGGGAGAGGAAAAAAAAATATCCCATTTTATTCAGTACCTCCACTTAGAAAAGGCAAACTACATTACTGAGCCAATTTTTAGAAGGTTGTACAGAAAGAAGTACCTCCAGCACATTAAGAAAACTTCAGCTTATAGTTATACAAACTCTAGAAGAAAGGCAAGAACACTAAATTTTAAATCAGATTTATATGTCCACCTGTCAAAAATGCTGCACAAACTTTTTGAGGTATTTTTATCTTTCATCAAGAATGCAATTTGAGAAGACAAAACAGCTCTTTCAAGTTCTTGTGCTAGTGACTGTCAAGTTTATTGCTAATACTATGATATTTCGTGCTTTTCATCTGGCTTCAGATGACAGAATGCTAAAATGTATGAAGATCTCAGCTTCTAGTATTCATGCTTTGGGGGAAAAACTTGGAAACTTGAAACAAACACACATAAATAACTTAAATAAGAGGACAAGCAACAGCAACTGAAAACATCACTTCCCTAAACCTCTTCTTTTTAATTAATTCTCTGCTCCGGAGGAGCAGTTTCGTGGTTTTTTAATATGTGAGGGTTGCCAATACAAAAAGCATGCAGTAATTGTAAAAGCAATAACCAGTCCAGCTGCATTCCCTGTGCAGAAACTGAGAGGGACAACAAGCCATAAATAGTGGTGTCACCGCCACTCTTTGCCTCAGTTAAGGAGTATTATTATTCTGAACACAAAAAAAACTATTGCTTGGGCTCCAACTGAAAGTTTCAAAGCCTCATAAATCTGCCAGGTCAAAGCCAATTTTCACTGGAATTTTGGAAGGGAACTTCTTGAGAGAAATATCCAGTGCTAATTTTAATTTCCTTTTACTACTTGTTTTAACAGCCTTGTCCAAACCCAAATTGTTCTTCTAATGGAAGAATACAAATTTTCCTCTGATTCACCTCATTCAATGTATGCCTATAGCTCAGCACTAGTCTACTACAGCAAAGATGAGTAGAACATCTACAGTGAGTGTCTAATTTCCTTTAACCTGAAGCTGCTGAGAACTGTCTTGAGGCAGAGATTGATGTGATGAGCGACTGCATGCTAATTACTGATGGGCTTTAGGTAGAATATTGCTATCTAAGCCGCTGTCTCCAAGGTCCCAGTCAAGGCAGGTGCTTTGCCTTCAGTGTAAACCTTTTTTAGGTTGGTTCAATAAAAGGTTTGGAAACGGCTGCCAAGGAAGAGAGCTGCTGGCTCCAAAACACGAAGAGGAAGGTTTTGATTATTTTTTTAATAAAAAGGAAAAATCCTTCCATGAGAGCTCAGCAGACATCTGAGGCAATTTTCAGAAAAGTCTACTCTAAAGGAAGGATGTGTGTCTGTGCTCGCTCTCTGATTGCCCTTCCAAGAATAATTTTTTCCACAACTTTTTCTGCTTCAGAGTATCTTCCCAGGTGAAGAGGCCAGTCTTCCCAGCCTTCCTGAAAGGGAGAGGTGGCAGGTCAGAAATTATGGCATTTTTCCTCTCTTTTCTTAACAAATTTCTCTTCTATCACTACCTTCCTGCTATAACATTTAATTGTCTTCATGCATTGTATTCTACACAGAAAACCTACTTGCACCACAGTGTTTTCTAGACTCAGTACTTACTCAGGCATTACATGTTTGCTAATATGCAAAAGAAGATGAGCAATATAAGATAAAATCTGTGGTCTCTTTCTTTCTAGGGATATTTATTCCATTTTCATTGTTATGAAATTATGTTCTTCTGTGAAAAAAAAAAAAAGGCTCTGAGCATTAATGAATGCAGTGATAGAATCAACATGATTAGTCCAAGATCCCCACAAAGAACTTAAAAAATAAGAAAAGTGGCAAAAGGGTAGACTGTAGAGTGAGAGAGATTGATAAGGATATTTGTTATTGTGAGAAAATTCTCTTTTTTTTCCCACTTGCTAAATCTTTCGCCCCAGACAGCAGCCACTGATTTTAACAAATATTTGGGTTAATTTTTATTTTTTTTTGGTGGACTACACAATAGGCCCATACCATACACTCAGCTGGTCAAAACACATGGTCTTGGGCCTAAAGAAAGGTAGCATAAAAGTGAAGGGGTTTTCTCAATTGAAAGAAAGAAGATAGTAGAAAAGACTACTTTACATAGTTCAAGTGATTGGGGTAGAACAGAAAAATATTCTGCTTCTAACATGGATTTAAATAAAGATGTTTCTTTGCTTGTTAACTACTGTCAAAAGGGACCGCATTCTGGGAAACATGTCGAAAAAAGGTTTTGCTTTGTATACCATGCATATCAGCTGCCTAGTAGACAAAGAAAGATTCTTTGTGACTCTCTTGTTTTTATACACAAAAGCAAATAATAGTGTCTGCATCTATAGGTGTTGCTTTCCAGTGAAACAGTTTGATGTCATACCAGTCCATAAGATTCAGAAAAATAATTGTACTCTTGCTGGCCATAATAACATGTTGTGATTAAAACAGATCTTCACACTGCAGGTCAAAACCAAATATACAGGCTTGTGAGCATTTTTTAGCTTTTTGCTTCTTTATTTTTGCCCCAGATTGACCCTGCACTTCTGGAGTTCTTGCTCTACCAGGATATCTCTTAACCTTATTGACATAGGCTCTTATTAAAATGAGCTCTGTGCAGCAGTGTGCAAGACTGACATGGTTGTCTTATGGAAAACACAGCTGTAAGGACCTTTCTCCTGGAATGGCAAAACAGATAGTTGCTAACTATCAAAGCAAATTTAGGCTTCAGACACAAGTGCTTCTTGCTTTTTTTAATGCCTTGATACTGTGCAAGCTATAGCAGTGTCTTGTAGGTGAAAAGAGATATGCAGCTGGAGGGTGTCAGAGTTTTTCCAGCAATATCTTTGTCAATAAAACAGCCTGAAACATTGTTTATAGCCTTGGCAAAGCCATCATAGGCTGAATTAGTCACAGCAGCAAAGCTATCTGCTCAACAGTAGGGAATCTTCATATTACAAACTTTTTGTATAAACTTCATGAGGTTTAATAGGAATTACTGTATATACTAGCAAAATCTATAGATTTTTACAGACCCTAGAGCTTGTTTTTACTCATTCCAACACTTTGCAAAACTAAGGTGTGTTCCTCTGGCTCCTAGGCTCTTCTCTCTTAGCTTTCTCCCAGATGCTGCTGCTAAATGTTCAGCGTGAGTGGATGAGTCTGCAGACTTGGCTGGAAGGCAAAGGAAATCTGGGGCTCAGGAATATTGCCGCCTTTCACTGTCTCTCTCAGTGAACTTCCCAGAGTGGCTGCTTGTCTTGTTTAGCCAGTAGTGTGGTTATGATCCCATCAAATAATTGAGCAAGAATGCAATTCCGTGGTATAGTTTAGAAATCTTTTGGAAGATTGGTATTTTCAATCTCTTTTCAAATTTGTGGACCCCTGTAAAGTGAATCTAAGTCTACTGAAGCAAACTTTTCTTTTCTCACTTATCTTTCCCAGTCTCCTAGTAGTAGACCACATGTTAAAGACCACTGATCTAAAAAAAAGAGACCTTTTTTCCAGCTAAAATTTAAACTATGTTTACTCAAAGGTTCAGAACACTCTCAACATCACTTAGATTGTAAATTTCATGTTATAGGGACCTTTTCCTTCCTTTTTACAAATGATGCATTCAGTTCATTGGTCACTGTGCTTTGTGAGCATTATTGCAGTATAAATAATAAATAGCAGTTTTATCTAGGGGTCCTCAAAAATATCACTCTGTAAGAAAGTTTCTCATTGCTAGATTTGGAATATTTGGAAATTGTTCCTGTTATATTCTCAGAAGCAGGACGTGTTTCATGATGGTTGATAGACTAGAGGTATGAGGTAAACATTGTCATAGCCAACTGAGTTTTTGTGGTTGCACCCTAACTTGTACAGCTTTCATGAGACAAGCCAAGACTGAAAGGAAACATGGGAGTTTCATGGAGCACAAGTACAGTTGTTTATTCAATTATTAGCCAGTCCCGAAATGACTCACAACACAGCTGCTTAGATTTACAGGCAGTTAACAGACTTAAGTGTTTGTTGGCTTTTTTGTTCAAAGTGATGTAGTGGGACATTGTCCTGGGACAGATGTACCACAGAGTTGAAAGCTTGAGGAAACAGAAAAGACTTTTGTCTCTTTCTTACATCAGCTGCTTTGTCAATGGCTGTGAGAAAGATACAATGAAAGTGATTTTATCTGTCATATCTCGAGATAGCAGAGTAATCTAGTAACAGTATTCAGTGAAAGTTGGGCACTGTTGTCTCTGAGACACTCTGAAAATTCTGGGATTCTCTGACCTGCTATTTCCAAATGCTCCAATTTTGATGTCACTTTATTTGGTGCTCTTGGATCTGTAATAATAATACAGTGTGCTGGCTGCTTGACTGGTGGATTTTTTTCCAAACAATGGTAACTGACATTCAGTTGTGCCTCAGAATAATTTGGAACTGTTTTGATTACATTAAAATTCAAATCTCATACTTTTTATATAGAGAATTGCTTTGTCAACAGAGATAGAATAACCAGTAAGTATAGGCCATGTCATGTCATATGAACAAGTATTTACAAAATGCTGCAACACATTGCCTTTTCCAAATTATGTTGTTTCTGATTTTAATTTGGGGTTGTTCTCTTGTATTAGACTCCTACATTAAATAAAAGGAATTAACACTACTGATCATAACACCTAAGGATTTTTGGGTTTTCTTTTTTATTTTTCTTTTTAATTTTCTTCTATTTTTCTTCCTTATTTCATTAGTTCACTGAGGTATCTCTTCTGCTCTTAATCTCATTTGTCTGAGGTTGAGGTACCATCTTTTCTCTTGCTTCTGTTTAAAGTATTCTTTATTTTTATACTGCTGTATACAACCATTAAAAATCAAAAGCATCTATCCCTACTGTAGGTAGCAGGATTTGTAAAAACTGTAAGAGATTCTCTGTCTTTTTGTCAATGATGGATATTCAGTTTAGGGCTTGCATCCTTCTTCTGGACAGGCACTGATGGAGGTCAATGCAAGTTCCCATTTGGAGGTTAACAGCCTTCATTGTTACAAGTCCTGATAAAACTTCAGGCTTCCTTTTCCCTGGCCCTGTCTGCACTCTTGTAAGTAAGTGCAGAATGAAACTACAACGAGTTTGTTACATCTTTGTTCTGTCTTGATAGGATCTGAAATATCATCTTCCCTTGATGAGTCTGCAGCAGCCGAGAGCGAGTTTTTGAGTGTTACTCTAACTTCTTGAGGGGTGTGATGAATTGTGCCTGCTGCCCATGATCTGGTTGTCTTTTGCCACTCATAGAATTTACTAAGAGAGAGGAAGATCTTTTGCTGTGGTAGTAGCTTAGGACAGCACGGGATGCAGCTTTGATGAGGATTGGGACAGCTGAACAGTGGCCAAACAGTTATCTGATAGGTGATTTGGACAGCGTGTTGCATTAGACAGCGATACAGCAAAGGAGATTACAGTCCTCTTAGCTCCTTCTTGGAAATTTGCCCCTTGGGATCCTCTCTGATCCATCCCCACAGAACTGCCCTTGCAAACTGCCTGCTCTGGGGTCCTCACTCTCTGACGTGCAGCACATCAAACTAAATGCAAGGAAGAATCCAGGGCCAGTTGTGTTTGAGAAAAATACTCCAGGGACTAGATGGTGATCTTGGAGAAGTTAGGGGCTGAATTTAGTTTATTGCCTTAAAAAAGAGCATGTTTATTACTTATTACTCAGAGAGTAGTTTAAAACAATTAGTCTAATTATTGCGGAGCATTGTGCTTTAAAAGCTACAGCTGAAAGTAGGGAACCACAAAATTCCCGTGTAAGTAGTAAAAGTTTTTTTTAATAACCTAGATGAGTCAGAAGAAACCAGTGGTTATATGTTTGGAGGAGTTTCCTTGAAGCTGGAGTCCTGTAATCAGATGAGCTCATCTGCCATCTGAGCAACCTGTATTGGCAGTGTTGAAGAGTAACTCTTAGTTGCTGCTTAAAGCAAGTCTAATATACTCCTTGTTGTGCTCTGGAGACCTTGGACTTGATCCTGCTTTTTTGTACGTGTAGACTCACCACAAAACATTCAGCAAGAAAAAACCCTTTTAAAGAGCATGATCTTACAGCCCCTAAATAAAACACAAAAGACGAAGGCCTCCTTGTGACATCTTAACACCCTTTTTGTGAAAAATCAATTTAAGCCAAAAAGAGGCAGCTGAATTTTGAGAAATGAGCACCTCCTGTGTGTCCGGTAAGGCTGTTGGCTGTGCAACCAACTAAACAGAGAAGAGGAAGTAGCTGGGATCTTCTTCCAGCTTTATTTTGAGGTTTTGACTGTCCTGTCCAGAGAAAATGGGGTACGCATCTTCCATCCTGGAGGGGTTGCAATGGTTCATCCTTAACTGGTAGCTTCGTTATGAGGAACATGGAACTAGTGGGCACTTTCTTCTAGAGCAAGATGCCTGAAGGCCAAAGTTTGAAATTAACAGCTCAATTCCAGCCTTATAACCTAAAATACTCCAAAGAAAATTTCATTGGGAAGAAGATGAGCCCTTGTAAGACTGAAACATGGTTTTTGTTTGCAAGGCTGTAGATGCAAATGTTTTCAGGGATAATAGAGAAGAAAAACTTTCTGGAGAAGAACAAATGGAAAATGCAGACAGCTATTATTTATCACAATGAAAAAAAGCATCATGATGGAGAGGTTGTGCTTAAAACCCAAGACTTGTAAGGAATTTGAGTCCTGAGCTGACAACATAATTGCACTAGCTTTTGAATTTAGCAGAAGCCTATTTCATGAAAACTGCAGCTGGTCTCCGTGCTTTTTTTATGAAATACACTTGTATTTGTGGAAGATCCAAGCAGTGCTGCTACGTGGAAAAGCAAATCATCTCAAAGATGATGCATGGAAATATTCCCAGACAAAGGAGTCAAAGCCTCTCCTTAGAAAGATTAAGTTCAGTCAATTCCTTCTGTACAATATTTTGTTCTTTTCTTATGTTGACAGTCTTCATACTCGTAACCACTAAATTTCATCCTCTTACTCCCATTCTTTATGCACACTATTTGTTTCTTAAGGCAAGTGGCATGCAAAGTCATCTTGTATTTAAAGTACTTCCACTTAAACTTTACAGTAAGATTGGGAGTAAGATATTTTGAACTTTGTGATTAAATGTTTTAGCAGCTGTTGCTGAAACGACTTCAATATGCTTCCAAGTTTTTTTCACACAGGTATCTCATCAACTTGGAGGTAATTGAATGCCTACAGGATACAGGCACAAAGTAGGTATGATAGCATTTTATTTGATATTAATGATTTTACTGGAGCATATAATTACTGAAATGGTTGTGTACTCCTAGGCATTAGTGTACATGAAAGTGCGTGTTCTGTGAAACAGGAGCACAGCTCTAAAAACCCCCTACACTTAATATTGCTTTGCAAAGCAAATGAGTGTAACTGTGCCTGCCAATTAAGTTGTATTGTGGGTGGAATAAATAATTTGGACACAAGGCAAGGAGAACATTGCATTTATTATTATTATTATTATTATTATTTTTATTATTATTTTTATTATTATTATTACTGCTGACTGGGGAGTTCCTAGGTTAATATTATATTTGTTTTCCCTGCTTTACACCCTTGTGCATGGCATGGACGCTGCAGTTTTCTTCTACAGATCCTCCTCCTCACCAAACAATCAATTCTGGCATGTATCTTTGTCTTTTAAGTGTGTGTGGTGGGGGTATCTTTACAATTAGCAGTTTTCTGTTATTGTAGGGACAGGGTTTTTTCCCCACAGATTCTAACTCGGAACAGATAAACTTGTGCTTCTCCTCAAGTGAATGCTGGAATTCATCATCAGTCAGCAACAGTGAAGTGACAGTGATTTCTGTACATTTAAAGGCATTGGTTACAGTTTTGCTGAGACACAGCCAGAATGAGGAAAACATTATCACAATGACTGATGCAGTTCAGAGCTGGTGATGTAAAGAAGTGTGGTGATGTTTGAGAACATATGTATATGTACAAACTTACTGGTAGACCAGTTGATATAAGCAGACCTCCTAGAAGTAAAATAATGTTAGGTTATAGATGCTCAACATAGTAAGCTTTGAAGTAGTACATGAAGGGAAATTGTGACCACCATTGTGAAAGACACCAACTCATTAGTGGTGCAAGTTCCTGACTGCCAGGGCAGCAGGAGGGATAAAGGTGAAGAGCTGGCAGATGGAGCTGGATCCCACCTCATGTATGGGGGAAGGCAGGGATCCTGTGGTGTGAGAGTGTGAGAGATGCTGTGAGAGTGAGCAGAAAAAGATGTGTGTAGAAAAGGGTGGAGCTGGGGGGAACAAAGACTTGCTTCTTGCCTGTGCACAGGGGCGCTGCTGAGGGTGACTGACAACAACTGGTGTTCCCCCCTGTGCCACTGACCTTCTGGTGCACAGGCAAAACCCAGGAGAAATGTTCACCTGCCTGCAGCTTCCTTGTCACTCGTGCCCTTTTACCAATAGTCAGATGAATTACCTTCAAAGACAGGAGTTCCCACAATTTGTCCATGTATCTAATTCCTCCAAAAATGGGTGGTTCTCAGATACACTATTTCGTGTTACAGTGTTGTAAAGCTTGACCTTTAAACCTCCCTCACTCTTTCTGCAACAATGATCCCACATAATCAGTCAGTCGCCTTAAAACTCAGGGCATTTTGTCAGTCTACTGTAATGTTATTTTTAGCACAAGCAAACAGAAACCAGACAGACTCATGATCAGTCCTTTGGGGAAATGGAGGTAGAAGGATGAAGAGAGAGGAAGAGCCTTCTCCTCTTGAAGATTTTTCCTGTTAGTCACAGTACTGAGGAAAAACAAACTCCATATGGAACAGATCATGTAAGGCCTTTAAAACATATTTGGAGAGACTGTACAGTTTCTTAAAGAAACTTGGAATAGTCTGTGGTTTGGGGGTTTTGCTGTATTTCCCATTTGGGGATGTGTGCGCATTTTCATTTGTTTTAATTTGGACTGAGTTAAATGCATCAAGCAGTAGTTTGTTTTATTACCATCTTTCAAAGATTTATTCATAAAAGAAAAACATTCCTTGATTCCCCAAATGGGAAAGAGTTACAAATGCTTCTCTCCCAGTAGTTTCATCAGAGAAGTTTTGCTGCTTTTTTTTTCTTTTTTTTTTTCTTTTCTTTTTTTTTTTTTCTATTGACTTGCAAAAGAAGGCTAAATTTTTATTTCCAGCACAAGGCCAGAGTGTAGTGTGCTGAGGCAAGGATGCGTGCTCAGTTGGATGATGAATTCAGATACGGAGTAGCTATGAAGTGCAGATCACAACCAGTCGGCTGATTTAAGTGGAGCTACTAAATCTCATCTGAAATTGCCCTTTTTCCACTTGCCCCCCTGTCAGGCAACTTTGTAGAATACAATTCCAGAATATTACCTGTGAAGTCCAGCCTTCCGTGATCTGCCTTTTCTGCCTGATAGGACAGTGATGGCTCACAAAAAGACAGGAGTGGAGTGAAATTTAGCCCTTGGTGGTAAGGTTCCTCACCCAGAGGGTGGTTGGGCACTGGAACAGGCTCCCCAGGACAGTGGTCACAGCACCAGCCTGACAGCGTTCAAGGAGCATTAGGACAACACTCTCAGGCACAGGGTGGGATTCCTGGGGCTGTGCTTTGCAGGACCAGGACTTGGACTTGATGATCCTTGAGAGTCCCTTCCAACTCAGAATATTCTGTTGATTCTGTGATAACTATGTTGTAATTCTGCAATGTCAATAAATGTTATGTGCAAGAACAGCTGTCATTAAAACATTTGAGGGGGGTTTTTTTCTTGAAAAGGTAATATAGTCCCACTTATTGAACACAAACTTTTGTTTTGAAATGTGGCCAAAATGAATTCATAAACATGGTAATCTTTTAAAATTCAGCACTGGTCTGAAGAATATTCAATGTGCATGTTGGGAAAGAGCTCTGGGCTTCTGAATCAATGACAGAGAAACAGACCCTGACCAAGGTGTTTTAGTGGTTTTTTTGAGGGTTTTTGGTTGGTTTTTTTAGGATTCCAGTGAGAACAGGTAAGATGAAGGCAAACACTGAAACTTCCTGCTTTTCTGAATTACTGCTGTAATTACTTGTTTTGACGTCTGAAAAGTATGAGCTGTTCTAACCTCCCAATTTTCCTTGCATTCCACATGCTGTATAGTAGCATGAGTAGAGGGAGAAACTTACAGAACAAAAGCAATGCAGCTTTACTAAATGTGAAATACGGAATGAGGTTTTACAGGAAACCAAAGATTTTGTTACGGCTCAGAGGAAGAAGGAGCACTGAACATATACGAAGCATTCAGGCTTTATTTAAGCCATTTATTCTCTTTTGTGTGTGTCTTTTTAATTTATTCTTTTTTAATGTTGTGTAACTTCAAACTCACCTTTCCAAAGGATATGACCCAGAAGCCTGCCACGAGGCAGGTGTAGTCTCTATCTACAACCTCTTGGAATTTGCTTTTTACGGGTCTGTATTTCGTGGTGGACTTGCCCCCTTCACATTTTGGCAATTTGGCAACTCATTTACAGAAGCTCTCTCAGACCTGTGAATTGAATTCCAGACCTGTGGTGGCCCCGTGGGCAGCTCGGCGAGGCGGGGATGGAGCTCGCAGCCGGGCGGAGAAGCTGTGAGCTGACACACGGGGGAGGGCAGGAGAGCCCAGCGCTTTTCCCTGCGAGAAAACAGTAGCAGATTTTTTTTCTTTCTTTCTTTTTTTTTATCCCCCATTCCCTTCTCCTCCCTTCTTCTTCCCGGGGCTGGAATCCGACTGCTCTCTTTGGCTCCATTCCAGAGACAAATCCGAGTGGTTAATCTCTCTTCCCCCCCTTTCCCAGCCTCGGGGGCTGGGGGGCGGTGGAGTAGGGAGGGGAAGGAGAGCAGAGCAAGCACCAGCCCAGAGCTCGGCCAGGCCGCCCCGGGGAGGGGCTGAGGCAGCGGCTGGGCTGCGGGAGCTGCATGGAGGAGGGGAGTTTCGCAGACTCCTCTGCCCGGCCGGGAGGAGGAGGAAGTTTGGAGATTAAGCCGCTGCCCGGAGCTGGAGCGCACGGAGTGAGCCGGGGCGCGGCCACGGGCGCTGCCAGGGGGACACCCGGCCGGCGCCGCTGAATGGGCTGCGGAGTGGGGTAACCTCCCGCACTCCGGCCCGCACCCCTGCGCCTGGATTTTCACCGGGAGGAGGAGCGGTGGGCGAGGGCAGAAGACGGCGAGAGGCTGGCG
>VXBB01016718.1:8888-25471 GCA_013399915.1 Illadopsis cleaveri
TTTTAAAGTTTATATTTGTATAAAGTTTATATTTATTTGTTTGTATTTATTTTTATTATTATTATTTACTCTAGGCAAGTAGCCAAATAGGGATCTTTACAAGCTAATTTTCAAATATTCTCAAGAGCACAGGTAGCTCATGGAATATTTTTATCCTGGAAATGAAAACTGTTACTGATCAATTTTACTTCACTGTAACACAAGTTGCAGAAAAAATATGACAGAAACCTTTGCCTGAAAAATGTAATTATAGTCTTTGTTTGAGAAGAAAATGTTTTTCATATCACCCACCTGAAGTTTTGCAACTGCTCACACTCCAGTGTTCCTTACCCATGGATAGAAACAAGTCTCTGTGTAACAGAATATGGCTTGATTAAACTCTGCTTACCTGCAGATAAGTAGTTATGTCTTCCCACAAGCAGTCTTCAATCTCTGGCGTGACATCTGCATGAAAAATAACAATATAATTCTTCCTCTCACCTGTGCTTTCAGAAGAGCACAGCCTATTACTACTATTCATCCCTGCAGTGACTTCCCCACTCCAGTCTCAGGCAGCACCAGGTGGTGTCTGAATCATACATGTTTACTTACAAAGACCTCCAGATATATATGCAATGCCATGAGCACCATGCCCAGTTTGAGTTCTGCACTACAGACTAGCCAGAAATTATTTAGGTTTTGCCCACTCTTCAATGTTTAATCAGTTGCATTATCAGTCACACACACGTCATTATGACTCAAAAGTGTCTCCCACTCAGAACCAAAACTCTTTTAGATGAAATCCAGGAAAATAAACATGATCTAACCAAATCTGAACACATATCTCCCTGCATGTACTAGGGAAATCCATGAAGAAAAGGTATGTCACACTTCCATGTGAAAGCTGAGCAAAACATCTTCTAGCAAAACCACCGGCATGGATCCACAGCATATGTTAGGAATCTTTTTTATCTCAACAAAACAGGCTGATTTTGCAGGTAATGTTTTCAGCTGACATTTTTCCCACTCAAGATGTAAAAAAAAGCCACATTATTTTGCTACAGTGTCTGTCAACATCAGAATATTTTCTCATTTTTGTTTTGAATTCTCTTGAAATTTTGAATGTTTTTAACTATTGCAGGTCTTTTTAAAACTATAACCTGGTAATAATCATTCTCTAATGTTAGGGTGGGCTGGCTGGCTGCCTGTATCGTCGGCTCAGCTCGCCCCAGCACCTAAACAGTCTTGTGGGTTTTTGGTCGACCGAGAGNAATAGGCCTTCTCATGGAATTTTGCAGTACTATAGTGAGAATTACTTAAGAGCTTCACAGGTCAGTATAATTAGTTTATGTGGATCAGCTTAAATTGGATTTCTCCATTGCCATTGTTGGTCCAGTAACATTCACGGGAGAAGATACTTTGTGCTAAACTCAATTGAGGCTGACCAGCACCCTGAGCACTGTGGCTGCATTCAAACATCTAAAAAAAGGGCTTTACATTAAATTAGGAGTGGAAGAAACTTTCCTTCCAATGTTTTCTTCCAAAGTGACTTTCTTTTGTGTTTTTTCTCAAATCCCTTAAAGCCCCATGAATGGAGCACAGTAAAAAAGAAACCCAGACAGATATCTAGCCATACCAGTTTCATTGTGGTCCCATGCTCACATGGCTCTGCTGTTTGGAGAATTATAGAGTTGCAAATTAGTGCATCTGCACTGTTTATCCACCTTGAAGAAAGGACACAATGGAAATGCACAGTCTTGGTGTACTCTGGAGGTATGTCTCTGCCAAGGGATCACCCCTCATGTCAAGAAGTATGAAACAGGTTAAGTGACTGCATTTTCACCCTCAAATACTCTTCATAGGAGTTGAGATCACAGAATCACAAAATTATTTGGATTGGAAGGGACCTTAAAGATCATCTAGCTCCAACACCCCTGCCAGGGCCAGGGACAGCTTCCACTAGATCAACCTAGTCAGGTTTTATTCCATCCTGTGGCAAAATGGTTCAACCAAAGCACAGAGTAACCTGTAATGAAGAGCAGAATTGCTAGCACCAGGTCTATGTAGAGACAGCAGGAAAGGAGTGCTTTTTTTGGAGAGTGTAAGAGGAAATGATTAAACATCCCAGCTCTTGAATGTTAAGAGGAGATGTAGGAAACAAATGTTGATTGGCATAATGAAGGAGAACACTTTTGCCCTCAAGCTCTCTACAAATAGAGGAAACAGCTTAGACCAAGCTTCAATATGACCAGAACAGCAGACATAACATTTGTCTTGCTTAATACCTTTAAAAGTTTGATTTAATCTTATTTTTTCATGATTTCCTGCTCATGAGCCTACTGCCATTAGGTAAACCTCTGACCCAGTAAAATAGTATCGCCATTGCAGAGATATTTAAGAAACATGTCATTCTTTCTCTTCAGGTTCAGATTGATTGTTAAAATCACCTCTACACAAAATGTAAATTTACCCTGCAGTTTTGGCCAGGACATTTGGTCTGTTTAGTAAAATACAATCAGATTCTCTTTACTCTAAGTGTGGATAAACTGTATTCTCTCTGCAAAAATCCCAGTGCATGCTAGGAGCTAGGATTCGTTCCCCTCCCTGTGGACAGTGATGGACACTGCATGTATTATTTTTGCAGGGCAGAAATGTGTCTTTTGATGAATAACAAACCCAAGAAGAATCCCATCTGTTCATTTTCTAAAATCCATTACTCTATTAATAGCGCTAAAGGAAACATTTTCCTGGTGGTTACGAAAAGAGGTTTAAAAATTCACAGGGAACAAAAAATAGCTCCATTTCATTTTCCAGAAAACAGAAAGCATTTAAAATTCTAAGTTCACTGGAATTGTCAGTCAGCTCTTTTCTGCTCTTTGAGCCTGCATGCATTGACATGGACAGCAGTATCTCCCTGTTAATCTCCTCTCCCTTGTCTCCTCCTCCTTGTCTTCCTTGTCTTGTGTGCCGAGGGTTGACTGGAGCCAGAAAACAGAGTTCAAGAATGCAACCTAGTCCTTTGGTACCAGCATGACTCTGAGAATACAAAAGAAGACCCTGATACAAGTGTCTTAATCTGTGTAGCACATGTATTGCCAAGGAAACAGTCAAGTCCCATGGGAATAACTATGAACAAGAACAGAGTCTGGCCTTATTTATGTCAATCTGTGCATGAATGCTTTGCTCCAAGAATAACAAAAGCAAGACAGCAAATCTCTCAAGCAGTTACACCAATTCCCTGCAATAATGTGAAGATCTCTGCTGTGGTTACAACATAAGAGCCCAACAGCAAAGCCACTGCTAGACCCACCCTCTATTAAGAAAGAGGCTCTCTTGACAGCGATACATCCCTCTGAGGCAAGATAAAGAGAGGGAGCACTTTGAATTCATCTGGTCAACTATCTCCTTGGAAACATTAGGACCCACTGCTATCACAGACGGAAGACTCACCCTGCAAATGCAGGATGAAGGCATTGGTGCTCTCTGCTGCTGCTGCAGAGATGAAGTGTATGAGCTCAATCCCATGAAAATCCTTATCACCACTAAGAGAGGCAGCCACATCTCATGCTGCAGCCCACTGCAGTTCAGCAGATTTTCCTTGTCCTTGTGGTGAAGGACACACACACACACTAGCTCAAGTCTGGCAGTTTTTAAGTAGGTTTTTTAAGGATACATTTCAGCTGGTATGTTCTTAGGCCTGTCTGACTGTTTTGTTGCATAAATATTTATGCCAGCAGAAGCAGAAGAGCAGGAACTGGAATACTAGGATGGGAGTTTCCCTGTGAGGACCAGTGTAGACATATAAAATTTTAAAGTGACAGAAAACCACAGGGTTTTTTTGGGTTTTTTTGTTTGTTTTTTTTTTAGGAAAAGCAACACATAGTAAAGAAGACATCTTCTTAATATATATAACCTTGAAAATCAGACCATGTCCCTGAGGTTCCTAAATTCTAAGGAATTTAGCTAAGGTAAGCTAAGTTCTTCAGAAAAACACTTCCCTTTTCTTTTCCATTCTCTTCCCTTTAAGCAAACAACAGAACAAAGCAAGATCAAAACTGAGTCCTTGGCAGTTGGGCAATGTTACAACAGAACACAAAACTGAGTAATACAAATTACAGCCTTGTTGTCTCTATGACTGTGATCCTTGTTTGTGGCTTAAGAATCCAGATGCTAGAATTCTGAGAGTTTTAAAGATAAACAGTGAAATGCAGCAAAAAAAGTAAACATGCAAGAGGAAGAGCTCTTATGAGTGCAATTTTACTGGATGAATTAGCATAATTAAGAAAATTTATCCCTACCCCTCCTGAAAATACATTTATATAAGTATACCATTATTCCATACTGTTGCTTGTCAAAAATTGTCAGGATAAGGCAGCTGGGGTATGCCTGTCTAAGGGAAAGAAATTTTCTGTAATTCTTTCTTTCTTCTTTGGGTAATGGCAGAGTCTGGCCCTTTCCTGTAACATGCTAGCATGACTTTGCAAGCTCATTCCCCCAAATCCTTAAGCAAAAATTTGAGTTTGTGATTCCAAGTTTCCTTACTCGACAACGCATATAAGCAGCTGTTGCTGGCAATGAGGCCTCTGTGGCCTCTCAGTGAAAAGTTCATGAAGTGCTTTTTGGATAGAGATGGGTTAATGGACTGAGACTCCAAAGGTGAGTACAGAAAAAAAACAGTCCCTGCATTTAGCAAAGTCCTTCTTTTAAATAAATTCTCATTCACAGTTTTCACATTGGGTCTCATCCAGCTTATGGGTGCAGGAGAAAGTGATCACATGTACTTGTTGAGATTCTTATTCTTCAAGTCCCCCCAAACCTCAGCTTCACTCTTTGCTGGACTACTTGTCTAGTTTAGCCTTTCCAGAAAGCTTTATCTGTCAATGAACCCCAGAGCAGACCTCTGCAGTTCCCTGACCTATCAGACAGCTCCCAATCCACTTATCAATATACTGTCACCTTTACTTTCTTGGTAGACTATTTGATACTGTCAGAAAACATTAAAAAAGTGGCAAAAAAGCTCTATCTTCTGAAATATGAAGAAGAACCCTGCTTAAACAGGGTTTATCTGTAAACGCATTTTTGAACCATTCTTCACTTTTCATTGCTGGCACACATTTTGTGTAAAACCTACAGGTCTATGCTTTGCCACATGTACATAAGCACACTGGACTTTTCAGATTTTGTGTGGGTTATTTTCTGGACTTTACAGCATAACTATTGTGTTTAATGCACAGCCTCTGGACTCTTCATAGTAAGTGGAAAATATCAGGTTTGCATCCATCTTAAAATTTTTCCAAACTCTGAGAGCAGACAGCTTGAGATCATCAGACAGCAATAATATCCTTGTAAGAAGGCTTGGCCGTCTCAGCTGCTGATGACAGAAATCTGCAAATCAATGACAGCCTTAGACATCATTACACATATATTTTCTTTTTCTCAGTTTACCAGACCTAGAGGGCTTTCTTGAACCAGTCTGAAGACTCAACTCAGGGGAAGCACCCTGTTACTTTCAAGAGACTTTTTTTCCCCATGATGAAACAGACATGTCTAAAGATTATCATTCCCATTTCGAATATTTTTGGATCCATTCTATTGAGTTATCCCGAGGTGCCCTTGTGTACACATGTGGGGAGATAATTACATTTCTGGCACCTTCAGCTGTCAAAATTTGTTTAGGTTTTCTTTAATTCTGTAATGAGAAGCTGACTTTCTTTGAATGCCACCAGACTTATGTTGAGATGAACAACCACTTTTATATGGATTTTCTCCCCAGTGTTCATCTCATTTTCTTGAACAAAACAATTCAAAGACTGGAATATAAAGCACCTAAGAAGAGTCAAACTGGATCACACCAAAGACGCATGTGGTCCTGATTCCCATCAATGTACAAAACCACATACTTTAGAATCCATGTAAGGTCAGGACAGAACTGCAATTATTCTTCTCCAAAATATTATTACAGTTAAGTTTTGTGGCTCTGGAAATATCATAAGCCACAAGCATCTATGAATTAACCACCCTCCAGGTGGAACAAGACAAATTGTTTTCCATCAATTTGTCCCATCTTCTTCTGAAAATAGGCAAAAATATACCTGCAAAATTTTAGGAGGAAGGAGGCCCATGGCTCACCTATGTATTATGTGAAGAGCCATTTCCTTTCCTTTGTTATGAACATGCTACCCCTTGGTCTAATTTGGGGTCCCCTAATTCTTTTAGTGTGAGAAACATTAATTTCCTTGTTTACTTTCTCTGTTCCTCTCAGGATAGACCTCAATAGTATTCCTGTCACTCATCTCTCTGCTTAAACAATCCTGCTTTGTTCCACACCATCAAAATCCCAGTGTTACGCAGGTACAAAGAACCACAGGGCCCCAATACCAGTTGGAGATTCTAAAAGCTACAATAGCACAAATACTACAGATAGAAAAATTGACAAAAAACAAAAGGAAATCTGACAAAATAAAATCTAACATTGTCAAAAAAAAATCCCCTACAAATTATTGAAAGAAGCAAAAAAATATGAAGAGCATGTGTTTCTACAACCTTCCCTTCAATGCAAGGCAAAGATCACACATTTTCCATTTGCATTTCGAAAGATTTACTTTCAGAGAAATGTGTGGGGATGACTGCAGATCAGAGGAGATGGTAATGTTTTTCTACTTTACCAAAACCTCTGGTCATTGTGACAAAAAGTCACTTATGTACAGCTAAGCTTCAATAGAAAAGCTGACACTGCTCTAGGCTGAAAGCATCAGCCTTAAGTGTCCCACTTTTCCCTCTAGTATATGATGTGGGATTTGAAGCACCTTGGAAACAGCAAAAAGTGAATCTCATTAATCATAAAATCCTCTTATGACTGGACTGACAGCTACTGTGAGAAATGTCAGCTTCACGAGACACAGACACAGAGAAGAAGCTTGTAATGGAAAATCTGCCTCATCTGTAACTAGAACATCATGAATTAAAGGCAATAATTGGCCTTACAAGTAGAGAATAATGTCATAATTATTCTTACTACTGTCACTTTAAATCTTGGTATTAGATGATGGCTCTAAGATGTTCACAGCTAAAAATTTCTGGCTTCAGTCCACGTGAGCACGTTATCCCCTGTTTTGAAGAGAAAACTGCAAATAGCCATGTCTATATAGGACCTCTACCTGGAGTGCAATTTCACTGTGAAAAACTGCCATGCCCTAACTATGGCTAAGCATACTATGAAGTCAACGTGGAACTCTGTGCACTATGAGTTTTTGATCTTTAAAAGGATGATAACCTTAATTTTCCAGTTAGATTTTTACATACTGAGAATAGGCCGTATTACCAGGAAGAACAGAAAATCTGTTACCCAATCATAAAAAATTTTCTTTGTACAAGACCAACATTTCAAATAACTAAAATTCTTAACATCAAAAAAGGCAAAGTGAAGAAGTGTTTCAGTTAAACTTTGTTAGCATCTCCAATATTTCGACTCTGTGAAGTCTTCTACATCTGTGGCAGCTGAGCTGCTCCAAACTCTGTAAACTGAAAAAGCTCATGATATATATATGTTACAATTTCTTAAAGGGAAGAAGTCAGGCACTAGAATAGGGATGACATGACATGACAGGATGTAATGTTTCTAATAGTAACTTTTTTATTTCATTAGAACATACACAAGTGATACTGGAACAGTTGAGTGAACTCGCAAGGCCTTTTTACACCAGAATTCATATTGCATGACCATACATTCCTTCTCACCTAGGAATCTACTCTCTGATTTGGTGCAGCAAAGAGCTCAGCATAGATACAAAACAGGAAACACCAGGAAGTGTCTATTTTTGGCAGATATAACCAGCAAATGGCATGACCTCTAGAGTAAACATAACTCACTTCTGCAGAAAATGGCTTAAACTCTTGACATTAACTAAGAATTTGGCTGCAGAAACCAGTTAAATGTTGGCCTCTTGTACAATACTGGCCTTGGAGCTGGTCTCACTTTAAAATGAACTTCTTTAAACTCTCTGGGTATGCCTCTCAAATTAGAGTATTTTTTCTTTGGTGAAGCCCTTCATTAAATTGGCTCTGGACAAACTATCCAAATACAATTTTTCATCCTGGGAGAAGTCCAGATCCACACAGAGACAGCCAGGATACATCTAAACTTGATTGCAAAAAAATTTAATGGGATTTAAGAATGTAATCTGACTGGGACAATGGAAGGTTAATTTAGAATAAATGTAGGTGGTCAGGACTAAGGCATCACTTACCAAATGGATGAATCCTATTTGTCCAGTGTATACAGACTTTTTTTGTCTCTATTCCTCTTACCATCTTTGTTTGGCCAGACCCAGATTACTACAGTTCTGGGTTGCTGGTGGTTTTGGTTTTTTGGTTTTTTGTTCTTTAACCATTTCCTACCCTGTAAGTTTCAAGTACTTTGGAAATAGATGTCATCTCTTAGTAAGAGGTCTTAGTCTGTCATCTTCCTTAGAATCTAAAGCCAGTGAACTGAATCATCATTGTTTTCTTGGAATTGCCAGGTACAGAGGAGATAGATAATTCCTTGAACCACCTGCAGGAATCATGCAGTGTGGATTTTCAAACCAAGATGATAAGAAACATATTAACACTCTCTTATCTCATCAGGCTAGTGATAATAAATTAAGATAATATGGAAAACTACCACCCACCCTCATTTGATAACATCATTCTTCTTTTTTCTGACAGGAAATAATATCTATTTTTACCAAATGGACTATTACTTGACAATCTAACCTCATTAGTTCAGACAAAGTTTTCCAATATCTTGAACAAGGCCAAACAGCACTTATTTTCAAACTGAGTGGTCTTCTTTCGGTAGTGAAGTAGCTGAAATCGAAGCAAGTCTGTACATAAAGAACTGCAAATGCAATGTAAAAGCAGATGAGGGGATGATTTAATAACAGTCAGCATCACAGTTACCAAAGAATGAGTTCCTTTAAAATCTAATTGTATTCCGTGAATAATAGGGAATCAAAAGTGGGTTTGTGCAACTTCCTTGTTTTTTTAATTTAATGGTTCTTCTCACTGAAAAAAAAGGACTCCCAATCTGATGAAATGTAATTAGCCACAAGGGAAAACTGTTTTTTTCAAATTCCAGAGAGTTGCTACTTAAGAGAAAAAGACTTCTGGCTAGCATTATAATGACCTTCACTAAAATCAAAGCAAGACAGAGCTGCACTGCACTGTGCTAAGAGACCTCATCTCCAAGATGGGCCTCTGGGCTAGCCAACAAATGTAGTTAAAAGATTTTTGCTGGAAGAAAGAGAAAATGTCACTGGCCAGGCAGGCTTGTTAAAGCAGTCTAAGAGGAGACAGTGGCATGACAGGGAACACCACGGAACTTTCAGTCTGCTCCACAGTGCAACTTCTCTTAAGCACTTTACGAAAAAGTGACTTAAATCCACAGTGTATCTTCCTATAGTGATGATTGGTGTGTACCCCAGAAAAAAGACAAAAAGGTATTAATAAAGTAATTTTTGATTGTGCTTCCTTTTATTTGAACAGTGTCTACAGTGGGTCAGACACTATCTAAATTAGGCCTGCAAGCAAATAATATGTCTTTCACTCTGGAAGAACTTGTGGTATGATAAAAAGGTGAGAGTTGGGGCACCCAGTTACTGTAGGCTCTTTTGAAAGTCAAGATTGTCAAACCTGAATTCCTGAGATAGCACTACTATCTATATAGTTATAAGAAGACTAATTTGTCCCATTTCTGAAAGTCTTGCCATTTCAGATTACATAGCTACAAACTGGAAAAGAAAATCAGTCTTCCAGATGAAAAGGCATTCTCCAAATTCCTTACTGAATTAATTTCCTTTAATGAAATTGTATTTTACAGCCAAAGTATAAACATCATTTTAAACAGAGGAGACAAATTTGGAAGGTTTGGTCCTTGAAAGTACAGTCTATAATGTAACCAAGGAAATGCCAAAACCCAGTCTGCCTCAGCATCTTAAGGAAATAGGCCATCTGGGGAAAAATTACTCTTCAGGGTCTAGGGTGAGACATGAGGAAGCTGAAATAGACTTGCAACATGAGTCTGTTGTAGCCATGAACAAAAATGTAGCCATGGACAGGGATAGGGTCAGTACAGCCTCAGAGGATTTTCCTTCTACAAGCTTTTGACTGTTTTTCTCACCTGAAAAAGTTCCAACTAGGGTGACAGGTAACATAAGTAAAAGAGGTGCCTTTTGTAATGGCTGCCGTCACATTATGCTTCTTTGCTGGTGATTTTGTAAAAGGCTGAGGGTATTCTGCTATAATGCCCTTGTCAGAAAAGCTATGGGAAACCCAATCATGGACAGCACAGCAGTTTGTGGAGAAAAGAGTTCTTTGCTAATATTTTTGAAAGAACATGCACATTACTGTCATTGAAAATAGTCTACCCTTCTCTTCATCTTCCTCTGTGGCTCCCATCTCTTTGTAAAGCTGAATATAAGCTGCTTGGCTTTACTTTTTGCACACTTCTTTAAGCCTGCTCATGCCCTAATGTTTACCTCATAAAGCACCTTGGGAGCTGTGGCAGCTTCTCAGGACCCTTAAAAATTTCATTGTAGCAGGTTTTCTAAGGATTTTTAAGACTGAGACTAGTTAGATGAGGACGTTTGTCCCATCTGCAATCATTAACATCTACATGACTACCACGCTGTTCTCAGAACTCACTTGTGGTGAGGTTCTTCCCAATTTGAACTGCAGGGGTAACACAGCAATATTTGCCCCACTAATGAAGTTGTCCCCTTGTTTTGTGTCATCTTCTGGCTTGTCTGTCTATCCCTTGTCTATCCCTTGAGTGCTTAACACTCAAACTAGATGTCTTCTGGAGTAGGATGCTTTATTTTGGACTACCCATAGATAACTACACAGCAACAACTGAGACAAGGTTCTTAACCACAACATCCAGTACCTTTATAATAGCAGGTCTGAATTTCAAATGTGGTTGGTGGTAGGTCTGATTCGCTTCCATCCTGACATCAAATGAGATGTGAAAATGTGGGAAAGAGGTCTTGAATAAGCACATGCACACACACACACACATGCACACACATGCACACACACACACACACACGTGTCTATATATTGATGACGTGCTAAAGGCAGATAGCTAATAACCCTAAATGTGCATTGGATCTGTTTCCTGTCTCACCTTTCCATAGTTCAGCACATATACCCCTGTGAACTCTGGGCAAATATTTCTAACCCAGCTCTTCCCTGCCCTTATCCTTTCCTCTGAGTTTGGCTAGTGTTTTGAACCACTATGCCCAGGTGCTGCCAGAGCATCTGTCTGCTTGCAGCTGGAGAGGGACCAGCAGGCACATCTAGGTAGGGGCAGCACACCCTGCTTTCTCCTCCCTTGCCCAACAGAAGAGATGTGTCCTGCTGTTTGCAAGGAGAGACATGGCAGCAGGAAGGGAATTGTCCATTCCTGGGCATCAGAAACAAGGTAGGGAGGACATTCTGTAGGCTATGGGCTTCCCTTTGTTTTGAAGTTCTGTTTGTGATCAGTGTGGAGTTAGCCCCAGATGGGAGTTGATGGTGAGGCAAAAGGATCGTTTTGCTCTGGGTGCACTAGCTCTGAGAACCAAAGTAATAGCCACAAAGGGAGACACCATCCCTTAAGTCAGGCTGCAACTTCCAAAGTAGCTGGACCATGTCAAGCAAGTCAGAGAGGGCTGTAAGAATGTATTACAGATCTCCAAGACCTGTGGAAAGTTCATATAACCAGGAATAAGGAGGCCAAATCTATGAGTTGCAAGTGTTTTGTAACATGGATGAGGGTGTCTGTGGAGAGAAGATTCTGATGGTGGCCAAACCTCCCTGCTGTGGGAAGTCAGGCACGGCAGACTTCACCCAGGCTTTCAACCCCAACCACATTGGATTTTTTAGCGTCATTTTAACTGTCCTTTCTACTCTGGAGACAAAAGGGCAAGGAAGAATCAGATGCATGTGACACACTTGGATGATTTAAAGTGCCTTGAGAAGAACTGAAACATACAAATTAATTTTTTCTAATTTGAACAAAACATTCAATGATCTAACATTGTCTCTTGACAGTCTGTGGAAAGGAATCAAGATCTTCACAGCTCTTCTAAAAGTTGGAGCCAGTTAATACAGTCTCAGAATTGTTTTGGTTTGTGGGTTGACTTGCGGTTGTTTGCCTTTTTTCTGGTTTTGGTTTTCTTTTTTCTGTTTCTGGTTTTGTATGTGCATGGTGTGCCCAGCCTACTCTGATGAGTCAGATATAGTCTTACATCTGTGGTAAAGATTGCCAGTAGAAAATGTTCTAGTGAACCTTTCTCATGGTATGAAGTTAAACTCTGAAGGCTCCGTTGTCTTCTGAATATCTTCTTTAAACTATTGTGGCTATTTTCCAATTTCTGGGTTTTCTCCAGAAGCATGATTGAGTTTTGATTTTTTAGACTTCCTCAAAGGCATGCTCTGATATCAAAAAGAATAAAAACTTTCATAATTGCCAGTAATGAATGGAAGTGCTTGAATTAGAACAGAAAGTCAAACTAGCTTTTTAACATATAGGCCAATCTGCAGTCAAGGGCAGACTTCCTACTTTGTCGTTGTTAATTTGATAGAGAAGGTTATAACTGAGGGTGTAATTAATAAGTTAGAGTTCTACAAGTGCAATCCGAGTTCCTGATGCAGTTAGAGAACACTTGGGTTTTCATTAGCAATAATTCAAAAGCAGAACTAAAAAGAGACAGGGACTCAGTTATTGAAAATATTGATGACTATGCAACGTCTCCATTTAAAAGATCAAAGATGCAAATTTATGAGTAATTCTGGGGATTTATTTTCATGCGACTAAGCAGTTGCATGACTGAAACTAAGCTACTCCTTGCAATAGAGAAAAATTATAAACATTCTGCATTTTTCCAGATTTGCCTTACTAAACAAGCAACAGTTATTTTCTGGACTCATTGATGTTACTTATTTCACATAGTTAAACAGGCATTTCTTAACACTGTCAAGACAGTGTTACAGTAGCAGAAAGTTTGTTAGTAATACATTGATGTTGTAAATACAGAGTATGTTTTCATTACCAGAGTAAATTCCTTCAGGTGTATAGCAACAGTATGGTGAATTCAGCATTAGAAAAATGTTTAAGAAAGAGATTTTGGGGCTTTTACCAAATATCCTTCACAAAGCTGGTTTTGATTTTACGTTATATCTGCCCTGTATCTTGGTTTACAGAGCAGCAGAGCCTTTGAAGTGGTTAGACCAATATCAGAGGCCCATGGTCTGATCTGCATGCTTCTAGGTAGTTGTTAGGGGTGTGACACTGCCTAGATATAGTGCAGATGCCATTTCACAAGTGAAATCTGTGCATAAATGAAAGAGGAAGTTAAACAATGAAGGACAGAAAGATAATATGTGAGCTCAAAATTTGGAGATGCAAAGCAAGCAGAACACATTGGACTTCTGTGTGGTAACATTAGGGTACATCACTATGCCCTAAACATAGTAACAATGACTACAGGCTAGGTGGAAATTTACCCAGTAGTTTATACCACTACTAGAAGTAAAATGGTAAATCTGAAAAAAAAGTGCTTACAGACATAGGACACACAAAGTAATTTAGTCTAATGGTAGCTCTCATTTAAGAAATAAAACAATGAAGCTATGGATAACTAAAATATGAACTTCAGCTGGTGTAACGAACTCTCTCTTATCTCCAAATCTTAAAGACACTGACGCAACATCTCTAATCACCAACAATTTTATATTAAGTTAAAACTTTCCAGGATGTAAAAAAAACCTTGTTCACAAAGAAAAATATAATGTAAACAAGCAGTTCCAACTTAAAAGTTTAAAACAAGGGAAAACCTGTAAAGTGGTACTTGACTTAAGCAGTCAAAGTTGAAAATGTTGTGAGTTTAAAAGTGTACAGAAATAGAACCACTTTATTGCTATATATCCAGCATGCAAAGATCTGCATATTGCTGCAGAGAATATTATTTGTGATCCAAGTAACTTCCCAAAGTGTATCATTAGACAAGTGAGATGTTGGAGCTGTAAAGCAAGCAATTGTTTAGTGTTCTAGCATATAGAGCTGGCACTGCTGGAGTGGTGAGACTATTATCAGAGGCCCATGGTCTGACCTTCATCATGTTGCTAGGTAGTTGTTAGGGAGATACCACTGCTTAGATAAAGCACAATTAGTCAGATGTTATGAAAAAACCCCCACAGCTATTGGCAAAAAAGTAGCACATCTAAACTGATTCTAGAATATTTACTCCATGACTCACTACACTCACCATTGAACAGTATGTCAGGGAGGTCATGGGCCAAGAAAGTGCCAACAGCCTGGGAGATGTCCTCCCGTTCCACCTCCACCCAAGAGGGAGGAGGGTGACTGCTTTGAGGACATCTGGCAATGGACAACCTGCAGGGAGCCCTGGGACCAAGCTCTCATGGCCAGAGTCCCCTCATTCAGCACCCTGCTCCTTCTGCCTGCTGAGAGCTCCACTCTTTCCTGTCTTTAGGAAAGGCGAGTTACAGATAACTGCTTTTATCTGGCTTTGCAGTGTCTTTTGCAGTATTAGCTACTGTTTCACAGAGGCACTAAACACCCAAACTGTTTCTCCAGTTATGGAGTAGTAATGACATTGTGCACTTTATCTGTCCTATGCGTGACATTTGAAAAATCTTATACAGCAACAACACCATTGTATGGAGCGGAAGATAAAAATAATCCCAATCTTGTTTCTTGGGTAATATAGATAAAACAGTGTTACTACATAGAATTACATAAACTGTTGGACACTGCTCAATGTTAAAATTTACAATGCACTTTCCATAAAATTTATTATCTCTGCATTTTTTAAATTTTTTGGTTTTTTACGTTTTGGATTAACATGGCCTCAACTTTGAATCTGAGAGGCAAGCAAAGCAGTCAAGTGGGATGAGTATTTAAAACTGTATCTTTTAGCTCTAGGTATGAAGGCAAAGATTATTCAAGTGATTTATACAGTGTCACAGAGACAGTCTATGAAACTGATGCTATATCTCCTGAAACTTTGGGCTGGTTCCTAGGTTGCCTCTGAATCCTCTTTTTTTCACTTGCTTCATGTTCCACTTTCTAGCAAAGAAATGTCTCATAAAATTGTATCACAAAACTGGTCTAGTTGGGACAGGATCTGTCACTGCTTTAACATCTTAACTTGCAGATTATTCATCACAAATTAACTTTCAAAGTCAAAACAAATGAGAGACATTAAACCTGCATTCACCTTTTGGCCCTTTGTGTTTAGCAAAGCAGCTAGCATGCAGACAGACGGTTGTGGCTCTCATATGTATTATTGTTTCTGTTGCCTTGAAAAAATATGTGTATGTTTTCTCACAAATATTTGGAAAGGTCATTTAGACAATGCAAACCTCTGCATCTTCTGTTCACAAGCTGTCTTTAACTTCCTTGGACCAGTTTCCTCTACAAATAATTGCATATATAAAAATATGGGAAGATAATTTAAGTATGTCTCTAGGTATTTGTATATGCATGTCTGACAGTACCATAATCTGGTATTGTCTCTCCATCCTTATGTGTAAAATGACATCAACAACTATTCATATATGTTTTTGAAGGAATCCCATTCCCTTGGAATGAAAAATGTAGATGAATACAATGTGCCATTATGCTTAAATCCATCCATGGAGAAGGCCAAAGCACAATATGCTTTAATTGCAGGAGGAAGGTTCAGATTACTCCAAGTGGAAGCTGTATGCCTATCTCCTCTGGTTTCTTTTGAAGAGCCCAGCCTAAAAGGTTCTATCTAAACTGGTCTGCGGTAATACAAAATCCTTCCTAGAATATTTCTTCTCTTCTCAGCTAGGCATTTGTTGTCTTCTTTCCCTGTGCAAGATAGCTGGTCACTTCTACCTTCACATGTGTTTGGTTTGGAAATCAGACAACTTAATTCCATGGCTTTTCCCATAGAGATTTCTGAACAGATATTGCTAAGACAAGAAACCTTAATTCTTCACAGCTGGTCTTCACAGTGTTCCTGCTGTGATCAGAGTTCCAAAAAAAAAGTAGCAAATAAAATTACATCTCATATATAAGTTTAGTATTCTTAATAATGTTTTCTTAAGAAGTATTCCACCTTTACATAATGCTGAATACTTCTTAAGAAAAAAAGCATCCTGCAATATCCAGAGAATATGAAACAAAATATTTCCCAAAACTAAGTTCCTCAAAGTCAGTAATAATGAAAAGATACTGAGTAACAAAACCTGGGGACAAAATGACTCCATACAAATAAATTCTGTTCAGGTGATTGCTCCTCTCTTTGACTTTGACCACAGCCTAATCTTTTCTGTGCCTTGATTTCCTTTTCTCTCTCATGTTTAGCTGCTGAGCCCTGCAGTGGAGGGATGCACAATATCTAAGCACAACAGAGTCAAGATCACTCTCTCGATTCTCTCTGGGATTTTTGCAAATAACAGTGCTTTCTTCCTTTCTAGTGACAAAATGGTGTAAACTGTGGCTGGGTTAAACTTGAAACTTTAGGGTTTTGCCATTGATAATTCTCAGAAGGACCAGCTGGCGCTTTTTTTTTTTTTTTTTTTTTTTT
>VXBB01016718.1:40815-58631 GCA_013399915.1 Illadopsis cleaveri
TAAAAAAAAAAAAAGTATTAACCACATAGGAAACAATGCAATGTAAGTGGCTTGTTGATAGAAATCTCTGAAAGCTATATACAGGATTAACACTACATGACTGTATTAATGTAGAGACAGTCAGAAACTTTAGCAATATATACAAACTACCTTTACACTCATAAATATCTTATTTACAGCTAATAAATAACATCCAAAGCTAAATCATGTTTCCTTATGAAAAGAACCTTCTCTATTTTGTATCCAAATTCTAAACGTGTTTGCATTTGATCCTGTATTAAGAGCACAGCCGTCCAGATACTTCGCTGAAGAATTTTACTTTTGAAAGAAAATTGCAACAAAATGTGGAATCTGCAGGGAATAAATCACTGTATTTATTTTTAGACGTCTCAAATGCAGTGGCTCAATAGTCAACCTCACCCTCAGTGACTCATCACATCTCTGCTGTAGTTTAATCAAATGTGAAATCAAATGTGAGCAAATTCAGAGCTATTAATATTCCAACATATTGCACTATTTAAGACTTTTATCCCCAAATATACTAGCAGCTACAGTTGGAAATAGGAAACAAATTGTGCACATAAACATCCTTTTTTTTTCTTTGCTTTTGAGATGGGATGATGTTGGAGAAATCACCATCTCCATGCTGTCTTGCACATGCAGGAAAAAACTACAACACCAAACATCAATAGCTAACATTACACTTTTCCAAATGTCTACCTTCAAGCCCTTGTACCTTGCCAGCATTTTGTTTACCCTCTAGAAAGCTAAAAGAGGGCTATTGCACCTCTCAGCACACTAGAAAATTATATATTACTTAAAAATGGGGAAGCAGACTGCCTTCAATATACCTATTTTTTTAAACTTGCAGCATTGCTAATTTTGGTGTTTTTCAGAGCGCTCCTTCTTGTGGAGCACACAACCAGGCTGCTTTTAATTGGCTCAGCTCCTGCTTCCAGCTGAATTTCATCTCATGCCAGAAAACTAAGCAGCCCCTAGCACTGTATCACAGCCAAGAAACAAACTGAGGTGGATCACTGGCAGTCCCAATTCCAGTACAGGGAAGTATGAGAATCCTTGTCAGCTATCAAGTGGATTCACTTACACTGAAAACTGCATACAGCAGCCACTCAGCTGCATGACTGACACTTGGTGTCAAAGAGCAGAGAAACTGTGACAGTTTTGGCATACATGACGCAAGCAAGCAGGGAGAGGGTGGAGGGTGGGGGAAATATCTGTTTCCTGCGTTTGCTGGTAGCTCAATTCCTCTGCAGCTCCATTTTCACAGTGTTGAAGGCTAGACAGTTTCATTTGCAATAACTGAAAGCATAGATGAAATATTAAATGTCTGCATAAGACACTGGCATTGCTACCTTCTCCTACAGCTGTTATTTATTTCAGGGTAAGAGGCATAGAAGTATATAGCTTAAAAGATCATACCTATTACTAAGCAGCACTGGCATCTACCCTCAATTAAATACATGCATAACCACAAACTAAAAAATTCATCCCCATATTAAGTCAGTCCCTGACACCTTCTAGTATTACACACAGCAAAGATGAGCTTTTTTCACATGGGAAACCTACTTATTTGCTAAACACAGCCTTGAAAACTATGAACTCTCTCCACTGAACTGCCTGAAAATTCAGTTAGCCAAGACAGAAAAAAAATCTGTCTAGTTTCAAATGACTCCTCAAAAGAACAACAACAAAAAAACCAACCCAACAACAAAAAATAAAACCAAGTACAGGGTTTTGTTTCTTTTCAATGAACATTAAAATATTGCTATATAGGATCTGATGTCAAGAAATCTTGTCACAAGGCACCATGGTTAAGCAAAATTACCTATATCTTTTCAGCACTCCAAAATTTAGCAAGTTGTTTTGCAGGTTTCTTTTTTTTTTTTAACTATTTGGATAATGTATCTTTATGGTTAGTAACTTCATATGCTGAGACTTTTACAAGAAGTCTCTAAAATAGCTAGGAAGAGCAGGCAAAAATCCAGCAGCGGATAAATATTTCTATATATTTGGTTCTGAACATCCAGTCCACAGAGATGAACAGACTCTTCTCCTCCCCAGTGTGAAAAATCTTTGTTCTTGTCACTTAGGCAGATTCATGAGCCGAATTTTCTTTTGAGGCTTTCTTGGTACTGTGGAGAAAAAAATATAATATAAAGGTTATGGGAAAGATGTAAGATACTTGTTCCCTCTTGTCTTATTTTTGAGAATTAAGATTTTAAAACTCCCTACTTAACAGGAAGATAAATTATGTGCTTGGGTTTCTCCTGGCTTCTGCTTGATTTTATGTCAGATACACACACAGAGGTCTCAATGCCTATCTAGGTCATTGCCCCAGAGTAACAGTCAGCACATGTGCATTTTTATGCAGAGCTAGATTTCAGTCCAGAAGTGTCCCCATGAGACCATTCACACACAGCAACTGAACTAAAATAAATATAACCACTTCTCTATCTCCAGCTTTAGTGGGCAAAGTCCAAAGACTGTCTCCACATTTAACCTGGGTCAAGAAAATGATTCATAAAAACATTAAAATGGACCAAACAGCTATTCAACAAAGGCAGAAACCCTGGCCCATAGACATGAAAATCTCAGGAATTCACTCACCTGATGCTTGCCATCAGAAAGCAGTGTGCTAAGAAGAGCACCTTCATATGCCTGCTCGATTCCTGTACCAGCCTCCAAATCTGCTGCTGGCCAGTAAGGAGGAAGGGCTCTGAGCTGACCCAGTATGTAAGTTTGAGTGTTCTGCAGCTAAGGGTAAGTGCCGGGAGTCTAGAGACAGAGGCATGCTTTTCTCTGTGTGCTAGTGCCTTCTCTGTAACCCTCTCTAACAGTCCCTGATACCTGGGCACCAAGTGACCGTGAGCGGCAGTGACCAGCACTTGTTTCTCAAACATGCCAAAAACCACACAGAGATGGCTAGCAGAGAAGCAAGCTAAGAGCTTTTTAAAGTGGCCACAAGCAAACCTCTGGTTAGTCTGAGCTCTGAAGCTCCTGAAGCCTTGAGAAGATTAGTGCACAGGTCAATTAGAGGGAAAGCTTTATTGCCACTCCAGTGGTAATAAAACAATCTAAAACCAATAGTGATTACTCATACCCTCCTCTCTTCCTGTTGACAGGCTGCTCTGAGCATTTCACAAAAATTGCTGCTTCCTCTCCCTTACCGAGACGTGAAGTGCCATCTCGAGAACAGAACACCACTCTGTGGAATAAATATTGGAAAAATCATATGACTGAGCCAAACATCCCTTTTTAATCTTAGAAAGAGGACTGGTGCTTGGAACCAGTCTTTATACATTGTCACGTGGGGCACTGCTACTTCACAGGCCTATGAGAAAGTTATTTTTAAAAGAGAACATTGTAACAAAAGAAACGCAGTGCAAGAACTGGTAAATTAATTATACATGGGGATCAAAGCATAGCCGTAACTTTCACTGATCCTTTGCAGAAAATCTTCTTGCGGCTAAGACAGCAGAAGTTCTATCCCAAAGTCTCTTGGATCTTTATTTACACCAGTCTTAACGTGAGTTTTTTGTCAGGTGAATGAACTTGGAAGAAAGCCATACTCTCTCCAATGTTTGCAAACGAAGTAGGTTGCAATTTCCAGAAAACATGAGCACTCGCTTTTCTATTTATCAGTACTTTCCCCACACCTATATTTGTTCAGCTCTGATAACTGTTCTTTGATCAAACGACTGACCTGCTTATTCAAAGAAGGGATTTATTATTATTTACTATACAATACATAGGACACACATACTCTGTTCTGGGTCCATGTTCTGCAAACAGATCTCATGTTTAGTGAATATGAGTATTTCAAAAGATTCATGTGAAAGCACTTCTATTCAGACTTTGATGTTTCAACATTCATGCATTAGCAATGTCCTGCAACAGTCATGTGTTTCAGTTTTCAGCCACCACTCAGGCATTCAACCCCTACGAAAATCCAACTTAAGTAAGCAATAATTTCTTGTGCAAACCCACTTTCAGAAGGATTTCTAAAAATCTCCATCCAAGCATGCTCTTTGTGACAAAACCTATGCAAACACCCAGCATGAAAAAGGAGGACAGAAATTGCAAACACAGTCACTGATGCTGGTTCATGGAGATACTCTCCCACATATTATAACTAACCTTAAGTAGATACAATAGTGGGATACAAATTAATTACGTGGGAGTAAGGCGACAAACTGCAGATCCCAATGNCCACCTGAAACTCTTCGACACACAAAGAAAATTAAGGAGCAATAGAACCTGCAATTTTTGTACTCCAGTGAAGGAAGCAACCTTCTGCATAATTCTTATGGATGAAGTATGGAAAAGAACACCTCTACCTTTTGTAGAGGCAAAAGGAACATCCTTCTGTAGCANGCAAACAGATCTCATGTTTAGTGAATATGAGTATTTCAAAAGATTCATGTGAAAGCACTTCTATTCAGACTTTGATGTTTCAACATTCATGCATTAGCAATGTCCTGCAACAGTCATGTGTTTCAGTTTTCAGCCACCACTCAGGCATTCAACCCCTACGAAAATCCAACTTAAGTAAGCAATAATTTCTTGTGCAAACCCACTTTCAGAAGGATTTCTAAAAATCTCCATCCAAGCATGCTCTTTGTGACAAAACCTATGCAAACACCCAGCATGAAAAAGGAGGACAGAAATTGCAAACACAGTCACTGATGCTGGTTCATGGAGATACTCTCCCACATATTATAACTAACCTTAAGTAGATACAATAGTGGGATACAAATTAATTACGTGGGAGTAAGGCGACAAACTGCAGATCCCAATGGAAGTAAACAACTGAACCTAGCTGATATAAATGGTGGTTTGATACCACTGAAGCCCTGATTATCACTATACTGCACCTATTTGTAACTGCTTAACATGTTCATTCCAGCCTGAGAAATACCAGAAACCAGGAAGCACTGTCAATAGAACTAATATAGCTTATNTTGGTGTTTTTCAGCTCCATTCCCTGCCAGCCTGTGTCTAGGGATGTACACACAAACTTCTGCTTATTTGCAGAGCTGTGAAAGCAGATCCCAAGTCTCCCTCAGCTTCTGCACTGAGACCTAGAGATGCATAAGTCTACTTTTAAGAAGATATAACATGATATAAAGATACTAAGAAGAAAATAAGAAAGCACTGGAAAAATTCTTATTAGGCTGAGTCACAGGTCAGACTTCACGTTTCCATATTACAGATATCTTATCAAGAAGAACTCCTGTAGGGTTTGGTTCATTAGCTGCAGAAATGAATGCAACTACCTGATCAAGGACAAGNGTAAAAGGAGTCCACCAGTCTGACCAGCTGAAGAAGGTGTCTTTTTCCCACTGCAGCTTCAGCATAAGCAGGTCTCCAATATCCACTTCTGTGTAAATGAGGAAGGAGAAGGTCTTGTTTGAGGAGACCTCAGGCCTGTGGGGAGGAGGAGAAGAGAAANATTAGCTGCAGAAATGAATGCAACTACCTGATCAAGGACAAGAGCAGATTCTGGGACCCTGTAAGATTACTGTAGCTGAAGCTAGAACAAGCTTTTCAGTTGAGACTTTAACAAATTAAGGTCAACTCAACAGTACTTTTTAGTTGTTTCTGTAGCTACTTACAGGGTGAAAGCAATGTTCTCACTCTCATCTACAGTGCCATAGAGAGAGATCAGGAATGTCTGGTCTGTCTTGGTCATGTTAGTCTTTCCAAAGAAATGGATCTTGACCTGGTAATGAAAGACTGAAAGAATACAAAAGAAAATGCCATTAGGAAAACTCAACCTCTAAAGAGACAGCTGGTGACAAAACCACCCTGTCTCACCTCTGAAAATCCTAGAAATCCTGGAATATGCCAGCTTCACTAAAATGAGTTTATTTCCCTGCAGGGAACTATTTTTGTGAGAACATAAATATTAGCAAGCAAGGCAATCACCATTAAAGAACACCTTTGCAGTTCTTGCAACTAAACTCTGCACTCAAGCTTCCACTATAATAACCCTAGGGTATGCAGTACCACCTTCAAACCTGCTATTGAACATAAAATGCTTGCTATACTTGACCTGAAACAAGTGAACTGTGCCCTTCTCTTACAGGAGGCTTGCTAAAAGGGAAGGAAAAAAAAATCAACCCACTGACACTGCAGATTAAGCACCAAATGCCAACAGAACACCAGTCTTGCTGCTACTCTAACAGTGCAGGAATGTACCTTGTGATTGCTGGTCCACCACACAATGCACACTATAAGCATACGATGGGGTACAGGCAAAGCTAAGGAGGAAAATAAAGTAGTAAAATCCAACACTATTTTCCTAGCTGAAAGCCTCCCAGTTCTCTCTGGCATTGTCCTTGTCAGACCTCCCACAGCAGCAACTGGAATCAAGAAGTGCTGTGATATTTTAATGAGGGCTGGTGCTCCTCTAGCAAGTACAGTACAAAAGACACAAATCTGATGCTTGCATATCTTTAAATAAGGTGCTCACCAGACTGAGTTTTGCTGATTATTTCCCCAGCAGAAGGAAGTAATCATTTGGATGAAAAACACTGAAAATTTTCCAAGTGATCGGGCAGCGGAGGAAGCCTACCTTTTGCTACTTAGAAACTTGTTACAAAATACCTTTCTTTTTGTACTCTGCCCCACACCTCAAGGAAGACAACACTTTGCTCTGAGACTTGTATTCAATGTCAAACTACAGGCCAGCTTCACCCCTGCTCACCACAGACACCAAAGCACCAATATTCTCACCTGCAGCACATGCCCACCATGACACACAGCTGAGCACAAGCACCAGTCTTGGTCACCAGTAAGCAAGGAATACCTACCTTTATAGGGCATCTGAGCGCGAGTTTTCAGGTACATTTTGGTGTTTCTCTTTGTTCTCACTCTGTTGACCTTGTAACCCAAATTGTTGCAGCGGTTCTTGCGACAGCTCAGGCAGAGGCCCTTCTCAAAGGCCTCCTTTGTGTTGCAGCGATAGGCCATGCTGGGCTTTTCTTCATTGAGGAGAGAGTCAATGAAGAGGTGGATGGATCTTTCATGGGAGCATTTCACCAGCTGATCCACATCTTGAAAGAATGAAAACGTGCAATATGTATACACGCATGCACATAATAATATAAACCCCCAAGCAATGTTGTCAACAAGCATGGCAGCTTGTTGGGCTTTATGGCAGAGCTGGGCTTTACAGGATGACTTTTAAAGGCACTTGAAAGAACATATTCCTGTGCCTCTCAGAGATCTTTACTTGCAAGATACCTTGCAGGGCTATTCAGGTTTCCCTCAGAATGTTATNCAGAATGTTATACTGTTTGTTTCAGAGCAATCTCACCTCCAAAGCCTTTCTCAGCGATCAGACGCAGTGCTTCTCCCAAATTGCAACCTGGCTGGAAACCTCCACCATTGGGATAAATATCAATGTGCCCAACAGGCTTCTGGATCCCAATGCTGCGGTCTGGAGAGCCTCGGGTGTAGGTGTGTAGGACATCCACAAACTGAGCGTCATCCGGAGAGAGGCGGGTGAGTTCATCAGCATATTCAAAGGTAGGACCAGCAGGATCCAGGCCTTTATGGGGCAAACCACAAAGAAAAACTGATATTGTCTGCCAAAGATACTGACATTGATAGCAAATGCCAAACTCATGGGTGCCACATTGGGCTCATTGGGAGTATTGAGTCTTCTGGCAGACATTACAGATAGATCGTTTAAATAACATTCATGTATACAGGAGAATCAAATGCACAACCTTGAAATGTTGTTACTGATTAAACAAATAAAAGTGTATGCAAACACATGTAAGGAAGCCCAGCTAACTTCCTCAAAGCTGTAGCATTTCCAGTGGATGGAAGAAACAAGCTCATAAGTATTTTCTCAATGTCTTCCTCTCTTGTCAAGAACTGTAGAATTTGTATCTGAAGTGTCTGAAGAACAGAAAAGTCTTGCTGGCAGCTCCGTGCCAGGGGAACAAGTGGGAAACATAAATGAGGACTTCACTGTCTATACACCTAAGGGGAAGGGGATTATTATGGTAAACTGTCAAGCTGCAGCAACACTAACATCAAAAAACCCCCAGAACTATTCTGCCAGTGAACAAGTACTATCTCCTGTTCAGACAACTACCTGAGAGATGGCTGAAGGGACATGTCTTTTCTGCAGCCCTCAGCTGGGGACAGGAACCTGTGCTGTTCACCCACAGTTAACTCCACTCAGTCTGAGCCCCCTCAACTGTGAGGGCATCAAGGGTCACATTATGTTGCTCCCTGTGCTTTTCCCAGGGAAAGATTCATCCTCAGCACCAAGAGCAACTGTGGAGGCATAACAGAGGGCTACGGACATGTCAGTGATTTGGCAGCCTCAGTAAAAGCAGAGAAGCTGCAAGTTAGAGAAAAGAAACGCAGAGGGACTAGAACTTTGGCCTCCTGACTTTAATGTGCAATCTCTCAGGACCTGACCTTTCCAGATGTGACTGCTGCCTAGCCCACCTCTCAGCATGTTTGTGGATCTGGGCTCACAGCCAGGCTCAGCTGAAAGAGTAAAGAGTGCCATGAGCTAGGCTCCCTTCTGGATGGTGCTCCTAGTCTCTCAGCAACAAAGACACCACACATGAGCAATTTTCTTAGCCTCATTTGCTGATGCTGGCAATTCCTTTGTCACTGAGATCATTGCTAGGGGCTCAGCTCTCCAGGTGCTGGGTTGTAAACCAGCCCCAGAGTGGTCATGCCTTGTGTAGCAGATTTCTCAGCCTCCAAAAATCACCTTAAACAGACATCTAAGCAGACACAGCAACAGGGCAAGTATATGTCTTTCCCAAATTCTCACAGTATTATTTGCACCTTAGAATATTTCTTGAGCTTGTTATGATTAACTTTGTAAAAATTGACACTGGATTTCTTCTGGTTTTCTGTCCAGTCTCCCTCTGAGCCCATATAAACTTCTTGCATCGGCATCGTCCCATGGCAAAGTGTTCTGCAGGTATTAAACCTGCTGCAGCAGAATTTATTTCCTGTTCTGTTTCAATGGCTCCCATCAGCTGCAAGGAATGACTGCCTGGATAAAGACAACCCGCTGAATTTCTCAGGCTGCAAGAGATACTGTGACCTTTTCCAAGCCATGGTTTTGTCAGTCCCCACCACAACCCCGCAAACTACTCTTTTATCAGGGCCTACTCACTCATTTCTTGTAAAGAAACAAATAAAGGCTTCTCACTCACTACCTTTGCTGCTATTTTCTGAATCTTTTTCCACTTCTACCCCAGAAATATCAGCTCTGCTGTTTCATTAAATCATGAACACATAACCATAGTACTGCCAGCAAGAAACAATTATTCTGGTGATTTTTCAGTGGAACATAATATTTCAGTATGGAGAGAGTTGCATCTCTCCAATCACAGATTTTCTTACCAGTAATTCTGTTCACCTTCTTTTTAGTCAGGTTCCCAGCAATCCCAGCAGCATGGGCACCTAGACTGTACCCCAGCAAGTGGAGATTGTTGAGAGGATAATTGAATTCCTCCTGCAGAAGAGAACAAGTGGTTTAAAGTTCAAAACCAAACACAAAAACATCAGAAGACAAAATAAAATGTTTTGTTAATACTGGTATTTTTGTTTGAGCCATGAATAATAGAAGAAACACTACACAGTTATCATGATTTTGTGCCATTGTAGGTTTCTTGATCTAACTAATTTATGGCCAAAATCTAAACTGAGAGGAATGCAAAATAAAGGACAGAACACATGTTTATTTTATAAAGGTTTTCAGTCACCCTCTCCCCACCAGTTTCTGGATCTTCTAAGGCAGAGCACATTTCCAATTTCCAAGGGCTGGCTGCTGTATAATACATAGAAACTCGTCTTTCATAGCTACCTCTCACAGAGTCCTCAGAAATACTCTGGACCCACAGACCACAATAAAAAGTTTCTGAAATGCAGTAAAAAAGGTCTCTGAGTAGGAGATAACTAGTAAACCAAAGCTGGAATTTCACCAGTCCAGCAAAACTACTGTCTGCAAAGAGTTTAACTCCATCTCTCCAACAGGAGATGATTAACACAGCTGCATCATTGCTGTTTTGTCTCCTATGACATTACACAGAATGCGAGGCATGGCTCTATGTCTTACCTCCAACCAGTCAATAAATGTAGCAACATCCTTTCCCACCAGCCTGGTGTAGGCTGCAGACACCGGGTAGTGCTGCTGAGCTCGAACTAGCCAGTCCACCACAATGACGTTTGAGTCAGGCTCCCTCTTGTACAGAGCATCCACCAGCTTCGGGACCCAACTTTCATACATCCCTGTCACCTGTTGGTTTTGGTGATTTTAATTAAAATAGGAGATATGTTAATATATCTGTGAGACACTTCTGCACAGTTTATTGGTTAAAAGGGAGATTGCTCCTACTTCCTCTTACCGTCCACCCATGGATCACCACGAAGGTTTTACTGGTGTGATTGAAATTGCACTGTGCCAGGCTGTTCACCTGCCCAGGAACCAGGTAGCAGACATCCTCATCAGGATCTGCAGGCGTCCGCAAAGAAAACTTGCTCTCGATTCCCTCAAAATTGCCTTCACTTTCTGCTGTAAGAGCACAAAAAACATACAGCAGTGCTTTAGGAGTACTAGGACAAAGTACGAAGGCATAGGTACAATGTTGGAGAGATATCTGGAACAGTCAAGAAATGGGATGCGTTTTCATCTCCTACAACACTCAATGGACACAAAACAGCCACGTAAAGAGGAAATCAAAGGGTGAAAATTGCTCTCTTTCCAAGGTCCTGCTAAAATACTAAGAATCTGCTCAGCTGTCAGAGAGGTATGAATCCATTTTAAGAGTCAATATTTTCCCCATTACATTAAGCAGGAAACCTCTTAAGTATCACAAGAGTACAGAAAACTGCACAGAACAGTCACAGACAGTCATCCAGGACAGCAGAGTGTTATTACCATACTATTACATATTTTGGTGGTGTGTCTTCCACATCACCTCACCAATAATCACTGCCTAACATGGCCTTCTGTAACACTATGTAGTTGCAGTGTATAAAAAGCTGTGAAGTCACCACTGTTTAACAAAATACTAGTTTTAAGTTTTGACCAACAAACAGCAGGTGAGCAGATCAGACACTCATCAGAGAAACCGAACTAGCAAACCAGTAGTCTATTTTGGAGTACATTTTCAGGTCATCTGACAACCTACAGAAAAATAAGCTGCAGAAAAATATCTTCTGCTGCCTGAAGCAGAGGGGAGGAGGGTGGGGAAGGAGGTGCAGATCACGTACTGGTGGTAACAAAATATGTTGTGGCCTGCAAAGATCACTCCCTCCAACTTCCAGCTTCAAAATTTAAGTACACCTTTTCCTGGCAAGACAGAGAAGTGACTTTAGGCTTAATGCTCACTATTATCTTTGGGAAGAAACTTAAATGTCTCCTCTTTTTATGTCTGATTCAACTCTTAAATGCCTCTATGTACAGCACGCCCTGTAATTAACTTTTCAAAATGCAGTTTTGCCCCAGTTTGCCAATTTGAGCTAGGCAAATATTGATTGCCTATTTTTCAAGTGCTGTTGAACTTACGCCAACTCTGTCCTGCTCAGCATTGTCTTTCCTGGCATCAGACCACCAACCTTTCACAAACTCCTAAACACACATTAATGAATGGCTCCAAGCCACCATAAGAAATACAAATGGACAAGGTAAGGACCTTACGCTAGGCATGCAAAACAGATTTCCACTCCTTTTTCCCATTGCAAAAGAGGTTTTCTGTGATAATTGGTAGATTTGCACTTCCTGCATAAAGTTGTACTGCATCGCTCAGGTGATAAATAACTAACAATTCATTTTTTTTCCAAAACAGTTTTTCTGGTCTTTTCATTCAAGCTACCATACACAGCAGGGCACTGACTTGTGCCTGACCTCACCTCAGGGAGCTCTATAAAGTCTGGGAAGTCCTTGCTGTGTGTGGAGGGTCACAAGAAATCAGGGTCTAGCCTTTGGCATTAGGTCTAAAACCATCACAGAGCCTTGCAACAAATGCTTATGTGGCAGTCTCAGAGAAACTTGTCAGCCATAATCAATGGCTTAACATTGCCCAAGTTCAGCAGGATTTCTCACCTGTCAAAGCAGGAAAGCAAGAATTGTTCACTGAACAGAGGCAGTACTCAGCTTTAGGTTTTGACCTTGACTGTGCTAGGCTAGCTAGCTAATCCAGGATAATTACACTGAGGGCCCTCTTCCTGCCTCCTTCCTCCTAAAGAAAAATGTTTTTCATAGATCTTACCCTTCCTTCTACCAGTAGAAGTATTCACATAATGGTGAATATAACATTTTACCCAGTAATGAAAGCTAAATTTACCAAACTAATCAAATCCTTGCACCTTTTCTATATTTTTGCATGTTCAAAATTTCTCTTCGTCATCAACTGTCGTATAAAACACTTTTTTTGAAACAAATCTTTAGACCTATATTGTTTACCTTTTAGCCAGAAAAAGAAAAGTCCCAAAGGCTGGTTGGTTAAATATCAGCTATAACTTTTCACTCAGCTGTGAATCAGTAAAACCTTGAAAGGAACAAGAACAGCTTTCAACTGTAAGGCATACAATGCTACGACTTTCAATTATGTATATTCCCTCCTAGTACAGGAAGGCGAACAAGAATAGTCCACCTGCTCACTAGCTAATAGTGCTTCCTTTCATATCTAGATATCATTTCCCTTCTGGATTAAATTTATCTGATAATCATCCAAAATCTAAATTACATTGATATCCCATCTTGCAGTGTGTTTTCAATTACAAACACATACTAGAATTTGCATGTAAGTTCAGACCACAGCTCTTTGGAAAACAAGCTCATAGGAAATTTACAATTCAAAGGGTACTATACTTAAGAGTACACTTGGAAAAGTGTACCAAGCTTAGAAAGACTGCAGTACAGTGGCACCTGCCACTGAAGATGTGCTAAGTGCTTCACACATATTTGCGTGTTTTAGTCTAAAAATCTTTGATGGGGATTTGAGAACATAAAATCACTGAGATACAGTCACCACCAGGAAAGCAGCAGCTGCAAAGCAGCAGCCCAAGAGTCAGGGAAATGGCAGGCAGCCACTTTTCTCGTTTAACTATGCTGTATGAGGAATTAGAAAGTCAGAAGAAATTACTGTTATCATCTTATGACCACAAAAAGTGTCATGTTATCTTATGTTCACATATGGTCAGTTCCCAGCAGGCAAGATACCCTTTGGATGAGGGAAGTGTGCGTGTACTGGAGTTTATTACAGACTTCTTCATGGTGTGCTCATCAAGAAGCTTTCCTCGGAATTTACCTGAGCTTGGCTTTGCAAATTCTATATGGCTCAGGGCAGAAGATATCCCATCTACACCAAATGTTGTGCTGCACACATACTGCAGTACCACCCCACATCCCTGCTTCTGCAGAATACAGGTACACATAGTCTGTACACACTCACCACACAGGCCAACACCTACATGTACCATGCTTTAAATCTGAAGCAAAGAAGTGACACAGCATATCACTTCAGAAAACCAGCATTTCCTACTTCTGCTTTCATACCTCGTCGTATTTCTTGGTCTATATAAAAAAAAATATATTCAGAACCAAACTTTGTCATTCGTAGACTTTTGCCACAGACCCTTTCCTCACAGATTTAAAGGGAGAAGTCTCCTTGAATCATGTCCTGAGCCAGTGAACCACGGGGCCTCTTTCTTACATACTTACACAAACAAGTGCAGAGACAGCCAACGTACACACTCACCATGGTTTAGTTGTAACTCAAGTTAATTAAACCATGGAAAAACCAAAAATAGGTTGTTTTCAGCATGTTGCTGAAACGTGGACTTAAAGGTGTTAATTCAGATAAATTCAGAAATTTATCTGAATTAACATCATGTTTTTCATAATGTAGATACAGAAATTAGATATCAAGAAATATACATACATCCATGTTGAGATATCAAAGTAGTTTTTCATGACAAGAATGCAAGTCCCATTTCTAAACAAGGCCTTTGAATAAAAGAGGAAGTAAACACATGCAGACAAAAAGGAAATCCATGCTTTTGCTAAAAACCACGCTTTCCCAGACATAGTTCAGCAAAGGTACAAAGGCACGTGCTGTGTATTGCCAAAGCTTCCAGGCACGCAGTTACAAATACAAGCACCTGTTGCAAAACAAAGTTTTCTATCTACTGCTATGTGTTCACAGCTAACATGACCTACAAAGGGATTATTTAGGGAACTGAAGCAGAATTAAAGGAGCAGAATTAAAAATTAAATTACCAATTCCAGATGGAAGCTGGCTTTTCAGGCTGCATCGCCAAAACCTCACCATTTTGTCATGCTATACAAAGTTTTCTGATGCCTTTCTTACACCCCTACTTCCACAATATGAGTTTCCATATTTTGAAAAAAATGAAAATNAAAGAAAGTGGGGGTGGGGAGGGGGGTGGGGAAGGCTTACTAACTGGGAAGTCAATAGTTTTGTTTTTCCTGTCCAAAGTTTGTGACACTTTGGACTTGCAACTTGTGAAATTCCATTCAGTTAGGGACTCCTATCAATTATCAATTTTGAAAGCATCCCACTAACTTTAGGCATTTTGACACACTAATCAAGAGAATTCAGTTTGAAGTTTCTTTCACAGGAAGCCCAAGGCAACTTGGCAAATTATTTTGACTGTGAAACTATTTACCACTGGTTAGCTGGGTGGAGAATGTGAGTCTTCAGGAAGTAACAACATCTGGAATATTAATGAAAAGTTACACTGCTCACATCACAGAGGTTGCCAAAATATGACAACAATGCGTTTGCCAGAATGAGTGCACCTAAACTATGGTTTAAAAAGGGAATCTTTGATAAACAACAACTTCCTAGCATTATGCACTCAGAAATGGAAATACTATCAGCTAGGTGCAAAGATCCTTCGAAATTATACTGCTAGACTGTATCTACTATAGCCCACAGAGACATGCATGCACACACATGCATAGCAGCAAACGTCTGCACATAACATCAAACATTTAGTAGCTGTAGTTAACTGGGCTAAATCTTCCTTCAGCCAACAATCAGCATTAGGATCGTCCATCAATCAGTCATACTGAATTCCTAAGAGTTCTGAAGCAAATTCACAGCCAGTTGTAGTAAAGGGCTTATACCACAGAAACGGTTATCGTTTAATTTGATCTACACTACAAACTGAAAGCAGACTACTGTGTTGCAGTCCCAGGAAACCTACCCCACGAATCAGGTTATTGTTTAACCTTGCTGCAAAAATATTACAACTTCAAGTTTATTTATGTATTCCCTAATGGCAGAGTCCTTAGAGTATGTTCTGCTTCACTTCCCAGGTGGGGCCAATGGAAAGAGCAACATCTCTGGCACAGGTTCAGAAGACAAGCAAGAATCCCCCAGCTCAGGTTGTGCAGCTGGCAAACTGCTGTTCTCGCGCTGTGCATAGGGGTGCCCAACCCTCTCCATGGTACTCCCTGTCAAATCTTTACTCAGCTGCAGCTGGGACACTTGAAACTCAATCCAGCAGATATCTAGCCATCCATCAGTCCCTCCGGGATATCTGGAATTAGTCCAAGACAATTAAAATGCAACCACTGTCAGATTAGGCAGTAATATAGAGGTAAGGATGCATGAGGAAGTCCTATCATGCAAGTACTTCTGCACAGAGGAGATTCCAGCAAACTTTTAGGAGCGCTGATGATCATGCTAATCTCCAGTACAACTTGATGCTTGAGAGCCTCACTTCCTTCTCAGAAATGCATTGTTTCTCGAAAGGCCATGTCACAGCTGCCCTGGTATGTCTATCTCAAACACAAGCCATAGAAAAAGCCAGCAGCTCCCATCACACAACAGTGTAAATATGCTGACTCTGGAATTACACTGGTAAAAGTAAGGATCTGACTCTATTCCTAGCATTGTTTCTATCTTTTCCTGGAACACCAACATTTTCTTCACCTAGAACGATTTTTTCTATGTTGTTTTTTAAATACTCTGGATTCCTGGAGGGCTGGATCATATGTTTTCTGTGGTTTCAAAAAACTTTTTACTGGGGTGTGCATGGAAAAGTGTGGAACTAAAGGCTTGAATTGCTTTAGGATGAAGACACAACCTGCTTTCATACAACCTACTCCTAAGAAGTAATAATGAAATTATTAGTAAGTCTGTGGAAAATCAGTTCCTGCAGGGATGAAAGCTTTTTCTGAGAATGGTTATTTTACTGTATAGAACTTGGATACTGTGATGAAAACTGATTTTGATTGTGTCTGATGGCACAAGATTAGATTCAAAGCTAGAATACATTCCTTTCGCTGTACCCTAGCACCCCATCCTCTTATTTTTGAATACTTCCCTTCAGCTTCCTTGTACACAAAGAAGTAACAAAGGCATCCACAGTATAAAAAATGGCAGTTTATATATTCCGGTTTAGAAACACAAAGCAGCTTTAGGAGCTACAGCCACCCTTTCTTCTAAGGCCAGAAACTTTTAAAAAGAGATACTATGTGTGGGAGATCAATGTAAGAAAGTAAGCCTGTGACAAGGCACTGGTAACAATATTTGAAGAGCTTTTATTTTTAGTTTTTAAGCTTGAGGAGGAGTAGTGGTCTCCTAAAACTAGCCTCTTTGTTCATAATAGCTTCGATTACATTGTGATTAATTGAAAGAACATTAGTGAGAATCTAGCACCATTTGTACATCTTCCACTTCCTGTAGCCTGGACAGGGTGTCTATGCACAAGTGCAGGAACAACAGGCAGAGTGCAAACACAGCCAAAAGTGAACCTAGAAAGAGTAAATCTCTCTGTTCACTTTTCCCCGAGTGGATTCTGCTCATTGCAGGCTTAACTACAACTCGAACACATTACCACGTTAACGATGAAACTCAGCCTTGCCTTGTCTAGGATCAAGAACTGTACGAAGCTGGGAAGCTGGGATGGATGAATGCCACGGAGGAGGAAGCCGAGGGACCTTACCGTGGTGCTACTGCTGTGCTGGGGCAAGGGACTCTCGTAAGACACCTTGTCTCTGGGAAAAAAGGACATCCCAAATCTCAACAGGTCGCGCCATCAGCCAGGCAGGTTGTGCCTTAGTTTGGGCTGGGGCACAGGCTCCAGGTCTCTCCTAACAGGACGGAGGTTCCCCCCAGCGTCGCTCTGCAGCGCCCTGCTAGCCCACTCCGCGACTCCCGGGTCCCGCAGCATCCCAAGCACCCCGGGATAGCTTCACAAAGGAAAGATTGCAAACTCCCCTTTCCCGCCACGCCGGCAGCGCTTCCCCCCAAGCTCCCTTCTCCCAAAAGCAACGGGCAGGCCCGGCAGCTCCCGGGCGCACCCCGTGTCCCGTGTGCGCTCCAGGCGCCGTCTCGGCCCCCCCGTCCCAGGACTCACCGCCCAGAGCGGCCACCCAGCGCAGGCACAGGCACACGACCGCCAGGAACGCCTTCCTCCACATCTCGCCTCCTGCCGCCAAACTTTCGTGGCGAAAAGAAAAATAAATTTTAAAAACAAATTTAAAAATAAGTAAGTTTTTTTTTCTTTAAAAACTTATGGTAACTAAACAGAAGCGCGGCGCAGAAGCGCAGCGATGGACAGGGCAGCCCGGGGAGCGCCCAGCACCGGCGACGTCGCGCTCGCCCGCCCTTATGTCCCGGGCAACATGCAAATACACAGATTGAAATATGCAAATATGCAAATGAGCCCTCGTGCCCATTGGGCGAGCGCCGCTGGGAGGGGCGGGGCCGTCGCTCCCCGGGCCAGGCGGGGCGAGGGGCGGTTTCGGGTCCGGGCTCGGCGGTCCC
>VXBB01016718.1:68147-90544 GCA_013399915.1 Illadopsis cleaveri
TCAGCATAAATTTTAGAATTCTGGAAACAGAGTCTGAAAATGCAAATACATGAAAAATATAAATGACAATTCATAATTTGGCACCTGTGTAATTGTTGCATTTGCTCTCTGTGAAAAAGTGCTTTCTTCTGGAATAACACACTAAATACCATTTAAGTCAGCTCTAATTAGCTACTAGTAACTTTGCAATATCTGGCAGTGAAGGTTTCCTTACAGTGAAACAAGATCTTTTACTATATGGCCTTTTTCCTGGCCAGATTGCCCTCCTTCTACAATGAGGTGTTTACATGTGTGGAAACAAAGTCTGGTATCTCCTTGAAGAGGAATTACTGATTACTCTGAAAGGGTTTGCAAGAGAACAGGCCCATTTCTCCCAGCCTAGCCTGTTGGTAGGTTTTGGTGCTGTTGAAGCACAGGGCTGGGAGCATCGATTGACTTGAGCAGAGAACAGTATTAGTTTCCTCCTGGGGGCCTGCTGAAATACGTCAGTGTGTGTATCTGTGTCTGGTTACTCCTTCTGCTGCGCTTGCTGATGCTCAGTGAGAAATGCCCTTCCCCAGTTCTTTTACCATGGTTGAATGCAGGCATAGAGAGCAAGAGACTGACAGCAATGATACATTTCCTCACTACCTGCCATTCAATGACCGCAGCATGCATTGTGGAAGCTAAGTTTCCAAAACCTCTGCAGGCTGGGCTGCCCCAGGAACAGGAGAAAGGAAACAGCCTGGAGGAAGAGGACTCTTCCATCCTGAAACTGCAAGTGAAATTTATATGGACAATTCCCTAGGAGGTTATGGCCTCCAGGATCATGTGAAGTATAAAACAGCTGATGAATCCAGTGTGTCTGGAGGCACATACTCCTTTGTGTCAGCTGGCTAACTAGTGTTAGTCAAGTAGAGTGGGGTACCTGCCAGCCCTCCCCTAAGCACCTACTCCGGAGGCAAAATTTTGGACGGCACATAGGGTGGTACAGCCTGGTCCATCCATCAGCCCCTGTTGGGTACAAAAAGTCCTGAGGTGCATACACCAACCTTTGTGAAATGTGCCATGAAAAAAAAAGATTCTGAAGTTCCAGCAACTCCAACTCTAAAAAGGAATAGAAGATTCATGCAGATACTTGCCAGTTTCTATGGCAAATAATTCTTACAACATCTGTGTAGCACAAAAGTGGCCTCCCATCTACCTAACAGGAATTCAAGAAGGATCAATGCATTAGCTTTGTGTATTATGGCTGCACAAGCTGGAAAGATGTCTCATTTTTAAAACATTCCAGATACATGATCAACCAGGGGACATGAGAAAGGATTTTTTTCTTGCTAAATTTAAAAACCCTGCTGAGAATAAAAATATATACATTGTAAATTCAGATTTTGAGTTCTTCCTCATGTAATAAAGCTCTCTTTCATCTGTTCTCATAGAGGTCTATATTGCAGGAATTTCTAATTTTTTCTAATTTTTTCTTGTGCTGATCACTTTTTTCCTGCCTTGTTCTCACTGAAGAACATCCTTCTCTTTCAACACAGTAAAGCCAAACTTGTGCTTAAGGGTCTTTGTACTTGGGTAAACCATCTCAGTAAATGACTGCATAATAACCCAAGAGAATCAGGCCCATTCCCCTCTAGCCTCAAACTTGCTTAAACCCCAGCCTGATTTTTTTCCAAGACCTTACACCATCCTTTCTTTTTCTACGCCCACATCGACTGGAAAATTAACCTCTTCCCCAAGGATAGAGAAGGGCTATACCAGTCCCTTGGGAGTCCAGTCATGATCTTTTTAAAAGTTAGAGACCTTTCCTGCATGACACAATACCCTGGAGAGAGTACACAGTTGAAATTGCATGAACTGTGCTTGCAGTGCAGCCAGCCTTGCCAAGTGATTGCTAAATGGAACTCAGCATCCACCACAGATGATTATCTATATCCTGCAAACCCCATCTCTCTGTGGTGAATCTGGGAACCAGTGTGGCTTTGGAGACAAGTATTTGAGGCAGGGTTGATGTGCACACCACAGACTGAAAACACTCCATTGTAAAACTACTCCTTGAATACAGCTGCAGCATGTCCTCACCACCTTCTGAGATGTCTCATTCATTTATTGGGTCTGGGCATTTTGATTGTCTCAAGTGTTTGTATCTGTTTCCACATGGGCATATGGGGCAACTCACTTGGTTATGGGATACCTTCCCTGTGAAACTTCATCATGGGTTTCAAGGAGGGCCTCCAAAGTGCTTTATGTGCTTACACAGAAATGTCCTGATCCAGCACAGACTTACTACAGCAAAGCATTTCTGTGCATCCTGACTGGAAACATGTCAACCTTATAAGACTTTGGTTGACTGAAGACCACCCACTGAAGTCTGCTGAGAAATAAGCAGAAAACATGTCTGAGTATCATGTCTTGCATGTTTTTCCCCCTCTTCCTCCACAGAGGGCCAGTACTCACCACTGTAAGCCTTTCCAAGCCCCGAAGTGCCATGGCAAGCAGCCAGCACCACAGCCCTTCCCACTCACGTGTTCAGCCATGGGAACCCCAAGAGAGTCAACTGGAACCACTCTCTGGGAGAAAGATGACTCTGTTGCTATCCCTCCACCTACTCAAGTCCCTACCACCAACTTTCGGCAGTTGCCTTCTACATTTTTCCCTTGCTCCTTGTCCCTCAAGTATATAGTTCAACCCCCAGAAAGTCAAACACAAGCTCTAATTCAGCCAGAGGAAAGTTCCAGTTGTTTTTCTTAGATTACACACAGGATTTGATGAGCTGGAAAACAAAGCAATTTTAGAGCCTCATCCAACTCAGAGAGTTCTCCCACTGTATTTTGTGTGAAATTGGATGTCAAGACACAGATCTCATACTCAGAGATGAGTAGTTTCACAGTTTCGTAGGGGAACCCTTGACACCCATTTGGGTGCCCCACTGGGCACCTAAATCCATTAACTATTATGGAAGAACTCCATATCACTAGACACTATCAAAAGCAAACAGGCCATTAAGGAAGGAACTGTCTGCAGGAAAAGCATAGGAGTTCCTGTGTGTTCCAGATTGGGTGTTCAGACATGAGTGTTAAAAAAGGGCACACAGTTCTGAAAGATCTGTTACTGGTTTTCCATGCCCTCAACAAGGAGCTCAAGAGCATTTCTGTTATACCGGATGAGAGCAGGGGAAATACTAAGAAATTTTAGAAGTGTCTGCAGCTCCAATATATACATCATTAGATACAAAATATAAAGGAGAACCCTCTTGGCAGCACTGACAACACAGCAAGTTAAAGGCAAAGGAGGGCAAGTATTCCCCTAAGTCTGTATCATAAGCAGTGAAATGTGAAAGAACAAAAATCTTCAGACAGAAGACCATCATTGTACTACAGAAGTAACCAGACTGTTGTGAAAATTCAGGAAAGAATAGCATGAATTGGTTAATTTTGCAATAGGACATAAACTCCTACCATTCATCCCTAGTGTACAGTTAGGAAAAGACAGTATTACACAAATTATGAAACATATTGCTGGTCCTGATCTATTTTAAATTTTCTTCATTATTACTTAAATTAAATGCAAACTAGGAAGTTCAGAAATATTTCTTAATATGTTTTTGCCTCAGGAAAGTCACTTGCTGCGGGAGAATTTATTCCAATGGGGTTGATCAGTATCTAACACACAATTTAGAACAATTTACCATTTTACATCTTGCAGCTCTCTTTCAGCCATCAGGTTCTCACCATAACCAAGTTGACCCTAGACAACTTCCTATACTGCGGATAAAACACAGTTTAAGCCTTAAAGCTACTTGGAGCAAGCAATCCCTTTCCTAAAGCAAGTAATCCCAAATCCTACCTTCAGTTCAGGTACCATGTTCAATATTGAGATTGTAAAATTCTCTGGAGTAATTGTCTCATATCTTTTCTCAGAGACATCCCCTGCAGGTCTTGGTTATAGACATTTCAGTCTGCAGGAAGGAACAGATGTGGCTTTTCAGTGAATACGGGGTATTTTTTTTTCTGGTGAGCTGTTGAAGAATTTGTGGCCCTCAGGAACTGAAATACATTCATACAGTCCTGAAAAGGTGCTGAAAGACTATATGACATGACCCTGGAAGGAGAAAGGATAGCATAGGGCAAATCTTAATTTCAAACTTAATCTGAAAGAACTTGGTTACTAAAACCCCTGACACATGGGCATCAAGTAACATTCATTATGGACAAAAGATCTTGTACCACTTTCTCCCACTCTAGGGCCACAAACACTATCAAGATAGATGAAACACTTTGTTATGCCTCAGTTTCCTCCCTTGGGTCTTTGATCTGTCAAACTCTGTGGGAGACACATACAGGTCCACAGCACTACACAGCTGAGGTTCTTGGCCAACTGGTATTTCTAGGAGCAGAGCAATCACAGGCATATTAAATGTGCATTCTTGCACTGCTCTGAAAACACACAGCTCTTTGCCATACACAGCCATGGCAACTCCTTAGCAATAGCTAATATGGCCTTAGAAGGACTTAGTCCTGAACTGGAGGACAAAAGACCTTGAAATCTAGTCCAAAGGAACTTCACTGCTCATGGAGTGATCTGATAAGAAGTTGGGTCTGTGATTTTGTGCTCAAGAAAACTAGACCTCGTGGACATTGAAAAACTATTTCACTATGTGTCTATCATGTGAAAATAGTAGAAAGAGGACTCTGGTCTCAGACAGAACCTCCAAGTTCCAGCATGGCACAACCAGCAGTATCTGGCACAACTCACGTCAATGCCAGTGCTTGCTAACAGGCTATAAATGGAAGAAAAGATTTTTGGAGTTCATTGACTAGAGGCACAAAAACCCCCCAAGGCCTTCTCTGTGGAATATCCTGACCAGCTTCTTTCTTCTAATGTAGAAATACCCATTGGCTGCAAATCCAATAGTCACATAGTCTTTCAGGGACACAATGTTAGAACAATTTGTCATTTTCTGCTGCTGGGTGGTTTTTTTTAATTTTCGGGACTCAAGAGAGGTCCTAAGGAGATGTGTATTCTGGACATATCAAACAGCAGAACAGGCTCCCAGCCAAGTCTGAGGAGGAGACATCACGTGTTTTGTGCTGCTGCTGCCTCAGGACTCTCTTAATCAAAGGAAGAGGCCCATTGAAAGAAGACTGACCAGTGAGACCTGTAGCCAAGAGTATTATGGCCACAGGTGGAGGAGCTGGATTCCCTAACTGTAGACAAAAAAAAAAAAAGGGCATGACATAGAATATGGAAATTATGAGCCATGGGGGCTAATTTCCTCATAATTCTTCCAATGTCAGAGAACAAAAATATGCAAGAAAAAATTTGTAATGTATATCAAAGGGCTAGCTTTGGTAAGCTGTACCTTGCAGTCAATAGTCTGTGGGCCCACAGGTGCCATACCAAATCTGCTTATTTTGAGTGGAGGGTTTGGACACCCTAGGAATACCTGAAATGTTGCTGGGTACATGTGTTTAGGAATCTGAATCACCCTCAAATTTTCTTTGAGAGTCAACAACCAAAAATGGTAAAATGACTACCTAAGAAGACAGTCTGAATCCACTCGGGAGAACATCCCACAGCTTGTCATACATCACTTTCCAAGAAGAATCGACTCCAGTGCTTTGCCACAACTTAAAAATAAATCGTGAAAATGTAATGTAAGTAGGCTCCCTAGAAATCATATACAATGGAATCAAAAATCTTTTAATTCACTGAACATCACCTGATGCTAATTATATTCGTCACTCAGGAATCTTCATTCTGAAACAAAGGAATATTATGAAACAAACTGAAAGGTGTTTAATAATGGTCATCTGATAAGGAAATGTATTCTTCATGCCTTGCTCTTGCTGCACAGATGATGTTCAAAGGCCAAAATCATCACCTCTTGTCAGCAATTTCAGGCAAGAGGTAGAACATAAAACCTTTCAGGTATGGGTGAAGAGAAAGAGGTCCTAAAGTCACTGTCTGTGTTTTCAGGATTCCTGATGTTTTCCACATTAGGTTCCCCTTCCACATAAGCCACATTCCTATTCCATCAAGACCAAGAGTGGCATCTCACTAGGAGAGATCAAGGACCCCAGTGTCACAGGAGAGACTATGTAAGGCCTGGTCCATTAAAGCTATTTGAACTCCTGAAAGAGCAGACATGAACTCTAACTAGCCATTCCTAATCAGAAAATAGGGACAGCATGTAGTAGGAGACGACCAGTGTAGAGCCAGGAATGGCCTGTTTGCCTTTGCCATGGGCAGATTGCATGATATGCAATCAATATTCCATATTTGCCCAATATTCCATATTTGTGTCAGCTGCCCTGCATAGTTCAGAAAATAGTGGTCTATCTGCTGTGCAAACAAAGGCAGAGTTATCTTGGTTGCTGGAGGTAGAGCATTGGCATGTGGTGCTGTGCAGTGCTCCAGAGCCAAGTTGGACCTGGTTCTCGTTCAGTGTGCTGCTCAACATTTTTGTGCAATGTCCTCTGGCAGCAGGTGAATCACACAGTCTCCCATCAGCATGTTCAGAGCACAACATATGAGCATGTGCAATGTGCACATCCCAACATGCCACATGATGACACAGAAATGGATGGACCTCCACTTCCCTGAGCCAGCATGAACAGAAAGATGGTTAGTCCTTTGCTTGAGACAGGAGTCCAGGGTGATCTAGGCCATGTCACATATCCTATCCATTTCAGGACATATCCATGTCTTCTCATGAATAGCCGAAGGATATGTCTTCTGCTCACAAATCTAATCTAGTCGTGTTGAGTTCTCTGAGTCCTCCAGGAGACTCCTTGCCCACAAAGAGATAAGAGATGCTGAAGTTTGCCCTGGAGTCATGTATGTGTCTGTGTAATTTTTCCTGGATGCAAGACAACATTGAAGGCAGTTTGCACTTACGACTTCCAATTGCCTTTGTGCTGCTTGCCTTTCTCCTCATACACCACCCCTCTTCCAGTAGCCTGTAGGGAGTCAGCTCCTGTGATGACACCATAGCCATCCCCAGCCTGCCAATCTGTCTTTCCTGGAGTGCTGATTCTTAGCAAAGCTGCATTTGCAATGCCAGGAACTTTCAACATCCACTTGAAAAAATCTCTCCGGTCTTATTATTATGAAGAGATGATGTCCCATGTGCTATATTTGCAGGACAGGCAATGGTTATCCATTGGGAGAAAGATGGCAAGGACATATCTTTGTCAATCTGTGTTATGGACTGACATAACATGATTGCAATGAGGGTAACAACCCAGCACAAGACGGAGCTGTAACTGTCGGTGGCAAGGCTCCATTGAGCAGACTGCATCAGCACACCACTGTAGAAGTGGCAAGATCATGGACTGCTGTTCTATCATATCATAGACATACCACCTTGTTCACAAATATATCATGTTATGGCATAAAAGTACCTTGTTCTTCTGCTCCTGTAATTTCAGCAGGGAGGTGCTAACACAACTTCATTTCTCCTGGGGATAGAAACCAGACTGATTTCCAGCCAAAATTTAGATGCTGGATTCGGAAGTTGTTGCAATGTTGGGAAGGGCCGTGACTTTCCAACTAGGTACTACTTCTAAAGGCCTGGCCAAAGGTTTTGCTTAACTTTTGGTCATTTAAGAGAGTTAGCAATGCCACCTACTGGCACCAAAAAGGAAAACTTAACTACTTCAGTGGGCTGGTGCGATGGAAAGACCATAAAAGAGAAGACTGTCACTGTTCTTCAGATGGTCTTTTGCAGCTGAAAGCGAAGTGGAGGCAAAGAGGAGCTTTTCTCCTCACAAGTGTTACTTGGTTAAGCTCAGTAGGAAACATTTAGGAGTTGAGTCACTTGCTTTCACCATTTGAGAATGAATAATAAGTAAAGTAGCATCTAGACCTGGTGTTGATGTGGAGCCTGCATGCCAAGGCAGTCCCTGAACTTCCCCAGAAGGTGAACATGCAATGATTAGGTGAAATTACACACGTGCCTAGCAATGTTTGTGGATGAGTGCAAACTGGGTGTAGGAGAAGTCTCTGAGGAAGGCAAGAATCTCATACAGTTTCAGGGATCAGGACTTCAAGGATCAGGACTTCATTTCAGGAGAAGTCATAAATGGAAATTTTAGGCTATGTCTCAAACACCTAATGGCTTGGTGGATGGGCAGGTGAGTAATTCCACTCTCATAATAACACGGATACAGAGAGATTTGCAAATAATAGGCTTAGATCACACGAAGAGAAATAACAAAGCCTGTAACTAAACTACAGGACATTCCAGAGGCAACCACCACTATTTTTGTGGGTTCCCCCATCCTGTGTCCAGCTGTCAGATGCACTGAGGCAAACACACAAGAATTAGTGCATCAGTGGAGAACATTTCCAAGGTGCTGATTATTTCCCAGTCCTGCTTACTCTGACGTCCAACGAGCAGAGAATTCAAAAGCCCAAGAGACCACTGCCAGGAGCCAAGCCAGAGAGCAAAGGTGAGTGCCAGTACTGAAGAAGCTCTGGGAGGGCAGACTCCCTACTTTTCCCCCAGCAGTGGCCATACTGCTTTTCCATGACCCTGTTAAAGGCAGCTCTGATCATTTTGTCAGCCCCTGTTCTTGTAAGCACAAGTGGTGGCCACAGACACCCACCTCAGAGCCAGTCCTATGCCCCTGGCTGCACTCAAGAAGGACTTTCCCCCTGGTTTGCCAAAGTTTCCTTTCCCCATCCTCCTTTATGCCCATGGCATGGATAGTCAAGTTGTAGCAGGGATATACACAAAGTCAGTATGTGAGCACAGGACAAGAATAGATCCTGCATTCCTACCTTTGACTCACTGGCTGAGTGAAAGCACACAAATATTTGTCCAGTTTCTGATGCAAAAAAATGAGTGTCAGATCTAGAAAAGGGTGTTCTTCTTTGCCTATTTCCCATCTTCCAGGAGTTGCTGCTCTCTGTCCCTTCAGTACATTATCATGAAACTGGGCTTTTGGTGGGTGTATTAAAACAAGGGATACTGGTGCTGCAGAACCATACCCTCCGACGATGCCACATGCTCAAAGAGAGACAGGCAGCACCATGCAGTTTGCAAAGATCTGAGACAACAGGAGATACATTGGGAAATGGGTTGCAGTGACCCCAGGGCTGTGACTAGACTGCAGCAGAGGTGACACACAGCAGTGCCTGGACTCAGTGATCTTAGATTTCAGTGATCTTAGAGGCCGTTTCCAACCCTAATGATCCTGTGATTCTGTCTATGCAACCTTCCAAGAAGACATAGGTGCTTTTGTCCCTCTCAGTGAGAGGCTTGTCAGCACTGGCCACAGCATGCCAGAATTCCTTACTCCCCAGAAATCCTTCTGGATGGCCACCATTCTTCCAGTGCTTTCAGGTCCCATTGCCTTCTGTTACTGTGACCAGTGGGGGTGACATTGTCAGAGCTGCCTAAACATCTAGACTAAGGCAGCAGCCAATGACGATGCACTACCAGAAACAGGGTCTTTTTTTCCTAAAGGTTTCCATATGGTGAGCACTGGGAGTCCACAGCCTGACCAGCACTGCTTATGAAACCTACAATCATAAACCTGTAAGGACTGCTCCATCTTTTGTGTTGGCTTCCCTGCCCCATACTCTCCTTGTCCAATTCTGTGGCCTGGCCAACTGTGCAGCTAGAATAATCAATAAAAGTGCTGCTGGGTCCATGGAAAATCCTTCTTGTTGCATTTTGGACATACAGAAGATCAAGCCTTACGGTATTTTGCTAACAGTTGCTGGCATCCATATGCAACAGAAAAAAACCCTGAGGTGTTGCAAGTGGTGAACTCAGAAACACATGCAGCAAAATAAAGCACCGAGCTATGACAATGAGGTGGTACCACAGAAGCAAAGTAGAGCAGCATGTGGTGCATGAGTCCCTACCAGCTGCTGTCAGTCCTTGCAGCAGGTGGTGTATCTTTGGCTGCAGGTGTACATTCTGCTCTCTTTTCTGAAAAATTAATGATAGAACTAAAACACCAGTATTTCATAGATATAGGTTTTCTTCTTCCAGTACCCTGGCTGGATCTTGCCCAGTGTTTTTTCATAATTTTTCTGCCTATCCTTAATAGGAGAAATTAATAGATGAGCAATGAAGTAAAAATGGCCCCAAGGAAAAACAGAGGAACACTGAGACACCTCAGTGACTAAAAAGACAAGAGTAAAACATATGAGGTCACATCATTTTACACAGTGCAGTGTCTTCACATTGTACTACAGATATAGTTTAATAAACTGAACGTTCAGTCAAGTGCATACAGATAGTTCGTTGTTGCTGAATTCCCTGTTCAGCTCTTGCGAATATTTCGTGATACTAGACCCTACACAAGTTAATAAATTAGAAGAGATTACAATTAATTGCTGTTTAAATGGCTGAGATTGAAGACATCTTTATAGAAGCATTCACCTTCTCCCTTGCCACCTGTTCCTGAAATAATTAGTTGCAAAGGAAAAAAAAATTAACAAGCAAACAAAAGATATAAAATCTGAAAGAGTACAAGTCACAGCTTTGCTAAGACTCTTTTATTTTCACACCAGCTTCAGTTCAAATTCATTTAAGCACAGGCTAAAATTACATTGAAGTCAAAGGAGTTTAAGTCATCCAGAATCAGCAGCCAGAATCATTGTAATAAAAAACTTATCCATGACACAAAGCGGATTTAGGCAGTGGTTTAGAAGGGATGGATTCATTTTCCTTCCCTGCCATATTATTTTCTTCATGGGCTAACACTCTTGGACATAATAGGATGGGTACCTCACAGCATAGATGTTTTAATGCTACTTCAAGTCATTGGTGGTGCAAAATGAACTGTGCCTAAATGTACTGCTTCATTTCCAGTCCAATAACCTTTCCAGGAGATGGACTGGGCATCTGACTACAGTAATGTCTTGAGTCACCTAAACCTAAACTAAAACCATGTCATACAGAAAGTACAGGTTAGGAGGGTCTTTGCACACTGCGAGGATAGGAAATAAAGTAGCATGGTAGTAGAGGAAACCTGTAGGCACACAGTTTGTGGTGACTGGGAATGGGTCTGCGGCTGAGCCTTATCCCTAATATGCTACAACTGTGCAGGACAGATGAACAATATTGAAGGTAAAGAAACGTGGAATGCTGAGGTGTACCTGACCAATCACAGAAGGGCAGATAAGGTGCACAAGTGGAATGCATGTAAGATAAAGGGTATAAAAGGCTCTACTAGAAAGCAATAAAATGCTGATGCTTGAAGCCTTCTTTGGTGTCAGTCCTACTTCTTCTGTCAGAAACGCCGACTAGGACCCTAGTGAGCAATGAAGACAGCATGCTGTCAGAGAAAGTACAAAAACCTCTTTCTGAATGTAGGGGGAAGAGGAGCAGAAAGATCCCCCTTTTCCTTGCCCACAAGACAACCTGGCAGAGCTGTGGCTCACCACAGCTGCAGCAGAGCCCTCCACTTAGTGTCACCATCCAGGCCCTGGATGATGTACCTTACACACACCAGTCTCCAGCAAAAGCACTCACTCCCAACAGCATTTAGGCACAAGCTCCACACAACTGTCTCTTTCATGATAGCATGTTGTGGGTAACCCAAAATATTATTGTATTCCATATCTATCTGTGCCCAAAATTTTTTAGTCTCTCTAAGACCCTGCCAGGAAATGGAACTGGGTGGGGGGAGAGGAATGGTACTGCAGGGGCTTTTAAAGTCTGCTCAGGCAGGCAGCTCGGCTTCTTGTGCCATGTTATTTTTGCTTTTTCACTTATATTTATTTGTGTTTGTTCCTTACTGATGAAAAGGGATTGGCTGAACCTATAAAGAGAGGCAGCTCATTTAAGAGTGTTCTCCTTTAAATTGTCTAAACCCAAGACATAGCATTATGGGCATGAAAACTCAGGCTATTCCCCTAAAATTACTTCTGCCCAGCTGTTGTGCTCAACAGTACACCAATCTTGTTCACCTGCGAGGCTTGCCAGTGTACTGCTTTGTTGGGCTGATGTTTATGGATGTGTTGAGCTGCTGACAGACTGAGCACAGCACCTACTGCAGTTCAGGAACTCACGATCTGGCAACACCCAATTAACTCCAGATGAGACGGCATCCAGGGAGATGGCATCAGCAGCAAGCTATCAAGTATACATCACCCATGGAGAGACTAAAAACCATGCACATAGACACCAAAAATCATGAATGTAGAGACCTCTCCAGACCGAACTGGCAAGCCATCCAGCCTTTACAAACAGCCAAGCATGGGCTCATACTGATTGTTTCACCACCACATATTCTTCCTGAATTTGGGAAAAGATTTCAGTTATAGTGCAAGAACAAGATCTGCATACCTTAGATCTTTGGAAAAAAACAAGGAATAATTAGTTCAACCCAGTGCCAGCAGAAATAATATCACCCACATATTTTCACTGCTGAGGGTAAGAGGAAGGTCAGGGTCATCGATCTGAAGCAAATTCACCCAGGGACCACTGTGGAGTCCAGAAAAAAATGCAATGTTCTGTTCTGATTATCAGCACCAACTATTAAGAGCAGGATTTTTTGCCTCTGTAAAGTCTCTGCAGAGAGGCAAGCTGTGTCTCTGTACCCCATGTGAACGAAACCAAAGGTGTAGTAACTGTTTGAGAACACTGTCCTTTAATGTCCATGAGCAGGAACATTGAGAAAACTAGAATGGCCATTTGAGGCTAAAACAAGAGCAGATGCCTGGTAATGGGAAAGAGTGAGAGCTCAATCTGTTTAGCTCTTCAAGAAATAACTAAATAGGCCATGACTGCACTGCAGAAGCACCTCTGCAGGACAGAAAATTCTGGATCCTGACAGTCTGTTTAATCAAGCAGAGAAAGGTACAACAGGAACCAATGGCTGGAAATTGAAGTCAGATATTTACAAAGGTGTTGGTAATAGTTGGAAAATTAAGGTAAAATTAACCATTTGAGGGAAGTAACAAGGGCAGCACATTTAGACCCCTTCTGGGAGTGCAAACCTTGCTTGGCTTATCCGTTGTACTAACATACACACTATTGAGGCAATACAGGCAATGTAGTTCAAGTCTAAAGGGTATCACAGCACCTCCATTGCACCTTCCCCACCTTTGATTTCCTTCACATTAGGCACCACTGGAAGTGAGTGAGGGTGGACTGTTCAGTAGCACCATTACCAGAAAGCTTCTGTTTAGCCATTACATCCCACTGCAGCACTTTCCAGTTATAGCATGCTATCCTCCTTAGGGGAATTTTTTTGATTTCTTTTCTCTCCTCCTTTTTTAAAATGACAGAACACCTCCTGAAGCCCTGGAATCTTACCTTTTTTTCCTCACGGCTCTTGCTATGCTTTCCACACTTCTGCTCTTAGGAGAGCAAACCTTTCCCAGTTCAGCCCTAACAAGTGAGAGAAGGACACCTTCAGCTAATTTACATCTAAGTGAGCATTTGTCAGAGTAAAGAATAAAGGTCTTACTGTGCAAAATGGTTCCTGTGGCAGCACTAATCAATAGTTGCTTGATGGATTGCCCGCCAGGAGTCTTTCAGGCACATCATTTCAGCTGCTAGACTTTCTGCTTGCTCACTGCTTAACAAAATAAATAGACATGAATCATGGTATTTAACATAAAGCTCCAACTCAGAATCAAAGCTGTATAAAATGCACAGTGGTTTGCCCCACTCCATCCTTCCCTTCCCTTTGCTCACAAACCATGTTAAGTCCTAGCTTCTCTGGAACAGGCACAAAGCTTGAATGATAACGTCTTCACCAAGGACTGCCTTTTCTTCGGCAATCAGTGATTGCATTCTCTATACAGCATTCCATTACTCTTTGCCTTCTGAAACAGGAGCCATTTGGAGAGAAAAGAATGGAGATGTATGCCTGTGTGGCTGATGGGAGGCTGATATTTCCCATATGGCTTTCTTTGCTGCTGTGATGCAACGGCACAAACTGTTCCCTCTGCTCCTGCACCCATTGTGCTACAAATCTGTGTGAAAGCTCCCACCCCTGAACTGTCCCCACGTGCAACTGCACCACATTTCAAAATATAAGAAGCAACAAGGAGCCAATTTTTTCAGAAGCAATTGGCTTCCCAGTAATAATAAGTGTTTGGATCTCCAGAAATTCCTATTTCTATTCAGAAACATAGCTTGTTTCAGATTTTTCTTAATCTGACTTTTAAATGGATAGTGCTTTTCTTGAAACCTTGTACGCCTACAGTGCACTAATAGCCTCAGAAAGGGTGAATAATCATAGCATCAACTTTTTTTGGCCAAAGAGCAACATCCAGCTTCATCTAGCAAGTTCTGCCCCCTCTTTTATCTTGCCAAGCCCATCAACACCCTGTGGCACAACTTGATCAGGTGGGAAGCTTGAAGTGATATAGGATGTATATTCAGGCTCTGAGTAAAGACTCATGTCTCACTGGCACCAACACCAGCAAAAGACTCCCAGGCCACGGCTTGGGGCAAAGGATGGAGATGCCAGGGCTTCTCCCATCCAGCTCCTGCTTGACCCTGCCCCTGCACTCTTTGTAAGCCTGCCCTCCCGCTCCCTCATCCTCTGACAGCCAGAAAACTTGTCATGCTCCTCTGATCTAGACTTCTTCACAGCACTGAGTTTTGGTTCTTGTCCACTGCTCAGTACTTCAGCCCATTGTGCCTTTCAAGCCCTCTCATGGCAGACTTTCCTGGACTCTCCAGGGACTCCAGACTCTCCCAGAGCACCACCATCCCTTGGACTGTTACCAGGGTTTTTGTATTCTGTCAAGACATTTTGAGCTCTGCTCTAGCGTATTTAAGGGGCTCCTGCCTTTTCCTCTCCCTCCCCATGGGCATTGATGGCTGCAGCCACCAATCCCTCATCCCTTCTATGCCAAACAGGCCCATGCAGCCACCTAGAAGTGAGGTGAGCTCTTCGTCTACCTCTGGGAAGCATTGCTCACTACTGCTCTGAGCATTCTGACTCCTCCAGCAGCACTGGCAGAGCAGCACAGGCAAGTGCCAGGCAGGGTACTTGTTCTGTGAATCGTGCAGGTCACACAGTCCCCTCCCTGTCTGGCAGCTAAACATGGGGGAGATTTCCCAGTCCTATGCAGCTCAGAGCAGCCAGGAGGGTGCCACTAGTGGAACAGCTAACAGGGAGAAATTTGGGTGCTGAATGCTGGAGCATCAAAAAGGATGAACCCCAATAATCTGGGCTCAGATGAGAGCAGAAGTCTGAGCAAGACAGCATTGCAGCTGTGCACCCACAGAGTCCAGAAAGCTGAAAAAATCCACAAGAGAATGATGAAGAGCAAATTTGGCAGGAAAGAGGTGCTGCACCTTGTTGCAGCTCAGGATTTTGGAGCACAGCACATGCTGGTATGCTGTGGGGCAGAAGAAGCACAAAAGACCTGGGGCCTGACCCTGGGGCCATGCATACTTAGTGCCAGGGGCAATGTCATTTTGGAAAGTCAGAGAGGAAATCTGACTTTGGGTTGATAATGTGATAATGGATTACACACATAGCTCAAGTCCACAAAGCAGCAAGATGGACTTTCAGCTTGAAAGCTCTTCCTCTGCAATCCCACTTCACCATCCTCCACTTACAAAGGAGGCAGCCCAGGGATGTACATGGAAAGCCAGTAAGAACATAGCACTGGGAGATATCAGAACTTGTATTGTCATCCTGCGGGGTGGAGTTCTTGTCTTATTTTTGACGATGTTACAAATATCTTATGGCTGCATGGTGCATGAAGAGCACAGCATTGCACCTCTTTTTCAAGTGAAAAGCAGTTTAACTAGGCATAAGATGGGTCCCTTGAGAAATTTCCACTGGGGCTTTCCAAACTCAAACATGTGGAAACTACAGGGTGATGTTCTCTGGAGCAGCCTTTGCAAAAGCTGGGACCGCACTAAAGCACACAGTGCAGTCAGTCAGCTAATCTGCTGTCATCATGTAATGACAGGTAAGTGCCAGTAATAATAACCCCATCCAGTGCTTTGCAGACTGAGCAGTGCTGGCTCTATCACATTATCAACAAGGTCATTCCCAGCCATAGTATCAGGGATTATTTCTTATTTGCATCACCCAAGGAAAAATCATGCATTCAAAACACTTCGTTATAGTTTTGGAAAATCCTTCAGTTTCCAGTATCCTTGTCCCTCCTCTTCAGATTAGTTGTCACCTGGTGTATCCATGTTTAATAATTTCTGTGTTAGTAAATTCTTTAAATTATACATAAAGAATTCAAAAACAAACAGAGAAGAACTTGAATATTTCATGTTAAAACTAGATGCTTTATGATTGCTTATAAAGTGAAATTAATAAGGAGACTGTACCAATGCTGTATAATTTACGGTGTGCTTAAGTAGAAAACCAGAAAGGCTCTATGGCTTAGCTCTGTTTGAAGTTGTGCTTTCCTTTTCTCATCTGGCAGGATGGAAGTCCTAGGGTAGAACTGCTAGGGCAGAGCTAACCTCTACCCTCAATCAAAAGAGCTCCTATTTTTGTTTATTGTGAGTAAAACCAGCTTTAAGAACAGTTAACAGTAACAATCATCTGATCATAGGCAAATTGCCAGTGTTTCTTTGTCTTTGTTTTTCTCTCTTTTCTAACTATTTTGTCTGCTAATCTTCATGCTCTGCAGCCAGTCAGTGCGCCCTGACCCGACTAAAATTTAATGGCAAAAAGTCCAATAAACTTCCACCCCTTGAATTTCAGTTTGGGCATAAATCTTTGGAACAAATCCACAGTCTGGAGGTATGGGAGGCCTACGCATTGCTTAGCATAGCAGAACTCTGAACTCAATGATGACTGCTGCACAGGTGACCAAAAATACATCAGTTCTATTGCTTGGTCCAAAAATAGGGTTCTGCACTGAGTTAACAGAGCTGCATATGTAATAGAGATGTTAGCCAGAATTGCAGAGATTCAGCCAGTTGCTGAAGTCTTCCCTAATGACAATTCATAACTAAACAAGCGGAGAGCAACAATGAAGGATAAGACTAAGAAGGGACGATCTTCATAAAGGAGATCATAAAGCTGTCAAAGTACTGGAGACAGCTAAAAAAGGAGTGTGACACAAAGTGATTCGCTGCTTTTTCTGGAAAAGGGGAAGTCACCTTCCAGAAGGGCTCACTAATTCCTGTGCGACCCAGTTACTTGGGCATTATGTGCTTTGTTTTCCCTGTAGAGGACATAGGGACAACAGCTCACAGAGAAGATACAACCTGATGTGGTCAATTAGAACAACAATAAAAGCACTAAGGGGCACAGATAAGCAAAGAATTACATACTCCAGTAACACCAGTAATACCAGCAGGCAGAATAGTAACAACAAAAACCACCGTAGCATTACACTATTCGAGGTGAGATAGTGTAAGGACTGCAGAAATTCACCAGGCCTCAAGGCGTACATGCTGAGGGAATATGGAATAAAAGTTGTATTTCAACAGGAGGTACCTGAATGGAAAAGAAGAGGGCATGAGCTTTTTTCCTTCCTTCTCATTTTAGCACCCTGTGGCAAAATCAGGGTTCAATGGAGTTGAATGAGAAACCTGAAAATCCCATTACTTGGCACAGGATTTGGTTTCCTTCATCTTTTAAAAGCTGTTTAAGTGAGAGACAGCTCAGAGCAAATTAACAGGGGAAGTTTTTGGGGTTTGGCACCCCAGTGAATCTCCAGGTTTTTTCCCCAAAATGCTCAATTCTCAGCTGATGAAAGCCAGTACGTATTTTCTGTCTTTAGTACCTGAGTGATCTTTCCTTGAACTTCTGGGAGCTGTGGTCAGTTGCTCCAACTGTGATTTCAGTAGCCAGAATTTTTAAGTCAAACTCCTTAAATGCTTGAATCAAGTGGATATTTAAACCCCTCACATTCAAGGAGTCAGCATTGGTGAGTCAGAGGGAAAAGACTGCTCCTGTGATTGACCACACTAGTGACTCAAAGCCCAAGTACAGATTTGAACAAACTAAACTGTCCCCAGGGCTCATAAGACACCGTGCCAGGTGTTTCACATTAAAGTCATACCAGTCTCTGAAAGCCAAGCAGTTTGCAAAATATTAGGATTAGTATTTATTGGTATTGAACATACACAGCCAAAGCTCCTGCCTTGAAGAGTTTGCAGTTTAAGTAGTATAGGCAGAACTGGCAGGCACAAATGCAGAACTGGCAGGCACAAATGCAACTCTGGCTCGGGTCTGCTCCTGGGGAAGTGGAGGGTGAAACCTCTAAGGTCCTAGGCACAGAGGCAGATGACAGTGCAGCTGTGCTGGAGCTGATAGCTTCCACCAGGAGCACCAGACCCTCCTCTGTAATCATGAGAGGCAGAGCCCCAGACTACACTGTCAGAACACAGGAGCCCCTGCAGGACTTCTGCAGCTCCTAACACTTGGCGAAAGAGGCCCTGTCAGTCACGCTGCACACTGAACTAAACATCAAGACACGTTTGATCAATCACAAGTGCAGCAAGAACTCAGAGGGCTGCAAAATACCTCCAGAGGCTTGCTTGTGCCAGATTTCTTAAGAAGTTTGAATTAGCTAAAGAAGTGAATCAAACTGCTGTAGAATTTAAAAACTAGATTGAGCTTTTATGTCCATATTTTGAAAAGGGAATCATCTTGTCTTGCTCTGGAAGCTGCATGGAGGCCACCCTGCCTCTGAACTGGGAGGTCCACACCAGTGTTCAGTGCAGTGCAGCTCATCCATTTTAAATGCAGAATTACCTCGCTTGAGGAGTAGCTATCCAGTCCAACCCTTTGTGGTGACATCAGACATGGGAGTGGGGCAACCTTGACTCACAGTGCAGTTCAGCATTATGTTCATGAAAATTGTCTCCACTGAATGCCATTGTGGCTTCAAAGGTTGGACAACTCATCTTCCTGACATGTGTATTGTCGAGAAACGAGGAGAAAACAAATAAAAAGCGTGCAAGCAAGTCAATGTAAACCAAGGATGCCCACCATGACAGGCAGATACATATCCTGGGAACAATGCAGCAGTCCCCAGTCTTCACACAATGGCAGTGTAAATGCTACAGGTGTGAGATCTAAGCACCAACTTGATTAGAAATGTGACATCTCAAAATCCCCAATTTCAGTGCTTGTCAGCTAGATGGAGCCCAGTGCCTCAGGATGGAGAAAGGCAGAGCAGGTCACTAAAGTAAAGCCATATCCCAGGAGAAGCTGTCGTAGATGAAGCTCCCAGGAAGGCTGAAGCTGGACCAGAAGCATGTGTCTTACTGGCTGACTGGGTCCTTCACAGAAGAGGTTTCCCATCTACATCCAGAAATTCCCTTTATATTGCTGCAACCCAACATTTTGGTCTCTCAATCACCTTCACTGCACTCAGAGGGTTATGTGCTCACCTGCAGGGGAACAAGCAGCTAGGGATTATGTACCTTGAGCAGCTATCTCTGTGGCTTCACACCTCTTCTCAGTTCCCAAAATTAGATGTTCAGACCCCAAAAAGGATCTAGTGAAGGGTGGCAAAAAAATTAGCCTGAAAGGAGTTTGGAGAGAGAAAGAAAGCAGCAGCAAAGGAAAACACAGCTCTGCAAGGTTTCAATGTACCAAGTCCCCATCATCTGCCTACATTTTGCCCACACACCATTTAATCAGCGTGCCAGGGAGCCTGGCTCCCTGCCAGTGGGAATGCGGATTCTGATAATTTGTCCAAAGTGCAATCAGAAATTGCAGCTAAAAGGAAAGAGCACTTCATTTTTTAATTTTGCGTGTGTATGTATATAGGCCTTTTTTCTGCCATGAAACAATTACAACCTCTAACTGCCGCCCACGCTTGTTGCCTGAGAAACGCAGCGTGGGTACGGCTGTGGTAACAGGACTCGGGTTTTACACCATTCCTGCTATCACACGCTGGCTGCAAGGCCCCCACAAAACTGTCCTGGCAGCTAGACATGGAAAGTATTCCTGTCCCAGGCACAGACCACTGCATATTTCTGTCAAGGTGAGCATCTCTAGAGTCTTTATTACAGGTAATTATACTGCTAATGGCATTGGCTCCATCCATCCCTGTCTCAGTACTTGTACTTGCAGAATGCTCAGCACGGTTCAGCCTGGGATGACATGAACAGGAAACAGAGTACACCAAGAGCTGGATATCACATATGCAGTTCTGACAGGAGATATCACATATGCAGTTCTGACAGGAGAGGAGCATTTTCTACACCCACCCTCACAGCAGCATGCCCGCCACCACCTTGATCAAAAAATCATTTCTTCTCAAAGGACAGGGCACATGTCTGTGCTGACGACTGCACTCGCAGCAAGTGTTCAGCGACACACATCTAGGTTTACAAGTCCTGACTGGAATTACACTAAAAAGAAGTAGTGTACTTTTTTTGCACTGGACATTTGGGCAGAGGAGAGGGTTGCCCAAGCTGACTAAAAACATTCACCTTCCAAAGAGGTGATGAAAAATATCTACACTGCACTTCTGAGTGAGGCAGAGCAGAAAGATGACTTCTGGCTGAACAAAAACCATTTTCTTGGAGAGGAAGAAAGCAAACCATACCCACCCACCTAAACCACTTATTTTGAACAATCTTAGTATAGTGATGGTGGAAAAACCCACCCTTCAGCTGGGTTTTGGGTTTTCTTTCTGTCCTTTTGGCAAAGACATGCCCCATCCAGCACACAGTGCACAGCCCCAGAGATGATGCTGTCTAACTCTGAGAAGTTTACCCCTGAAGGCCAGCAGACAGCATGCTTTCCTGACCCTATGGCAGGCCCTGGCAGTATTCAAAATGCCCCTGCAACAACAGGGGAGTAAGAACTTTTCACCAAAAGAGCACTCTGATAAAGGGAGTGGTTAGGAAACCTTCACAAGAGGCTGGTCCTTCCCTTCTAATGGACTGTCTTTTCCAAGTGGTAATTAAATCTGTGTACCGTTCAGTTGCCTCCCATGCTTTTTCTTTACAGTCTTGTTCAGTTTTTGTCTTACCTCTGGCTTTCAAATAAATCCTCTCCCTTTGGGAAAATCCTCCTTGCAATCTTCTTTTCCACAGAGTTTTCAGTCTTCGATGCTGTATTCTGCTCTCTTCCACAGATTTTTAGCCATCTGTACAGTTCCCCTACATTTTAAGACTGTGTATCATAAAGGCCCTTCAGTACCTTCACACATGCAGTAAAGGTACTTAACACAAGCAGTGTTAGCTGAGAAAACAGTGCTTGTACACTATGAAAGTCCTTCCCTGAGATTTTAATTCACAGACCTCACTTTCCCAATAAGTAATTTTTAGGGCGTTTGCATTCTCAAGACTCATCCTATTTAGCTTGTGGTCACTGGCATAATTCAAATATTTACAAATACTCCTGCATGCGTCCTTGCACTGGTCAATGTGTTGTGGTTGAAGCAAGTTAAGACTAGGTAAGAAATGTTCTTTCCTTCGATATAACTGCTACTTCAGGAAGCAACTCCCTCCATTTAGATTGCAGTATCAAGATGTAAGTGCTGTAACAAAATTACAGCCTCTAGTGATTAGCAACACACTACTAAGGAACTGGTCAATCTATTAAGTAATCAATATACTGATTACCAAACAAACATACCACTGCTGCTAATCTGCAATTATACTATTTTCCACCATATTACACATAATTACAAAAGAGCTTATTTCACACTCTTGAATCTTATGAATCACATAAATCAACTATTCACTTACAAAATCCATCACTTTACCACTTACATGACATATCACTGCTGTGGAAATCTATCCCTCTGAAGCCTACCCTCTCACAGCAAGTTTTTCAGTCACAGTCCTGAAGGGAATTCCTGGCGGATCAGACTGCAAATCACCAATGCATCTGTAGGCAGATGCAATCCTTCTTTCAGAAGGTGCCCTCTTCTTTTGTTCTTTATCTGTTGGTTTGTTGGTTTGGGGTTTTTTTTTTGCCTTATTCATCACTGTTTCTATTTCCTGGAACAACCTTTTTGCCACTCTTGTGCTTTCCCTTCTCTGCCCAGGTTCCTCCCTAAGACACACCCCTTTTTAGTTTATCCTCACTGGTCAAATTCAACAAAATCTGTCCCGAAGTCTCAACTTCCCAAGGTTGTTATAGGGGCAAACTCAGCCTATTATTGATACACCCTGCCTGGGAAGAGGGGACAAAAACATTCCTACAAACTTTCAGTTCATACTAGAAACACATTACCTCCACATTCTTCAAGGCAAGTAAATCTACTTAATCTTGATTTCCTTCACCTCATCCCAGTTTAGGTCGTCTTTGCATCTTATGATGAGAAATAGGCCTGCAAAACAAAAACCTGCATCATTTACACACTGATCTCTCAAAAGTAGCTGTGGAATGGTGATGCAGGAGGCACTGCGGGATCTATGTGTAGGAGGATCGGACCCGCAGAAGAAACGAGGCAGGCAGCGGCAGTTGAAGGGAAAGCTAATACTTTATTCTACATTCTCCTGCATGTGTGTGTGTCTGAGTGAGTGT
>VXBB01016719.1:0-26220 GCA_013399915.1 Illadopsis cleaveri
TTCCTCTTCCTCTTCCTCTTTTCTTGACAGTTATAAACTGAAGCAATTATAGTTCACTATTCAGATATAAAACATGGTTTCATTTCAAGTCTTAAATATTATTTAAACTGTAAGATTCCCTTATGTGTAGGCACTGACTCATTCAAAACTGAATAGATTTTAGAATAAAACTAGAAATTCATTTTGCGAGAGTGTCTTAATAGAAAATCAGTCTGAATAATAGTTTGCTGCATAGAAAGGATTCTATCCATCCAAAAAAGTAATTCATTGCCTTCGTGCTTTCAAATTCCAGTAAAGGTTAAATTTAGCTTAAAAATTGTTAAATGACTCAGAAACCCTAAAATTTTCCTTTTTTTTTTCAATTTCTACACTGATTTTCCCAAAGAACTTGCCATCTTTTTGGAAAAAAACCAACAAAAAAACAACNGACTCAGAAACCCTAAAATTTTCCTTTTTTTTTTTTTTCAATTTCTACACTGATTTTCCCAAAGAATTTGCCATCTTTTTGGGAAAAAACCAACAAAAGAAAAAAAACAAAACAAAAAACCAAAACAAACAAACAAACAAACAAACAAAACCAAAAACAAAACAAAACAAAACAAAACAACAAAAAAAAAACCACACACACACCGGAAACCAGTGTTATTTTTCTTGATTTCCACTTGCTCTGCCAGGGGGTCCCAGTCCTTATGACCCCAGTCCTGTGTCCAGGTGAACTATTTAGCTCTAAAGTCACTTATGACAGCAGAGGGTGACTAATCAGCAGAAGTAGATTATCTCCCTAGCAACAGCAGTACAACACTGTATTTATGGAAGTATCCAGGGAGCAGGTGATAAACAGGCAAACCAGAATTATCTCTGAATTAATGGCATTTGAGCAGGTAGAAGTGGAAAACTGTATGACTTCAGTGTACCCAGGCAGAAAGCCCAGACCATAGGAAATATGTAGCTCTTCTCAGAAGCTCAGACACAAAGGTTTTGGCTTCTGCCTCCCATGACAGCAACCTACAGAGCACCAGGTTATGCCCAGCCCTTCATTCATCCAAAACACTCAAACCTTATGTTGGGATTGCCTAACTGAAGAACTAAGGCACCCAAATAGTTAATCAGCCTACTCAACCACCAAAATATATTTCTTTCCTGTAGAAGAAAGAAATTTTCCACAGTAAGGATTTTTCCTTTGAAGAGGGCTGCAAAGGCCTTTGCAAGAAGTAAGGTTTCTGCAGCTTAACTTCTACTTTAAGTGCAGAGCACATTTCCTTGATTTTCTCTGATATCATACACATGGGTAGATGTAGGTGTATGTACACATCATGTTCAGAGGAAAATCCAGCCTGCTCTCCATACACTGGATATGAGTGAAAAAAAAAATTCAACACATCTCTTCATACAGTACTGAGAAGTGTTCAGCTACTACAGTGAAAAATGCAATGAAAGAATGAAGGGTATGAAGGTTTCTCAGACAGCTTTCCCACCTGACAAAGTTTGCTTGCTCTGAATGACCCCAGAATACTATCTACTCTGTGGCATGTGGGAAAAGTACAGAAGAGTGTTTTGGCACAGAGGTAAGGGAGAAGGCTGTGTCACACAAAGTGCTGCACAACCTGCAATTCCTTCCTTTTTGTAGAGCAAGAACAAAGAATAATGGGTCTAGCTTGTATGTTTTAAAACACGGGAGCTCATGGGCTTCCTGCCAAAGGGTTAAAGTGATTTCAAACACAGAAATGGCCATCTCTCAATAGTAGATGTTTCTAAGCTAAAGAAAGATTAGCCAGCTGAAGGGAGAAAAGCAATTGTGAATAAAACATGGATATAACAACTGTGATACAATCTTCCCCTTAGCAGAGCATTAAGTTTGAGGTGGGTTTTCTTGGTTTATTTTTCAGTTTTAATTCTGAGAGGGATTTCTGTGGAAGATTGTTTTCAAAAGAAGGTATTATTCCACTACTATGCACATTTAGATGCATTTGCCACTGAGCTTTTGAAGGATTCTAAGAGCATATTATGAGAAAAAAATGTTAGCAATTGTTCATGGAAAAAATCTGACAGTAAGGTCAAGGGAGCCACAAAGGAGGTGACATTTGCCGATTAAGCTCTTGCTACAGCATGAAACAAGGTGACCAAGAAAAGCATACAGCATTTAAGGATTTTGTCATATTTTTTACAGCAAGAGTGTACTTTTATGCATGCTAAAGAATGGAAATGAATTTTAATGCTTATCAGGCACTTAGGCTATCTTATATGAAGCCAGATTTGGCAACTCCTCCTGCAGCTGTTGCAAACAAGTCCAGCCAATCATCAGTACTTGTGTGTTTCATTCATCCCTCTGTAAGAGAAATAGAGAAGCAATAAACTCAGAACATTTGGAAATTCAGTTTTAACAAAGTGGATGATTTTCTTTGCAGAGCCAAGTCTTTTAGTTTGTTGTTGTTGGGTTTTTATAATAATTTCCCCAGCGGAATTGGATTGAGATTGCTGCCTTCACAACCATAGAAAGCAAAACAAAACTGTTTTCTAAGCTTCTAACAAAACCTCTGAGCTTCACCAATATCTTTGAGTGGAGGAAAAGTGTGTGTACAGCCCATTTTGAGTTCTGCAACCAAAGCTGTCAAAGCCACACCTGTATATTTTCATTCCATGTGATCTGGTGGGATGGTTGTTAACCCCAAGTGCCACATCAGGTAGGAGGGGTATCACCTCGTATATAACTATTTATTTTCACTATATGCCAGCAATTCATGGGGTACTCTAAAATATTGTAATGTAGCTAACAATATTTTTATTAGTTAAAATAATTATGATAATGGTTTCCTTAGCAAGTTTTCTAACTTTCACTAAACATTTGTTAAAATCCAGCATTTTGTGTCTCCTTCATTGAATTGTTAGCTGCATCTATATGAAAGGAAACTTTCATTCTAATAAGCAATATTTGACATGGTCTTTAGCTGTCACTGATGATGACACAAGTTTCAGGAGATATTAATTTTTTATATTTGTTGACCCTTACCATTCAGGAAAAGTAACAAGTGCTTATGTCAAAGATTACAATCTGATTAACTAGTAGCAATTAAGTTATCAGATGCATGATAGTCTCCCTAGTCATCTGCTCAAGACTGTGTGCTCCTGATAATTCCTCTCCTTAGAGTTACTTAGGCAGACTCAGTCAGATGCTTAGATATTTCCAAATCTAACCTACAGTATATCACCATAAGTCTGAAATAAATTCCTTAAAAATACAAGAATGTCAATATGACCTGTTTAAATGTTTGAAATTTTGATTATTTTGCCAAAAATCTGTCTTGATGGATGCTGTTGTTTTTCCAGAAAGGAAGAAGCTGTTTATTTTGTTTTGTCTTGATTAGGTTTGGTTTGGTTTGATTTGGTTTGATTTGGTTTGGTTTGGTTTGGTTTGATTTGATTTGGTTTGGTTTGATTTGATTTGGTTTGATTTGGTTTTCTGGGAGATTGGGCTGAAGGCCACATACATGCTTTTCAGGTCCTGGGTATTAGATTGGACAAAAGCAGATAATGATGCATACATCCCAAAAGTGTGTGCAAAATGCTGACATTTCTTTCCCTCAGAGAAAACGATGTCCAGACTTGAATGACCAGTCCCTTAGGCATTCTGCTTCCTGGTCACATTTTCAAAACAAGATGGAATAGAATATGTTGCAACTTGTTTGTAATAAGTTTTTAGTAGGCTTATTTCATTTTCCTTTTTAGTCATACAGTTTCTATGTCATAGCTGCAAACATCATTCTTCATACATTTCACCAATAAGAGCTCTAAATTCCACATAACAATGTCATAAGATGCATTCTCATGCATCTTTGAGGATGCACAGATGACTTAGAGGGGATGTAGAGGCATTTCTTAGTAAGGAAACATCACTTACAACTGCATGAGAGTTGCATAACAGTGCTGTACCAAGCACCACTGATTAATTGATTTTAGAATGAAGAGAATATCTTACAGAACCTAGATAGCTGTGAGTTCAAAGTAAATTCTCCCAGTTTCAGTGGTTGTTTTTTTATTTCTGAATGTTTTGTTTTTGCTTTTTTCCTGAAGAAGTGATTTTGCCAATTTTCTTATTTATGTATTTTTATAATTTAAAAATTGTATGCATTATGATACTTCAATGCTTCCTCTTCACTTTAGATGACAAAATCAAACATAAAGGTAAGAAAATTTAAGCATTTTGAAGTACATGGTCTATTTGTTATGGTACCTAAAGGAAAAACATAAAGGAATACTGAGATGCAGAAGAAAAGGTGCAAAACAAAGAAACAGTGATAAATAATAGAACATAACTCAATTTTTTTCCAATCTGAATTCTTTCTTGTTGCCTTAGTGATATTTGATAATCAAAAGGCATCTTCCTCTGATGAATCCAAAAAACATCAGCATATACTGTCTTCAGATTATGCTATACTAACTGACCTATTTGGTCTTGCTTCAAGTTTTGGCTAAGGCCTGCATTTCTGCTCTGTCAGTTATGTGAGGGATGCACATTTGTTCTCCTGCCTTTCCACAATCATAAATCTGCAACCTGCAGTAAACTCTATTCCTGTGCTGCTATGATACTGTCGTATGTATCACTGTCTTGCTTGTTTCCAGTAATATGCCAAAGATAGAAGATGAATAAGTACATCAGAATAAAGCTCTAAAATGTCATATACGTGCTGTCCTAGTCCCATTTGTCCATCATTATGTTTCCACTTACTCACAAAACAGCGAATCTTGGACACAGCACTGACAAATGCATAAAGATACAGTTCTGAGGAGTCTACTCAAACCTTTACACACTGACTGACAGCTAGTTTGTCATTACAAGTTAATATAAAATGTGAATGCCATGAAGCTACCAGTGTCATCTCACTGCTTTCCCTCACACAGGCTCTGCTGCTCACCCTGCCATATCCTTGCTTCAGAAAGCTCCCAGGCCTTGCATTTCCTTAACTAAAGAAGATAAGATCCATGTTCTCTTGATGATTAGTAAATCTGCCTAAAATCATTATTGCATTTCTGAGAAAGCTACAATTTGCCCTTAGTTCGTAAGCCAACCTGCAGGACTGACTCTGCAGCTGTCATAACTCGACTTGAAACCAACCATATTGCATTGAGTTACCTGGTGGAGTAATCAATGTGTGATAATGACTCTTCTCAGATTCTCATATTCATATCTCTGGTAAATATTCTACATGACATCCAACCTTCTCTATTGAATTTCAGCAATATGTGTGTGTGTGTGTGTGTGTGTGTGTGTGAAAAACTTACTGGTCTGGGTCTCTGGTTTTGCACTTAAGCTCACCAGATCTCATCAAATGCTTTGAATGTACTGATCTGGGAATAAACCATCCATATAAGTGGGAAATTATAGGACCTGTCTTCAGGATTGTGGTACAGCTCTCTCTGTTTTCGGTTTTGACTTAAGAAAAGGCAAAATGCTTGCTATGAGAGAAAAGGGAGCAGACAGAGGTGTGCTGTAGCCCTTAAAAAAAAAAAAAAAGGCGCTTTAATTATACATTTAAAGAGAAGGTGTCTGCAAAGAGAGGAACAGTATTTTTTCAGTTTTTGCCTACATATTAAGTCTCATTGGGATAATACAGGCCTGGAGACTAATGATAGTCAGTAAGTGCTATGCGGCTCAAAACTATAGACCAGAAAAGCCTGCCTGTCTTAGTAAGACATTAAATGCCTTTTAAAATTCGAATTTCATTTAACATTGGAGTCAAATTTCTCATGAGAATGGTGGAATCTTTAAGAAGTTTCTCTGAAAATGGTGTTCTATACAATGCAGTAGACATGGATGACTGTTTTCCCCTTCTTTTGCTAAAACTAAGGTGCCTTAAAATGTGAAAAACCTTTCTTGCATCACTTCCCAACAAAAGGTTGAACCATTTTTCTGTCTACAGCCTGGGAAGCACCACCCTGAGAAAATCTCTTGACTGTGAAGAAAATCCTGTACTTCAAGAACCGGAAAATTGCACTCACAAGATTTCCTGGTGGCATCAGCAGCCACCATGAGCCATGCTGAAAGTGATCCATCTTCCCATTACACTGCTTCTGAAAGGAGCCCTCGGCTACCAAAACCCTGGTAAAGGAGTGAGCTTACAACAAGGGCTGCAGGGAGAGCAGGTTACTGGTTTAGTGTGGGGAAAGTGTCAGAATACACCACGTTATATAAATAACTTTAAATGTGAAACAGAAGCTGGTAAAATAAAAAGTTTTATTCAAGGCTAATGAGTCCATTACAGACATTGATGATTTGAATTTGTTTTGACTAGATTTGTCAGAATCTGCAGCTGTGAATCTTTCTTCATCTTTAGATAATCAAGTAGTTCTTGCTATATATTTCATTACATCTATTTCACTTTTTTTCCTGTAGGCAACTTGTTTGGTTTTCAGCTTGTTTTCTTGCTTCTCTGACAGTAGCAGCAGTGCTTTCAGGGGTTTCTAGGTATCCCTTGAACAAAACCTGTCGCTATACAAAAAAAATTTAAGTCTTCTTTGTATCTCACATCTAGTTCCCATCCTTTTCTGACATTGCTAAACAGTTTCTTCCAGTGATGATGTATCTTTGAAATTCATTAACATACTTCTGCAACATAAATTTCTTTTTATTGTGAAAGCTAAAGAGTGTTTCATATGAAAAAGCCTTTGAAAAGCCCTCTCAGGAAATCTCTGTCTACAAAGTATTCAAAACATTTTTCTCATTGTGAAATGCCCTTCTCTAACTTGATGGCTATGGCATTAGTAGTGGGAAACAGAATTAAAAGCATTGCTGACGAAATTGATATTTTTTCTCATTTTCTCTTTTTGTATTTTTCAATTTTCCTATTTTCCTTTTCTATTCTTTTCCTTTTATTTTCAAGAAAAAGAGAAGGTACAGAGTGCCTTCCTTTCAAAATTTAGTTTTTAGTTTTGTACTTCTATCCTTCCAGTTTGTGTGGAAAAGAAATTAAGACATGAGAAAAGATTCTTCAGAATCTTCCTTTAAGGTATTTAGGATACGAACTGTGTTCTACAGTGAATTCATACAGTGCCTAACACAATAGAGATAATTAGTTGAGACCTCCAAGTGCCATTGTGTTATAAACACTCATCTACTCAACAAACTAATTTAGTCTCTTCCATGGACTGTGGATGTCTCTTGTACAGACGTGGAGCATAATGAGAACATTAATACCTCACTTCCTAAGTGTTAAACTATGCTAAAGTTTTAGGGAAATGTGTATAGGGATTTTCAGTGCATTTCTCGTGCAGAAGGAATTTTCCTTCCTTAGCAGTATCTCTTTCCTATAGTATTGATTAGGAAACATAATTTAAGCTGTGTTACAGATTCCTCCATTTCCTAACCTCCAATGCATATATCTGCTGAACAGGGGGGTGACACTGACATGTAAAATGAACAAAGGAGAAGTGACCTGCTTAAATTTCCTTCAGTGTGACTCTTGAGTAAATTCATAAATTTACTCTTCAGTTTATATAGGCGAGAGAGGTAAATAACTGCCTGAAAATACTGTGATAATGGAAAAGCTAATTTAAAAAAAAAAAGTTAGAAGTGAATTTAAATAAAATAATTCCATTTAGGATACAAAATTGGCTATACTTTCATTTTCAAATAGTGTAAGCTAGTAAGAACAGATGTGAAGGGCAAGAAAGTTGGTGCTGGGGATCTGATTACTGCACTATATATATTTCAGGACATTTTGCTTCAGACCAGCTCTGGACAGTTTGCATATACTGAATTCCCTCCTGCTGATGAACTGTGTTTGTTTTTCTGCTAAAGAACACATTCCAGTTCCTCCAAATTCCTTCATCCAAAAGGAATCCAGTTTGAGTGCTTTGAGACCAATCTGTGATGCAAACCAAAAGATAGCACAGAGACCAGATGAAGATATTCTTAGATCAACAGACGATCTCAATTAAAACCCTAAGCAGGTATATCAAAACTGATTGCATTCAACTTAATATGCAAGTTGCAATGTTACTTATTATTTTAGTAATATTGTGTGGGTTTTATGGGGTTACGTGGCAAGGTTTTGGTACCAGAGAGACTGCAGGATGACCTGTGGGGGAGGAGTTTGTGGGCTGCCCTGTGACAGGCACAGCAACATCTGACTCCACAATGGACCTAATTGAAATTGGCAAGAAATTAAATGAATTTTCCACATATTGAGTCTCTTTTGCCCATGAAGGTAATTGGTAAGTGATATTCCTATCTTTATCTTGGCCTGTGAGCTTTCTTATCCTTTTTTCTCCCTCTGCCCTCCCTGAGAAGGAGGAGTGAGTGAGCAGCTGGGTGTGTATTTGGCTCTTTGCAACGGCTAGCCTACCACAATTATATATAATTATTCTGTCTCATTTGCATTGGGTAAAATGCAGAGAAAAACAGGAGGGAAGAAGAAATAAAAGATAGGCAGTTCTCTGCTATGAAGGGCTTATATTTTAACAGATATGTTTTAATAGGCTTTATATTTTAATAAGTAAGCTAAAGATGTGTCATCCTAAAGACTGATCACCTCAGTCAATAGACAGTCATGGTGAAGGAGTGTTTTACTATGGCATTTCAAAACTGAAGTTACAAGTAGTCCTCTTGAGGTGGCAGCCAGGAAAGAAACTTGTTGGCATACATGGGTAATGACATTATCTTAAATATGAAGTCATGTGTTGTGTTAACTCTTTCACTCTAGAATGAAGAAGCTGCTACCCTTGGAAGGTTCTTTAGATTTCTGAGTCACCTCCTCCTTAGAAGTAGTACAGATGTGGCTGATACCTTGCCAGGTTGTTTCTCCTCCAAACAAATCCCTTCACTCCTGCAGTCCTGCTAAAAGCCCCTGTCCTTGCATCTCCTGCTCCTCTATTCAGCTAGTTCAGATTCCGCCACCTTAGAGATCTTTTGTTTCCCAGGGACCACTTGAGCTTTATAGGAACTGGACAGCTTTGTTGGGCACTAAAGAAATTACAGTCACTAAAAACATTGAGGGTAAGAGAGAAACATCTTCCCGGAGCTGGTTAAGATCAAGATGGGGAGGACACAGGTCTTCCAGAGTTAGAGATACAGGAATTGAACCTTAAGAACCCAACCTATCTCACCCTAGATGTGTTCCAGCAGCCTTTATTTGTTGAGACATCAAGGAAGACCTTGATCCTCAAAAGATGCCATTAGTGAGAGAAACATAGCTGAGTATGAAAATAGCCAGAGTCTGAGAGTCAGGTCTTGAAGACAGCATCTACTTTGTGCCCCAAGGTTGGTGCAGGAGGGTCGTATAGGAAATTCATGCTGAAATACTGTTCTAAAGATGGTGCACAAAAAACTGTGTCCTTCTGAGCCTTCATGCCAGACTGCCATGGATCAAGAACAGAGATCAGGCGATTTTACTGAGCCTGTTAGTGAGAAGACATTTCTAGTGAATGTCCACAAAGCTGCCAAATGGTCAGGATCACTTTGAATTACTCCAGCACACTCTTCTCGAAGAAGATTTCTCAGGGATGCAGCCACCCTGAGGCCACACTGGACAAATGACAATGCATTTGACATTCCCTGTGTAGGAAGAGCACATGACTGATTGCCTCCTTCTGTTACCGTGACACCGGCAGTGGCTTTTTCTTTCAAAGCTGGTGCCTTGCCAGTAATGAATGGTAAATCAGGCTGCAGAGGCTGGTCTCCTCTAAGAGAAGACTCCAGCTACAATCTGTTCATATGGAGAAATTTTCTGAAAGGCCTGTCTCTGGTTAAGCAGCATGTTTTTCTCTCAGGGACACTACAGTGGTTGTCGATGGCAAAACAAAGAAAGAGCAAAGAGACTTGCAACTCTCTGTGTGTCATCCAAAGCACAGAAACAATCGGGTGCTTAAAATGACTGTTGTGGATCTGCTCCACATTTCTGCGAATATAAGGCTTCCTAAGCAGCAAATTTTGTGTGCATGCTAATAGGCTGCAGCAGATAAGTCTCCTGGGACTAGTCAGACTGGACCGTATATCTGCTAGGAGAGCCTGCCAGGCAGATAGAGGGCATGGACTGTAGGATAGCTGGAGAGGTCAAGTTACACCGAGGGAAGCACAGAGGGAGCACAGCTAATGAGAGCCAGAGATGGGCCAAGGCAATGCAGATGTAACTGTTCTCAAGCTGCTTAGCTGGCAGAGCTGGATTTGAACTTGGCACTGCTGCTGAAGCAGCAGTATGGAAGTGGCCTACAGTGCTCTTGGGAGCTTCTGCAACTTAACAGAAGAGGAATGAGATTTGAGCAGATTTTTCTATTTTATGCCATCTCTAGAGAATGCTCCATCATCCCTGCCAGAGCTGGTTTATGCTTGTGTTTCATAGCAATATGCAAGTAAAGAAAATGCTGCTGATTGCAGCACTTGGCATGTAAATTCTAAATACTTCCCGAGGAAGAAAATCCCCAGTTCCTTTTAGGTTGTCTTCACTTGCATTTAAAGGTACTCTAAGTTGAACACAGTGCAAAGATAGCTACAGGAACTGTTAACAATTTCCAAGGATGCACCTAATCTAAGTTTGTTTAGCAAATTATATGTCCTAATTCTTGGTTACAAGTAAGAGAAACATGGGCTTTAAATGGCCACACAAATAAATTCTACTGTCTCTGAGACCTTCATCTGGGAAATAGATTTAATTTAAGCCATCAAGGGAAAATTTCTTGTAGGAATCTCTCTTTCACAGATGGTTTGCAGCAAGCTGACAACACAATGAGCCCCCAGACATCATTCATCTGCAGGAATTCCAGGCATCCCTGTATATAGCATGTGCCCATCAACACAGTCCCTCTCCCCTTGTCCCCTTACAACAGGAGACAGCCCTCAGTTAATCTCTCTGATTTGTTTCTTCCTAGATAAAGATAAGACCCAAAGAAAACAGAATTAATTTGGGAATTTGCTTGGTAACCTGCAGAAAGTTTTTATCCAATCCCGTTCCAGCCTCTCCCTCTAGCTCCTGTTATGTATTCACCAGCAGGTGCAGGATGCTGCTCTGAGTCCTCCAGCCCAGTGTCTGGTCATCTAGGGTGGGCACGGGGAGGGATTCAGGGATTTTCACTTCAGGCACCTTAATGATCCAGAGAAGCTGACTGAGAAATGACCTGAACTTCCTCTGTAGTCAGAGAGAGATGCTCCCGTGGAGAGCAATTCAGGTCACCTTGGTTAAGCTCTTGCTCTGAATTATCCTTTGGAAGAGCCCATCTATCTTCATTAATTACACAGGGAATCTAGGAAGCCTATCATGCTAATGTAAGTGCTGAACTGTGGTGCCTGAAGTAAGGCACTATGAAAACCTACCTTCTATGAGTTCCTGGAATCTTGTGTTCTTCTGCTGAAAATATATAAGGCTTCACTAATTAGGGAAGAACATTCAGAAGGAATTTTCAATCCTTTTTGTTGCACTTGACTTTAAAACAAAATCACTGTCACATTTTTTAAAATGCTCTAAGAAAATGAATGTATAGCTTTCCCACACACTCATGGCAATATGCAAAATCACTGCTGATAATGAGGGCATCACAGCTTCATTCCTATCATTGCCTTTCATTTTCCCATGTGTCTGAGCTCCATAGTTACTCAAACTGTCATATATATAATTTATTAACACAGAAAGTCATTAAAATGCAATTTCTTCATCTATTTGTTTCTTTCTAATTGCACACTATTTAATACTAAAAGGAATTCAGCAATGGCTGGTTTGATTTTCCTTAGTTGCATAGATGCAGGAGTTTATATTTAATAATTTCTTTATTGATATATTTTCTAATTTTTATTTATGTGAACTTTGTGCACTATTTCTTTTCACTTTTAATTTATTAGCCGTTTATATCCTCTCATTCCTTAGCCTGCATTTGATATCATGATTGATTTTTAGCTTAAATATTTTTAAAATTGTTTTCTCTGAAAAGATAGGCATGATGTGTGACATTTCCTTAAATTTTTTCAGATGCTCTGATTTAAGTGTATTTACAATAACTCAGTTTTCTTCCTGATTTAAGTCTTAAGAACAATTGTCTTCAGCTATCTCTGTATAATTATTGGAATTGTACCCAGTATGTAATGCTAATGCACTAATTTATAGATAGAAAAACTGAGATTGCTGCAATTCATAGATTTTTCAAACAATTAGTATCATTCTTCTCCCTGGTCTTTGGTCTAAAAGTTGGGGGACTTCTTTTGCTTTTCTTTGTCTTAACAGGCTTTTAAGGCTGAAAATGGATCGTCTAACAACCCCTCTCATGACTTTACAGCTACATTTATAATAGGGCTGGCACATCACCTTGGTGCCTCATTCATCTTCACATTTTTCTCCAAGGATGGTAAATGAGCCAGAAGCATTTAAGGAACACTGTCTAAGAAAGCTTTGCACAATATTCCCTGTACTCAGCAAGATTTGTGACATTGATTTTAGTGGCCTTTGGGTCAAGATGGATCTCTTGGCTTTGAAGATAGCAGAATAATGTATTTGGGAAACATGGCTTCCTCTAGCTGATTAATTGTTTGAGAATTTTGGAATGAAAATTTTACACAGAGCATGTTGTAGCTTGATATCAGAATAATAATAAGTAATTAGTGAATGAAAGATTTTTCAGCAGATGCAGGAGTGACAAAGTCCTTCATTCGTTCCTGTGAAATGGTAGAAACTTAATGTCATACGTAGGCCTAAATGTCAGGCATTTTTAGGGATTCTAAGGTGCTAATGCTGGGTTGCCTTGCCAGGACTAGTGCAATCATGCTGGGTCATCACCCCATAGCTATTGAATTGCATGAAAGTCTTTTTGTATGATTCTGTACAACAAGCTGGATTGCTATGATGCTGCTATACAAATGCATTGGCACGATAATAAAAAAATTCAGACTATTGTGATGTTTGACCTAGATTTAAAAGAAATGACTATTACAATGGTGTGAGAAGTGTTAACCCAACAAATCTGTTACCATAAATACATAAGGAAAAAAGAGTTTATAACTGTAGTGTCTCCTTACAAAAGACAGTAGGTTAAAAATATAAGTGTTATTTTCTCTTCTTATTTGTGCTCTCAGAAAGTCTTCTACCCTGGGTAGTTCCTCTGCTCTCAATTTTATGGAACTGAAAAATGTTTGCTTTATACAAAGACATGAAGATTTAACTTAGACTCCTATCTTTTTAAAATTTTATTCCACAAAGCAAACAACTTTTTCCTTTTTTTTTTAAATACAACCCGTACTATTAGTTAGTTGGAAATTATATTTTTGTTTAATATTTTAGCAAAAATACAGTACAAATGTGGATTTGTGAAAAGATAAATACCTTATTTTTCTATGTAATGTTGTTTATTACAAATTCATTTCTAAAAAATTTGTTGTAAAGAAGGTAAAGAAAACCTATAGATTTTCCATGATCAAAAATGAAAAATATCAGCAATGTCTAAATACCTGGTCCTTTGGGAATACTCTCAGGAAAATGAATAAAAAGAAATTAAGTAGATGACAAAAAGTGTGTAAGTGATTGACTTTTTGTCTGGATATGGTTTAAAGGAAATAAACATAACTTATTGATCAATTTTTTTTCCTTTTTCTGTCATATTTTCTGCTCTGAGTCTTAGAACAACAATGGTCTCATTAGATTAAACATTCATCCCATTGGAGGGGCAGTTGAAGAACACAGGTATAGCATTCATATGCAATGAAGTCAACAAGACCAAGGTATTTCAATGAACTGAGGATATGGTCACAGCCTATGTTCGGCACCATTGTACAGCACGCAAAATTAGGAAGTCAGAATACAGTTCCTGTAGAATGTCTCAATTGTTTTTAAAAAGAAAATTTTAATGGCAACATAATTATTATTTTATGATATCAAGGAGGAATATATTATCTAGTTTATATCCAAGAAGCATAACTGGAATAAATAAAATGCAGAAATGAAACAGAGTAAAGAATAAAACACTAAGAATCCTTTACCTATATCGTGACTTTCTGCAGTCCATGAAGACAAATTTGCTTGGTTTATAGTGGCTAGAAATAGTCAATGAAGAATAACATAGACAAAACAGGAATTTCCTCTAATGAAGGTGGTAGAACTTTCTCCAACAGCTATCCTCTACATCCATGGTATTGAGGCATGGCTGGGAAAGGGTTGAGAATGCTGAGAACATGGAAGGCTCAAGTGATGGCTTAGAATTTTCTCCTTACTTAAGAGTTCTGATGGAGTCTAAAAACCTACATTAATGAAGACAACAAAGAAATAGATATGAAGAATAAGCCCAAATGTGGCAATCTCTGCTTTTTTCCTAGCTCAAACTTCAGCAGTGTACAAGTTTTCATTAGCTGTGTAACTAATAATGGCAAAATAATTCAGTATCATGAACTTTTCTAAAGGCTGTGGTGGGATTCATTAAAGCCAGAGTAATGCCTTTTACTCATTACGTCTCTGTGATATGCTGGCTCCATCTCTTTCAGACAGTGTTGAAATGTCTAATAATATATATAAACCAGGAATAATATTGTTTTGGCACTAAAGGTACTGCACAAAGAGTGATCATGATATTTGATGGGTAATTTAGCTTTGGTTATTCTTCTACCAGGATTTCTTTAGCTCACGGAGGTTCGCAACGCTCCAGAAAATGTGTCTTTTCATTTTCTTAAGAAAATATACTTATGAATGCTCTGATAGATAAATGTGTGTCTTGTGCATTGTTAGCCCCAGGATGTCTTGAAGAAGATATCCATCTCCATGGGCCTGTTCCTGGGAGACAGATATAATTAACAACAGAACATATAAATCAACCAATAAGCTCACTACTGTAAGGAAAAGCTAATTTCTTTTTGTTGTCTTTTTGAGCTTGATTTTTAAAATGTTAATTTTTATAATAGCCTTGAAAGAAAATTTCAGGTGAGATTTACACAAAAGCTCTCTCGTTGTTTTTCTTAATGATGTTACGGGCCCAATCCATCTCCCAATGCATCAATTCAGAGTGTTGCTTTGGCAACCTTAACCAGAAAGATTATTTTAAAAATTTAATACTGTTGGGTAATCTGTCAAATATATCTACAGCAAACTCAAAGTCATTGCCATCGTCTTCTTACCTCCTTTGCAAATATATTCTCTCCAGTTTTCTTACTCATTCCTTTGCAGATGAATCTGAACTTCATGTTCCTGCACTCTGAATTGGATATATACAAATTTGGGCTGAAATGAAAAGCTCAGGTGCCAGTCAGAGATGGATCATACCTGACCAGGCAGCTGCCAGCTCAATTCTCTGTGTAGAAGGACACATGAATATGACACCTTTTTTTTTTTTTTCATTGAAAATATATATTGGAAATTTTTAAAATTTCCTCTTGCCTTGCAGCTTATGTTGTGTATCTGGCCCTGTAATGCTGAAAGTGCTCTAAGAAAACTTGGAAGAATGGTGTTGCCTGGAATAACTGCAGTCAGGTGTCTGGCACTAGTGAATAACTGGTGTCAGGAAAGGGGAACCTTATTTTCGAAGAGTATCATCATATCTTGCAGTTTACCTGCAAAATTTTGGCAAAGTGCATAATTCTGATAAAGATTAAAATCAGATGATTTCCATATAAAATTGGATATTTCTTCAACAGTCTGAGTTGAAGTTTTTTATTGCCTGTGTTTTTAGTCTCAAACCAGGACTGGGATTTCTAGCAGGCCTATAGTGTCATAGCTTACTGAGTACTCTTTCCATGAGACATTCAAGTGAAATATAAATGCCTTCTGCAATACCCAGAGAAATCTATTTCTTCATTGCTGCCCAGATTTTCACTCAAAGACCTAGAGAAAAAAAATCAGAATTATAAATTAGATTGATTAGGCTCATGAAAGTTTTTGTCACCTTATTTAATGCAGTTCTCTCACCTCATTAGAATACAGAAAAAAATAATATTTGATGAAACATTCAGATGCCAGGAAAAATATCATCTGGAGGATTTATATCATGACAATGTTTACTAAAACATGTATGGAAATAAGAGATTTTTTATATTTTGTTAAATTGCTGCAATTGCTGTAAGGCTCAAATGTACATAAAGTGTTCATCCAGTAGTATGACTAAAATGACAATTTGTTAAAATACGTTATGTTTCTCTTTTATCGCCTCATGACCCTCTGGTAATTGGGGTATTTACCACACTCCTGGTTTAGGGAAAATATGGGAGAAAGCTATGTACTAAGAAAGCTTAGTAATAAGCATGCTTCAAATGACTTCCAGAGACTTCATATGCCTCCTCATGCCAAAGACAATTTGAGATCCTCCGATGAGAAAATGAATGCTATCTACGGTTTATCCAGACAATTATTGTTATTGAGGAAATAATTTGTGTTTTGCAAATACATATTTATAGGATAATTGATGTGTCTGGTAAATAATATATGATATGTTAATAACATTAATTTCCACCATTCATTTCTAAATTGGCTAAATATGTATTTAACAAACTTAGTTCTGAAAAGAGCTTAATCACCCATGGGCAAAAGGAAGATTAAACTTGAAACAACAGGATACATTATGTCTTGTTGTCAAAACAAACCAAAACAAAATCCAATTTATGATTTTCCTCGCTAAAGGAACTGTCATTTTATGCCTGCACAGAAAGAATGAAAAAAATCTTTGGGCTTATGAAACAACAAAAGCCAAGAATATAAGCTATAATTTTCAAGGAAAATATGAAGAAAATATATGCCTCCTAGATCAAACCATGAAGTATGTGGGAAAAGTGAAAAAATGGGCCACCTGCCATTAGCTTTTTGTCACAGACTATCTGAGCAACTCTGTGTGTAGAACTATGTAGTATAAAGACAGTAATATTAATAACTATATTAATTAATGTTAATGTTTTATCATTGATGCAGTAAATGAACTTGTAAAACAAAGCATTGATATAGTACGTGAGTCAAACTGTTTTCTCATAGATCAAGAAATATTATTTTTTTCTTTTGTGAGGAGGGAAATCAGTTCAATAGAAGCAAGAGTAGATTTCAGTGGCAAGAGGAATCTCTTCTGGGAATATTTATATTGGTGTAACTTGGCTAGAATACATACTAAGTCATCCAACAAAAAGTATACTCACATGTGATTTTAGGATGGAGAGGCTTGGAATTCAAAAGTTATTAAATAAGCAAAATTAAGACTAGGAAATAAGAAAAGTAGGAAGTCTGTAATATTAAAACATTTACATTTTACCATAACATCAATTATTACCTTTTGAGCTGCAGAAGTATGCATGTCTTTAACCTCTAACACGCTTTGGATCACTTGTTGCCCTATTTACTAATTGCTGCATTTACTTTGCACAACATAAATGCATTACATGACATGGCAGAGCCGACCATCTCAGTGAAGGCTTGAAAGTGAGAAACAGAGAGTCACTTAACGCTGTTCCTCAAAAGAACAAAGACGTGGGATTTCCTAAGGCATGCAGAAGGAAAAGAAGCAAATGGAGGGTAGCTGTAAAACAGCTCTGGATGAACACTACACATAGTTTTAACCTTCCAAGATTTGTTGTTAAGCAAGAGAGATGTCTAAGATCAGTGAAAGATGACTAAGTTGGACAACTGAAGGTGAACAGGACCCAGACAGGGAGACTCAAAATAATAATAATATTAGTAATAGTAATATTAATAGTCATAGTAATAATAATAATAGTAATCGTAATAGTAATAATAATAAACATAAAAAAGATAAAATTTTTGAAGAAAAGAACAAAAACCTCTTCATTTGAAAAAAACTTCTACATCATCTAAAAGTGTTAAAGCATTTTAATTTTTCAATTTTTTTTCTACTGTCCTTTCAGGGAGTTATAATAAGTTTGAAATGCCTTTAGACAACCTCCCCTAAAAAGCTGCTATCAGTATTGTCAGCCAACAACCCATGTGTTTGCCTAAACAGAAGCTACCCCATAGTATCTCCCAGCACTCAGTAAACCCAGTTCAACTTAGCAATCATTCCTGCTTATGCAATTTGCAGTAAACTTACATATAAACCAAATCTGAATGTTGTTTACTCTGCTCAATAAATAATCCTAATAAATTAGTATTCCTGTTTGTAGAGGCTAGCCATGTTAGCCAATGCATTAGCATTCAGGATCCCATTCCCCTCAGGATTAAATATGGTGATAGCAGATGGCATCCAAAAGTGATGTGTGTGGTTTCAGCTCCGGGTTGGGAATGGTGACACCAGGACTCCAGACTGTCCAGGTGAAACCGACACCACTACAGCATAAAAAATCCCCTCACATTTAAAGCTACTCTCTGGACTTCAGTAAAGCTAGAGTAGCATTTAATCTTGTGCTGCCACTCTCCAATGGGGGGTGCATTTTTACATAAATTACTGGTCAGACTTCAGACTTCGGAGGAAGGTCACGGAGCAAATGATAATTCAAAAATTAACATGTTAATGATCTGTTTCCTACTGACTTGGATGAATGATGGACTTATAATTTTTGAGGTTTTTTCCAACCTTTATGACTCCATGATTCCATTCTATGATTCTATAAAGTGTTCATGCTCCCATTTTTAAATGGAGTCAAATGCTGGATTTCTTCTCCTGCTACTCAGGATCTGTGACAATACTGTAACTGACAAATATTTGGTAAAAATCCTTCAAACAAAATCAAATCCTTCCCTAAAATTCTTCCTACACATCTTCTGTATGCCTAAGAAACACACAGTACTCGCTGGGTGTGCTGGTTGGCATGCACTGACTCTGCCTGGCCATAGTGCTAACGCACGAACACCATCACCCATTCCCATGATTTAAGGGCTCTGGTACCAGTGTCAACCATGTCTCCCACTACATATTAAGTGCAACAATGGCCCCTGAGCATGTTGGCAGCAATTCTGATGACTTTGTGGTGACTGAAATGCCCTCACACCATCCCAGTGCTGCCCCAACTGCACTGGGTGCAGAAGGTGCCCTGGGCTGCAAAAGGGAATTGGTTGTACTCCATGCATTTCAGAGATGCCTTGGCCGGTAGATATCTATGCCACAGGAGAAAGGCATGTATGAATGAGACTGGGAAATGGTTGGGTTTCCAACAGCCTGCACAGTTGAACTGGGTTGAATTATGCCTGTCACAGCTTTGTTCTGTTTACAAAGTCCCAAGGGAAATTGAGATCTCGGTCTTCAGCTGGGGGTCCTCAGATTGAGAGAAACAATAAAAACCATATAATAAAGCTGCAATCTGGCTTTAAATTATAAATGCCCTGAAGGGAAGATTGCACTTTCTGTGGTTCATGGCACGCTGGACTAACCTGTTTCATCCTCAAGGGGGATGGGGTGAAGTGCTTTTTTTATCGCATTTCTACAGCTCAGCATCAATCACTCAAAGGTTTTTCTTTATTTTAGCTTTGTAGAAATGTCTGTCAATTTTTTTTTTTTTCTGCAAGTAAAGATTAAGAGAAAAAGCAAAAGCTTCACCTTCACAAAATGAAAAGCTTTCAATATTTTCTTTGCATCCCAAACCCACCCCTACCTTTGCTTCAGACCAAATAAAAGCAATCCTGTTGTTCATGTTGCCAGAAGTAGCTAGTTCTGCAAACATTTCTGTAGTTGACCAAAGAAATACATGTTGATGAACTGCATACCTAAGAGATTTCCTCAATTTCACAAGAACGTCTGTAGCAGAGTTGAAACAGAAGTGTAAAGTGCTGGCTGAAATTCCCACTTGCACCGTTATCAGAAAAAGAACAAAAAAACCAAACCACCAAGCTCTCATTCCTCCAGATATGAACCATTTGCTTGTTATTTTTGAAGCTTTTCTTATTTTAGCTGTTTTGGAGACTGAATGTCTTTTTATTGAATGAACTTTGCAGACTCAGGTCAGGGTTTTTTTCTCAAAGTACTGTTTCCTATTCTCTCAAGTAATACATTCAGGCAAGATACAGCCTCTGAAAGCCCTTTTTCACTGTGATTAAAATGTGATTTTTTTTTAGTCATTAAAAATGACGCCTTGTGAGTGAAGCAAATGTTTGGTATAGTTTTGTGTTATATTTTACTTGATTTTAGTGCTTGGGAAATACAGATTTTTCTTCTTCATTTCTTACATTTTACAAAAAATAATAAAATATATACTTCAGCTTACTCCATTACATCCCAAAAGAAAAATGTTCCGGTTCTAATGACCAATGAAATTGTTCAGATTACCTGCAATATAAAATATTACAATGACAGAATGTAGTTCTTGGCATTAAATTTGTGCCCATCTTCTGATTGAACTAAAAGAATCTGCTCTTATAATAGAGATAAAAGAACCAGGAAATCATAGACAAGCATTTTTATGTGCTTTCCAAAAGTATTAATTTCTTTCTGCTGACTTTGTGGCAATCTGGATACCTTGGGATTTTGCTTGGTTTTGATTTGTTTTGATTAGCTTGTCATCACTAATGGAAAGTAGAAAGTTAGAAACAGGCTTCGGGGTGTTACAATCACATTTGTCTTTCTTCCCTTTCATTAACTGCTAATAAATGTGATTTTGACTGATCCTTATGGTAAAAGATAGCAAGGACTGGACAACTCCCAGCTGCAGCCAAGGGAGGAAGCATAAGCAGGGTCTGGCTGCCCACTTGCTTCAGCAGAAGAGCAAAAGGAATGTGAACTCTTGAGGTGCCAGAAGAGCAGGTAGGTGGAAGGTGCAATATTGGATACTTGGCAGACAAAAAACACTGGTCCTGGTGGGAAATTTATACTGAGGAGCAAAGTGGGAAAAGACTGTATGTACTCTATTGTTGAGGAATTTTAATTGTTTCTCTTGAGGAGAATTAAGGAACTGTTTTTGCTTAAATATAAGCAATGTAAAATTAATGGTGCATTGGAAAGAATCCTATGACAATGACAATTCTACAAGAAGCCTGCAAAGATGTGTTATGATCCAATTCCTTAAATGAAATTGCACCAGTATGGGTTCTGAGAGGTAGTATGGGGCATTTTAGCCCAACCTCTAGTATATCCCCCAGCCCCTCTGCTGTCTGAAGGTGTCCCCTGAGCCTGAGCCTCTGAGTGCTTGCTCTCCAGGATGGCCACAAGTCCATATTGAGGCTCCTTCTGATCTCATCACCAAGGGGACTTCCTTGTAAGGAATGTAAGAAATGTGTTCTATCCCTGGCATCCCTGCTTCCAGATAGTTTAACCCTTTCTGCAGGTGGGCTGTCTCACCTCCGTGTCAAATCATTCCAGAGTCACAAATTATCACCAATGAGCAGGTACAATTTTAGATTCCACTTTACCATGTAAATGCAAATATAGGTGTTCCAGGCCACTGAGGGAAATAAAGCTGTTTATATTTTCTCAGGTATTGAACACAAACTCTGGATGGGTTTCTGCCCTAGCAGAGGCACACTACCACAGAAGAATCCCTGCATCCCTGTGGTCTCTGCCCCCACTGCTTTCTGCATGAGAATGGGTGCAATACTCTGAAAACAAGGGTGATGTAATGGTTGGCAAAGGGAGAAGGAAGTAGCATCCACTTCTCCAGGGGAAAGCTCAGGGAGTGATGGCCATGCTCTCTTTAGACAGATATGTATGGTCAATTAACACCACTGCACAGATAGACACACCAGATAAAATACTCTTCTGATTCTCAATGGCAATAGTTACAAGGGCAGCTCAGTAGCCATGCTTAGCCTCAAATATTGCACCAAATGCCCCATTCAGACTCCAAGAAAAGAGAAGTTTTGACCAGAGTCTTGAGACATCTCTCTCAAAAAAGGGGACATTATTTTGGCTGAAACCTTTTTTCTCTTCATAAATGTGTCTATAGGTTCATTCACAAATATGTCCACTCCAGGAAGCATTCCTACCTGCAACTCACCCCTGAACTACCTCCTCCAATCAATCTGATATGGAAAGTGGGGAAGCTGGATGGGTGTTCTCAGCTGACTTTCCTGTCAGACTGAAATGATGGCAGATACAGCTTGGGTTTGATCCCAGGTGCTGAGCAGGTGGATCACAAGGAAATCACTGCATTCATCTCCTTCACACCTCGGTAGCTCAGTACAACTCTGCATGAAAAGAAAATATCCCACAATTTCAAGATACTGTTCAAAAGATGACACCCATAATAGAAGTCTTATAGTCATGAGAAAACTACTTAATACCAATAGATATACAAAACAGTACAAATCCCATAAACTAGGGATTCAATCAAAAAATCTAATGCCTTCCAGTGTGACCTGGATTTGCACTATACTCTTGAGATATGGGAATAAGAGGTTTAATTGTCAAACTTGCTGACCACCTACGAAGAAGTGCTGAGTATTTGGTACTTGCTGACTCCTACAGGAATACATGTTAACATAGAAATCCATAAAATAGATTTCTGATGATGCCAAATAGTTTAAGGCAAGATTTTTTTTTATTGTACAGAACTTTAAAGACTTCTCTTGAATTCTGTCTCATTTTGTAATAAACAAAATAAAATACTGGTGCAAAGTTGATTTTTTGGGGTATGTATGACAAGGGTAAGTGGAATAAAAAACCCCCAATGAACACATTTAATCAACTTCACACCTACACATATGACTTTAGATCTCTCAGTCAATAATTTTTGTCAAAACACATAATTTCTTCTCTTTAAATTCAACTTTATGTTTTGTAATTCCTGCATTAATGCTTTCTTAGTCATTCTTAGAAGATTCTTGAATTGGTCATTGTTTTCTTGTTGTCTTCTTTTAAAGTGTTTCTTTTTGTATATTTGCCTTGAGTGTGTTACAACAAGTGTCTCCTGATGCCCAGTTTCCTTTCTTCTTTTCTCATCTATGACTGTCCTTTAATGCTCATGTTCTGAACTGGATTTTTTTAATTATGAAATAGTGATGACTCTCTTCTTGTCCTGAAAGCAGGGAACTCTGCAGATTGATAAATTAGCCAAGTCATTGAAGCTTAGGTCGCCTGAAACAGTAAGAAAATTTGCTTTGGATTTACCTTTGATTAATAAGGGAAGGATCAAGCAGTTTTTAATATAACCATAATAAAATTCTTACAGGTAAAGTAACGACTCTGACAAACTTTCTGAAATATTTGCTGCTTTTTTTCACTGTGGAAACAAGCCAGGATCTCTGCTTATCTTAAATAAATTTCAAGTGCTTTCCCCTCGACATCTGTGTGCTACTCTTAACTGAGTGTTGATTTTTTTTTTCAGATTTTGTTTTACTTTGTCTTTAATTTCAGAGGAGAAAAGCCAGAACTTTTCCCCTGACTGCATTTGCTTTATCAGCAAACATCAAAACACTGTGGCTTTTTCACTGCAACCTGTTAACTAGTCTTTAAAGACAAAATGGAACTGTGGCAGAATTAATTCTAGTTTTGTGCTATATTGCACAGCAGCTATAAAAGGTACTGTGTTAATGTTTATTGTCTGTTTTGTGGTGTATTTAAATGCTTGTTAACATTAGAAAACATCATATATGTGCACAGAAATTGCTGATTTAGGTAGATATAAAAGTGTAGGTTGTTGGAGGGCTGCTTTTGCTGTTTTCAGTGTTTCCTTCACCCTACTAAAAATTGATAAGGTTGCCCCACAGGCTGAGAATTTCATGCAGCTGGCACACAGCCCTTTTTGTGAACTGAGAGAAATGGGAGCAGCAGGAATGTTTCACCAGCAGACAATGACCAGGGCTCCCAGGACCTCAGTTTTGGAATAGCATTCAAACCAGCAAACCACCAGCTGTGACTTAGTAATGTCAAACTTGAGGAGCTCCTTATTGCATCCTCTGCAGCTAAAGGGACTCTGGCATGGCTCTGCTGCCTTGCTCCTGCCACTGCTGGTGGGGGGGACAGCCACATGAGCCATGACTGAGTAAAAAGTGGTCACTACTTAAAGTCATTGTGGGAGTTTTTGTAAAAGTTGAAGGTAGTTTTTCTGCATTTCAGAGAGAATTCCAATGTTATTGAAAAGTTCTCAGTTTTACTTCTCGCTATCTGATAGGTAAAGGCTGAAGGAAAAACAAGACAAAATGAACCTATTTTTTAAATGATATTTCATTAAAAATATTATTTTAGATTAAAAGAGTTTCTTAGTCCTTTACTGCAATCATTTTATTAAAGAAAAGTGGAAGGAGAAGGGGGAGGAGTCAGGCAGAAATGGAAAGAAGTGAAGCTGTATTCATGTGCATAAAGACGCCAAGTTTTCAGGTCAGTAATGGAATTTTTAATGTTCTTTCAAGAAGATGCCATTTTGAAAATAGATGTTCAGTGGAGAAAATAAGCAAGCATTCATTATTGTGCTAAGAAGCTTAGTGTACATCTATATTAACCTTTTCTTAAAGCTCTCTCTGATCTACAATAACAGAATAAATATACTTTTTTAAAACTTAGATATGCAGGCTCACTTCCTAAATTAGAAGAAAGTCTACAGGCAGACTAGTTTATATGACTTATAATTTAAAAATTATTTATCTGAATTGTGACCTGTGGATTTTATGACTAGAGAGGCCAATTCCTCTTAACTTACTTTCTGTTAACATCAGTTGTGGGTTTGTCTGATGAAAGAGAGGACCAGTTCACAAATTCTTCTCTATAAAGAGAAGATGATAAACTCATTATGGATTTCAGTTGGAAAGAGCAGCTCTTCTGTGTTTTTCATAGCCTTCAAACACAATTCACAATCCTTATTTCGTCACTACTATTTTTTCATAACACTGTACCACTCAGATACCACAATTCAAGCAGTAGTGGCAGGAGGTCTCTTAAAGGAAAGGGAAGAAGAAAGTAAAAGAAAAGAAAGATGCAATCTTACCACTTGTAAGATTTACCAATAAAATGTTATCAGGTAAGTAGTTCCAGATCTTGTGGTATGGTATTTGGTATGGTATAATTTTGTTTCGCTTCTTAGTTCGTTTTACCTAATGGTCTGCTCCAATATGATGAAAAAACCTCCAGATAACCAAACAAAACTCACTGTTATAAAATCAAAAAGTTAAAATTTTATAATTATAAGAAAAGAAGAAGTATCTGGTTTTCAGGAAAAAAAAAAAAAAAGAAAAATAACATATTTTGCATCTTTGTGGGCAATACAGAAGATGCAAACTAGCCACAGCCAAGTTCAAGAAACACTGTTAATACTGTATTTGTATTGACAGGTTCCAAGAGCCATTCTTTTCTGAAATTATAGAGGAAAGCCAAAGACTACAAAGAAAGGAAATGAACCACACCTTGCAAGATGTCTTGTTTCTTGCCCTTAATGGCATTTTGAACTGAACATGAGGATAACTTTTTTGGAACAGCTCATCAACAGTTGAATACAACAATTTTGCCTCCAAAAAGAGGGCATACTTTGTCCTCCATTTTTTTTATGGGTAGGCTTGATATCTGTGAGTTAGGTCATTTATCAAGTTACCATTTCTTCTTGCAGCTGCCGGTTTACAGAAAACAAGAACAGAGCTTAACTGCTAAATGAGAATTTTTTTTGTAAATCTTAGTGTTGTTTTTCCTGGAAGACAGAGCTGGGAAGTGTGAGTTTATTCTGAATAGCAAATTTTAACTTCTAGTGTAAGTTATGTGTTATGGAGTCAACATATTATTGTGTGAGTGGATTTTTACTCCACTGAAGCAACCCAATACAAGTGTAAAAACATCTTGGAGTATATCAGAGATTGCTTCAGTTCCCTTTTCCTTCCACCTATTGGATTTTGACCTTCCAGTACCTAAAGGAGGCTACAAGAAAGGCGGAGAAAGAATTTTTATGAGGGTGTTTAGTGACAGGACAAGGGGGAAGGGCTTCAAACTGAGAGATGGTAGGTTTAAATTAGATATCAGAAAAAAGTTATATTGAAGGTTGTGAGACACGGGAAGAAGTTTCCCAGAGAATCTGTTTGAGCCACATCACTGCAAGTGTTTATGGCCAGGTTGGATTGGGGTCTGAGCAACCTGATCTAGTGGAAGGTCCCTGCCCAGAGCAGGGAGTTGTAACTAGATGATATTTAAGGTCCCTTCCACTCCAAGCCTTTCTATGATAATCAGATGCTGAGAGTGACATTCATCTTACTGAATGAAGGTGTCTGAATCACAGTTCTCTGTTTATTATCAAGTCCCTGAGGCCCTGTGCTGGTTTAGCACAGATGGTGAAGTGCAATAAGTGAATTCTTTTAAACTGACAACCAAAATAGCCAATTGCATGTAGAGATCCACCTCTGGGAAACACACAGCCTTAAAAGTTGGAAGGAAAGCTAGAGTCGCTCTCTTCCTGCCGGCGTCACAGGAGGTAAGGCAGTCCTGGCTCTCTCTCCT
>VXBB01016719.1:26483-44858 GCA_013399915.1 Illadopsis cleaveri
GTAAACAAAGGACTCTTCTCCTGAAGAATTGATAAAAGACTATATTTAAATGGTGAAACCGACGGAATGTCATGAGTTTTGTCTCTATGTGGTTTGTAAGAAAATGAGTACTTGTGGGAGAGGAGTTTTGAAAGTTTCATTTTCTCTTCTTTTTCTTATTGTGTGTTAATAGACTATCTTTTTACGTCTAAGTTGAACCTGCTTTGCCTTTTTTTCCTCCCAAAATCCTATCTCTCAATCGGCGAACGTAAAACCACCACAGGCCCCTTTGCAACTCTCAGACTCAGCAGTGTCAAGAGCAGACTGGAAATGTCTCACAAAAAGTCGTGTCCTGGGTGACATCATCCTTGATACTGTAAAACCAAACCTGGATGCTCATCCATTGCTTTTCAACCCTTTGTTTAGACTGAAGGTGAGGTAAACAAAATAATTTTTTATAGCCAGGTTCATCTCTAAAGAGAACATCCTTAAACTTCTTTCTTTTAACAACCTTAAGACTCTTGAACTTTTATGACTTACAATATATTTTGGTTGGCACTAACATCGCTGCAGCAGAGGTGGGTATATTGTGTACTGTTGTTTCTTAAATCTTTCTGCTCTTGACCATAACAAAATGCCTCAGGGCCAGTGTCAGGGCAGGGAACACAGAGCTATGCAAAATCATATCCCAGCTTCACGCAGATGTTTTGCTGGAATGATTCATGTCTCATTTCCACCACTAGAGCCACAGAACGCATTGTATCATCTACATCATAAAAACTGTGCAGTGTCAAATTTTCATTCTTGTTCTTATGGGACAAGTAATAAACACACTCTGCATAGCTTTATTCTTGTAGTGGCATTCTGCTTGTAGTGGTATTAAGCATATTTTTGGTGATATTTAAGTGCTTCTTAGTTTTGCTTCTGCTTTGTTTTTATAATTTCTACTTATTTTAGAGTAGATTTTTTTTTTATGTGAGACAGCATCTCTATTTAAATGTCATACCCCTAGTAATTACTTGTATTTTACATTACCTTGAGGATAAAAAGCCCTTTCTCTTAAGCAGTACATAATTATGTATTACTCACAATGATTGATGGTTTGTTGAGTGCAGGATCATGAAATAGTATTCTGAATATTACAACATAGCAAGTCCCACCAAATCTCAAGGTTTCAGGAACTGTCACACAGATCAGTCATTTTGTATTATAATTTTGTATTATAAAGGCCTCCCAAAATGGTTTAAGCAATAGTAAAAGAAAACACATTCTTCACTTGCAGAGTAGAGGCAATTTGATCACTGTAATTGCGAGAAAAACAATATGATATCACAAGGGAAAATAATCTGGAGACAGTTCAAATTTTTTCTACTCATTTACTGTATGTTTTTTAATGTTATTTGATATGACCTCTAAGTCAGAGCAGTTCTATAAATTAAGTAAAACTGTGCATGCATCAAAATTTAAAGAAAATAACTATTTTCAGAATTTCTTCAAAGAGGAGTACTTTGAGCACACAGAAGCTGAAAATATAAGGCTGTAGCTTTTCACCTCAGGAGTGTGCCCACAAGGAACAGGATGGCATAGTGACCCAACAGCAAACCTTACCTCTGATCAGGTTAGATGACTGATGCCCCTGCTTTCTGATAAGTATGAAGATCTTCCCAAACTGTCTAGCTTTGGGACAGAAACAGTTTATTGTGGTGAAGAACTCCCCTCACCCTGCTCCTTCTTCTCCCTCCCTACACCCTCCCTGCTCCACATTCACATTCATGACAATACACTGCATAAGGGAAAAAGAATATTCTGGACAATAGCATTCCCAGACAATGTTGAAGGGTTGAACAAGATCTTCTGAGATTCCAAGATGGGAGTAATTTGAAGATCATAGCTCACAGATACCAGGTGGGAAATATTTCTATTATTCCTATGCAAAAACAATCAGAGCATGATAGGCATCTTATAATTTGTGCAAAATGATAGAAAATATTAGATAACACGTCATAAAAATATGTAGCAAAAGACATGCAAAATGGACACTTGCACAACTTTGTTAAGGAAACTTCTGTTTGACCCTTACTGAGACTGCCAGGCAGTGACTCACCAAGGCCAGAGACTTTCCCTGTTGAGACCACAGCCCCTTCACATTGAGTAGCTCTAGTGATTGACAAGTACCCTGCTTGACTCCCCACACACCTCACTCACACAGCCTGATCAGGTTTCCTTACTGGATCCACCCCAGGTTTCCCATTACAGACAGTCTCAGATATCCAGTTACATAAAGCAATTTTTTCATGGCACATTAACACAGAAACAGCTCCAGCTGTTTTGTACCAACAAAGCAATGGCTGGGCTTTCATACCCTCACAGTGTGCCCACAGAAAATTCTCGCTCTTCCTGCAGAGTACTTCATTCCTGCTGAGTCTCCCAGTGTCCATCCACCTGGCTGCCACCATCTGTCTTCCTGCCCTTTGTTAAACAAAGTGTTGACATTTCACAGAGGCTTGTCTGGAGCTCCCACCCAGAGCTCAATCTGCATCTCAATTTTCATCCTGCAAACTGAGCTACCAGCACCAGATGTATCCCTCAACACCTTGCACAGGCAGTAGTGCTTAGCAGGCACGGTTGTGTATTCAACTTAAACTAAACTAAAACAGTCCACCAAAACTGTTTTCTCTGATTTGCATGCAGAACAGCTATTCCATTTAATGAGACTCACTCACACAGAACTGTAGGAAATGGAAAACTGAAAAAATCAGCCTCCTTGACAAGCCTAGAGAATTAAAACTCAAACCTGCTAATATAAAGAAAATACTATCATACACTTTAAATTAATATTTTATAAACAAAAAAATAACACTGGAAACTAGAGCTAGATAAAACAGCCCAGTAAAAATACTTTTGACTTTTCTGAACAGAAAACATCAATTTTGAATACATAACTTTTTCTTCCCCATTAGAAAATGGCTAATTTGATGGCTCTAGCACAAGATGGAAGAGAAATTCAACCATGTTTTTGGCAATGATACAGTTTGCCAGGTGAAGAAAGTGGCTTGGCCATAATAAAAAGCCTTAGAGCTGACCTGCTGCAAAATTGGAAGGTCTTCAAGACCTTTATGCTTTCAAATATTTGAAAGATTTAGAACAGAGAAAACCATGATATTAGGCAATTTCATCCCCAGGTGTTTTTTTTACTTTTATGAGTATTGGTAAATGGTAAATGATTAAAGAACTTTTTTTTTTTTTTTTTTTNTTTTGTGTTTTTTTTTTTTTTTTTTTTTTTTTTTTTTTTTTTTTTTTTTTGTGTAACTGTGTTTACTTCATCAGCTGAAGTAAACAATAATCTCTATCTTTTACAGTCTCCAAGAGCTTTAACTAATGGGAAGGATGCCATTATGACAGGGATGCTTGTTCTCTAAAGTGCTGGAGAGAGGAAACCTTTGCATTGGAAATTTTTGATGATTGGAGGGCTTGGTTATCTCCTTCTCTATTGACTTACACTGTGCAAGAGATTAGGGAAGGAGTTCTGAAGAATTGAAACAGGTAGTAGTGTCTTATGTTGCACAACATCTTTTTCCTGTAGAAAGAATCCTACACTACTGTGGCTGCTTTGATTTGTCAGATGACCTTAAATTAAAATACAGACAGAGTGAGTCTAAGGGAGCAGAATGTTTCTGACCACTATGCAGTGATGGTTTCATGTCTTGCACCATGCAGATTTGCTTTTTCCATTGCCGTTGACACAAATAATACTGCCTTTAAGACAGGAAGTGCATCACTGCCACAACTGTGAACTCTGTTGTGAGCCCTTCCTTACAGCATTATGCATTTTGCTGTGCATTGCAGTCCTGTGGTTCCTCTGATGATGTTACAGATGCAGTGAAGCAGCAGGGAGTAGTTGCACACTACACACATCATGGCAGTAAAACATGCTCACCTCCCCACCATGCTGTTGGTAGTCACATTGGAGAAAAGATCTAACACATGACCCACTTCTAGTTCTGGCACTGCTGTATGGTGGCTTGGGGCTGCTGAGGGTAGCCAGCTGCAGAGGTAGGTCAATGCATGGTGGGGTCATTTTGAAATCACTACAGCAAAATGGAAAGGCAAAATGACAGAATCACAGAATTTCTAGGTTGGAAGAGACCTTCAAGATCATCGAGTCCAACCCATGCTCCAGCACCTCAACTAGATTACGGCACCACGTGCCACATCCAGTCTTTTTTTAAACACATCCAGGGATGGTGACTCCACCACCTCCCCGGGCAAACCATTCCAGTACTTTACCACTCTTTCTGTGAAAAACTTTTTCCTAATATCCAGCCTATATTTCCCCTGACGCAGCTTGAGACTGTGTCCTCTTGTTCTGTCCGTTGCTGCCTGGAGAAAGAGACCAACAGCCACCCGACCACAGCCACCCTTCAGGAAGTTATAGAGAGTGATAAGGTCGCTTCTGAGTCTCCTTTTCTCCAGGCTAAACAACCCCAGCTCTCTCAGTCGTTCTTTTATAAGAACGTTCTATTATATTTTATAAATATCAATTGCAGTGTTCCTGTTCAGCTAGTAATGAACAATACCTGCTGGGGATGTAAAGTGTGTGGTCATTTGCACAAGTGTGCTTTCTGCCAAGCACTTACATGTACAGTACTGCTTGAATGAAATATTTTTTTCTGCCTTATAAAGACAAAGAAATTGTTGCTATGGTAGTAGAATCAGAAAACACTAGAGGATGAAGTTATAAGAATTTAGATTAGTGTTCTGGTTTTGGCTGAGGTAGAGTTAATTTTCTTCACAGTAGCACAGGGCTGTGTTTTGGATTTGTGCTGGAAACAGTGTTCATAATTCAGGCATTTTTTCTTTACTGCTGAGCAGTACTTGCACATAGCTGGATCCTTTTCTGCTTCTCATCCCATCCCAACAGTGAGGAAGCTGGGAATGCAGAGCAAATGGGGACAGCTGACCTCAAATGACCAAAGGGACATTCCATGCTACATGATATCATGCTCAGCATATAAAGAGGGAGAAGAAGAAAGAAGAGGGGGATGCATTTGGAGTAATGGGCTTTGTATTCCCAAGTCATTCACAAAGCATCATGAGGGAAAGGCTGTCTGGGATGGCTGAACACTTGCCTATGAATGAAGAAATTCCTTGTTTTTTCTTTACTTTCATGTTCAGCTATTGCTTTCCCCATTAATCTTTATCTCAACACACTTTTCCTCTCCTGATCTCTCCCCATTCCACTGTGAGTGAGAAGTTTGTGAATCTTAGTTGCTGACTGGGACTAAACCACAACCCTCAGTCTAAGTTGTTTGTTTTTTGGGTTTTTTGTGTTTTGTTGTTGTTGTTGTTGTTTTAATTATGTCAGGTTTTTTAGCTATGATGTGGGAGAGAAGAAAGATTTTTGTGTACTGCAAAATCCCCACACAGGCTGAACCCATGAAAACTATTCAGTACCTGGTTTGTGAATAATTTTTTATCACAGTCCTTCCAATTGAGATATTTCANATCTAAGTCTTTTTTTTTGTCTGGTTTTTGTCTGGTTTTTTTGGGGGGGGTTTGTTGTTTTGGGGTTTTTTTGGTTTTTTTTTAATTATGTCAGAGTTTTTTTGCTATGATGTGGGAGAGAAGAAAGATTTTTGTGTACTGCAAAATCCCCACACAGGCTGAACCCATGAAAACTATTCAGTACCTGGTTTGTGAATAATTTTTTATCACAGTCCTTCCAATTGAGATATTTCAGTTAAAATATTATTGCAGATTTTTAATGATTTTCCTGTTAGAAGTGAAGGCCTGGCTTTTTAGTCAGGGTGGAATTTCCATTTAAAGCAACAATCACTGCATGCAAGGAAAAATCTTACTTTTCTCTGGAGATGAATACAAAATAAACCATTTTAAAATAATGTAATGTAGCTGATTGTAAGTCTTCATTTATATATGGACAGTGTTCTGAAGAAATTGCAAGTTCAAATATGGATAGGCTTTAGCCCGATACAAAATAGATGAAGAAGCAAAATTAAGGCAACAGCAGTGGTCTTCTGAGCATGCTAGTCATAGAGATCATTTTATTGTGACCAGCCTCCTCATAATTTCTTACTCTCTCACATAAGTTTTAAATCTACCATTGCAATTATTTTTAAAGTGATCATGTGGATTTTAAATTAACTGTCACAAATCATCTGATTTCATGGGAGTTTCACAAATCACCTTGATCTGGCTGCTTAGCGTTTCTCTCAGGCATTTCTCATATTTTCAGCCCAAGACTTTAAACAAATAAAATTTTTACATGTATATTTCCCGCCTTTTCTACTTTTCATCACTCCTCCACCACCATTAGAGGCAATGCAAATGAAAATATTGATCTTTTTTTTCAGGACATTTGATAGTTATATACTTCTCTTCATCCTTCTGCTCAAGAAGGTAACCTTACAGGGTGTTATAGTTTTCTGTCACTTTACTGAAACAGCTCTTTATAGGTACCATTCCAAGAAGATGACTGATAATATGCAAATATTAGTATTCAAAGCATCTGTCAGTTTTTGCCTTTAATTTAATATCCATGTACACAGAGCAAAAGCAAATGAGTGGTGCTCAAATTGCTTGGTGGGTGTGTTATGTTCTACATTTCTTGTGATATATCCAAAAATGCCTTCATGACCCTAAAGAAAACCTAGAGACAGGATGCATGTTTTCTGATAGTGTGAAAATATGTTACAAATCCCTTTTTTAAATTCATGAATTTTTTATTTGTCATGGCAACATCTAAATAACTTACTTTATGGTAACAACCATAACAACAATCTTCTACAAATTCTAAACTGTTACTAACCCAAATTATTGACATTTCAGATTTGCAGTGTATGCTCCAAATCAATGAGATAGTTAAACACATGAATAGTTCTATCCACTTGAGCAGCTCCTGCTGAACAGATTAAAATAATTTTGCAGTATTTGGTTGCTTAAATATCTTTATGAATTGAGGTCTAAATTTACTGCTGAAACATATATGCTTTTTGTAGAAATACTTGTCTCTTAAAACTGTATTTTTAAATGATAAATACTGGGTTTTGACTCCAATCTGGTACTCGTATATGGAACAAATACTTTGGAATTCAAGCTTGTGCTTCTCACACTCTGTGTCATTGTGTTCAATGTACTTCAATTATTTTATTTTAAAATTACATCAGCGATACAAACACTGAGATTTTAAATTGCTAAAAATAGTCTTCACAGGTATAATTGAATAGGTTAGATAATTTGTTGTTTACTTCCTGGTCACATGGTGTCTTTTAATGATAACCTTTTAATCAGCAAATACAAGAAATAATCAAGAGAAATATGTATGTGATAGAGCAAGCAAAAAACAGCAGGGTGTTTTTCACGGTGGAGTGTGGTGCAAGACAATAAAAGATGCTCATTAGGAATGCACTCAGTGTTTTCTCTTCATTGCCTACTAACAAGAAATGAATTTGCAATAATATATAAACCAAATTTTGTCTTCTGCAAAAACATTCTGAATTTGTAAAAATCTACATTTAACTAATTCTACTCTAAATTCCTTAATTCCTTTGTACCAAAATTTTGGAGAAAAGGTTTTTATTTAGCTTTTGATACTTCTTGTGACATTTTTTTACAGCACCTTGGCACAACTGCAAGCAATCCTAAACTGGAAGTTGATAGCTTCCTAAGAACTAATTTTTCCTATCCCATGAAACATAGGAGAATCCTGAGAATTCTAGTTCATATTAAATGAGATAAGGACATGTTTACTTTTTCAGTGACATACTCCTTAAAATGAACAAAAATCTACCAAGGGGGAAAAAAAAAAAAAAGAAGAAAATAAATAGAAGAAAGAAAAAGAAAAAAAAAAGGAATGGAACAATCCTGTCCTCATGAAATATTTATTTTTACAGATGCAAAGAGAAATTTCAGCCTATTATTTAAAACTATTTACTAGTGGTATTTCTTGTCAAAATTCATGTGTTTCTACAGAGAGAAGAGAAAAGAGAAGTTTTGATTTATAGGAAATTGCCAACTACTTTTAACTACAATACTTCTACTGAAGTAGTAAACATATAAGAATTACGTCTCATTCTGAGATCAGAAGTTCTTCATACTCAAATACCTTGTATGCCATTGTGAAATAATATTATGGAAATAATAAAAAAAAATTTGACTGGCAAGCTGAATATTTATAGCATTTTTTCCCTCTTATTTACACAACTTTCTGCATATGAATTTGTCTACTGCGAGATCAGGAATACATGCTTTCCTTTGGGGCTGACCTTGAGCTGCAAAATTATGGATGGCTGGAGAAGAGTAGCAAAACTGAGCCAGAAATAATGCAAGGGATGCAAAAAAAATAATAAAAAAACCCCCTCATAGATATTTGGAAAATAGGAGTTCTTTGCTATTATGAAAAGATAATACACAAGAGGATAGTAAAAAGGAAAGTACTTTTCAAGTGCATTAGAGGTATCAAACTTGATTTAAACTGGTATAAGCTGAAGTAGCACAAGCAGCAAGACAGGCTCATAGCTCATGTATTTGAAGAGAACAAATGTCAGGCTATCAAAACACAATGCAAGCAAGGATAAAAATGGTAACTGCTCACAGTACCATCAACATAGAGACTTGCATAAGCTGCCAAATCTGAGAGAAATTGTAACCAGCAAAACCATAGATTTAATGTTCAGTTGTCTGTCATCTGGTAAAAATCATAGAAGCAGTGATTGCTGAATGAATCAGATCCTTTTGCAATAAGACCTAAGTATACGAACCCCTCATCTTTGCATTTGAGACATTTTTTCTGCCAATTACTGAATGTAATTGGGGAAGTTTCTACCCACTCAGGCTCCAGAGAAAACTTATCCAATTTGTTTCTTATATAGATTAAAACAAGAAGTGATGACATGGAGTGCTGGGGGAAGTGGTGAAGTGAGGGTGTGTTCTGAACATCCTGGAATTGAAAAAAATTAGAAATGTCCATGCTAAATTTGGCTAAAAATATATTTAGGCCACTATCTCCAGCAGGGACTGATGGCACAGGTCTGGAGAAAAGCAGAATAGGACAAGCTTATAACAACATTCCTCCATTCTGTTGTCCCAGCCTGCAAGAGGTCATAGTTCAGGGATTTCCAAACCCAGAGGTAGTATCTTTGTAAGCAAGAAAATGAAAGCAGCTAAAATAATGAGATATCTGAGCAATGAACCCTCTGCCTAAAGAATCTCAAAGCAGTTGTGATTAAGGTAGAAGAGATTTAGCACTTGTTTTTTTTCCTATGGATAATGTCCTAAATATCTGCACTGTTACCATTTTAAACTTAGTTCAGGTATAATTACATATATTTACAAGAGTAACTTCAGGGAAGATGCATTTCAACTATATGACAATCACAGATACAGATTACACAATTTACAGTGCTTCACTATTCTAAAATATACTCAGAGTAGGAAAAAATTGAAATATTATCTTGCCTCAAATAAGAAAAATGACAGCAACATGTACTTTGTGTGGACAAAAACTGGTTTTCTGAGTTTATTTCTCTGGTGAAGAACCAATTATTTTCCAAGATTTTCTCAGGACAATATTTTGTCCTGTTTTTAATGTCAATGTTTGCTTAAATTATGATTAAATAGAGAAAACTATTTCCTATTTATAGAGTATGTAAGACACATGCGTAGCTTTGGAATGCTTCCCTCAAGAATAAGGAAAAATTGAAAGAAAAAAGAAAAAAAAACCCAGAAGTATATATAGAATTGATTTCATCAACATTATATGAGACTTGGGATATAACATACTGCTGGTTTGTGTCTACTGTTTTTGAATTCATGCCTGTATCACTGAAATGGTTGCAAGAAGATTTTATTTTTCTTTTAAGAGGAAGTTCATTATGATATATAGAAATGAGATAAAGATGGTGGGTTTTTTGGTTTCTTTTAAAAATTTATCAGAGTCATGAAATCATAGAATGGTTTGAGTTGGAAATGATCTTAAAGATTACCTAGTTCCAACTCCCCTGACATTGCCTAAATCCCCATCCAATCTGGCCTTGTACACTTCCAGAGATGGGAAATACACAACTTCTCTGAGCAGCCAGTTCCAGTGCCTCACCATTCTTACACTAAAGACTTTCTTCCATATATCTAATATAAACCTACTCTCTTTCAGTTTAAATCCATTACTGATGTTCTTTCACTAGAGGCACTTGTACAAGGTCCCTGTCTAGCTTGACCTGCTGGACACACTTCCTTTAATGCAGCCCAGGACACAGCTGACTTTCTGGGCTGCCAGCGGACACTGCCAGCTCATGTTGAGTTTCTCATCAGCAAACACCTTGAATTAATTTGTGCATTCATTCCTGATAGAAAGTATTCCCAATAGTTAACATGAAATAGAAGCACAGTTTATATTCTTGTGATATACCTTATGACATTTTCAGCCAAACCATTCAAATATTAAGGATGGTTATAGAATAAAAGCAAAAGCTTGGGCAGAAATTCCAAAATGGAGACCACAATAACTCAACAATGCTTAGGCAGAAAACTTTCATCTTTCTGCTCAGAGTAACTGTGAATCCTCTATCTAAACTACAGAAAATAACATTATCAGCACCTTACACATTGCAATTTCTTTGAAGATTTCTTTGAAACTCTCTCTTGATTATGATGCTGTTATTTCTATATTATATCCAAGAACCAGCAGTTACATAGCACGTTCCACCTGTTCAGAACAGCTTTTATGTTCTTGTTTTCTGAAAAAACCTTAATGCTCTTTTATGGTATTTCCTTTTCTTCTGTTAAGTGATTTAGAGGTTCCCTTCAATAAAGTCATTAGGCATTTCTTTTCTAAAAGAAGGTGGACCACTTTCATGTATTTATTGTATGCAAGTACAATTGATTCTAGCATATTATGAAGATTCTAAGGCGTAGTACATACATATTCTAAGTACACAGAAGGAGGCTGGTGCAATTGCCTTGTTTTTCTTTACTATTAAGTAATCTAAGTTGCAGAAATGCAAGCTGATTAACCAAATTATTCATAAGGACAATACTCCTATTCCCTTCAACAGTGTGCATGGAAGTGATAAAACAAGCAAACACTTGTGTAACTTTATACAGACTGGTAGACTAAACAAAAACTCTCTTGGCAGCAGGTGGTGGATGCAATGAGGATATAGCAATGAACATAAAGAGAATTGGTGAGCAACAATTAGTAAGAAAAGTACACGTTTTTCCCCATTTGGCACTTTGTTACTTATGCAACCACATTTAAGGAAGTTGTTATCATACCAACAGTCATGTACTTCTCAAGATGAAAGAAGGATATTTAAAATTTTGTATGCAATTTTTTTTTATGTAGACAGGAAAAAACAAGCAAATATGTGTATCTATACTCTGGAAAGAAGTTATATTGCAGAGGTGATGAAATGTTAAGGAATATGCAGTTTCATTTTCCTGTTTAAGAGTGTGATTCTGTGATATGCCTATGTAAAGCAGTCTCATTAACCAGACCAAATATTTGATGAGAAAATCTAGCTAGCTGAGGTCTAGATCCAGAAATTGAGAGTTAGGCACAGTTGTACTAAATTCTGCAGGACTAGGGACTGGATAGCTTCAGTATGCAATAATATTTGCATGTTGAATTGCCTTACTCTGATCATAGCAAAAACCCTAAAACTGCCAGTTTGCCAAATTTTATGTCCCTCATTGTTTGCAAAGACATAATCATTGACTCTGCATCTCCACTTATAGGGATTTCCAGTGCTTTGCATGAACATGGTGGGATTGCTTTAACTTGCAAACAACATCAATGTAAAATAAATGACACAATTCAACCAATCCTTGTTTTATTTTTGTGGAGTGATTATGTAAGATGTGGTACAAGGCCTCCACAGCCACAGGGTACCTGTTAAACATTTATTATTGTTGCATCATGAACAGTTGGCATGATACTTAAATATAACCCATCCCTATCCATATTAATTTCAAAGCTGAGATCAGTTTTTTTTATCAGTGTGCAGCCACTGCATCATCTAGCTTTTCTAATGATTTTCTAATGATCCTGATTTCTTATGGTGATGTGACTAGTCACATTTCCACACAGGACACCTATAACTATTCAGCTGAAGAACAGATGGGTGAAAATTGGACATGGAGGAACTGAAAGGTGTAAACTAATTATGGTAAAATGCCTAAACTTACACTCTCTGAGTTTTTGCAACAGTTTATTTCTAGATTGATTTATGGATATTCCTAGACATAAGGGATGAGTGTAAGAACTTGAAAACTTAATTAAGCTCAAGTTAGTACAAAATTGCCTGTCTTTTACAGAAGAAACAAATTGTCCCTGATGGCCAAAAGTCAGCTTGCTACACTACTGCATCTGACAAAACAATATAAAGGACAACAAGAGAGTGAGTGTGTGGCATAATCAAGTAGGGTGGAAACACTGAACTTGTTAATTCTTAAATAGAATCCAGTGTCTGGATCTGCTACAGCTTGTCATTTATCCTCTCTCATCTATGACAGCTAGTCTAATGTTTTAGCAAGTAATTTCTATTTATCACAAGTTCCTATCCCAGACAGAAATATGGACTTTTCCTCAAAAGAGAGCAAGAAGCACAAAAGCAATCTAGTCACTTTGCCCAAATATACTGTGCTTGTGACATCTATGTCATAGTCCTTGTCAGCTAATGCAGAAGAGCAATATGATTCTGCTTACAGGTTCCTATTTAATAACACTTCATTTAAGGAAAAAAAAATTACTATGTAGGAGGACTAGTGAAATTTCTAGTGGTATTATTTTGCTATAAAAGAAGCTTAGTAAAACAGCAAAGCTAGAAAAGCTGTGTAATATGCTATCTCCTTTTTTGTTTCATTGGAATCTTGTACATTAATAGAACAAACTAGAAGCAGAGTCAAAGTTTTCCCAAACTTCATCCTCATTTCCCTGAGAACTGGAAACCCGTTTTTATTTCAAAGACTTTTTCAGTAGATTTTTTTCCCCAAATAACCTTAATTGTACTTTCACAAGGACTGTTCCTGTTTTCAATAACTCGTCATGACTTTAAATACTTGTGTGTATAAAGATGTTGAACTCACTCCACCATTTCTTATCAGTTCATCTCGTCTCTGGAGTTTGAATGATGTACTCCAGGATATAAGGCCAAGGACCTTCACCTATACTCAATATTTATTGGACAAGGATTCTCACAAGAATTGAGCGATCAAGTCTTTTGTTTAGTTAATCTGCTATCCAGCTGTGACGGAGAAAAGTTACTCACTTTGCTTTGCTTGGTCCACTGTCATGGTACCTCATTATATTCCTGCAAGAAATCCTTGTGCTCTTGTAAAGGCAGGTTTTCCTTAAAGGTTAAATGTCCCTTTTCCTGACAGATTTTCTATAAGTATAATGTTACAGTGGCTTAATGATTCTAGTTCAGCTTTGCAACAGTGAAAACTTAGACAGGTGTCTCAGGAGAAAAATTCTCTAAAAATATGCTTGCAGAAATGTTGTACTAAGTGTTGAAAATTGGTTAAATTACTTGCAGTAGGTGGGGGCACATAATCCTGTTTGCTTCTTCTTCAAATCATATGACTAATGTTCACCTTCATAAAAGTTATTTTTGCTTTGGGAGCCACTGCAGTTCATCTTTACTTCTTCCGGCACTTTATATGCCCTTAGTAGTAAATCATCTGGACCCAACTACCTGATCTCATGTAGTGGTTCATCAACCTCTTCCTTTGCAATGTTAAATCATTTGTAAAGTTAAATTAAAAAGAAAATGAGGGAAATTATGCTGAATTCATGAACATATAACTAAATTAACTCCAAGAAAGTAATTCACCTGGCAAAGGTGACTGATATATATTTATTTTAAATTGATTTTGTCAGAATATTCTATTAAATTAAATAAAAAGTTACAATTTAATGAAATTATTTCATTCTGTCTATTTAAAAGGCTTGATCCAATAATTATTTAAAGCGGAGATTATCTAGCTTGAAATGAATGTGCAAATAGATCTATCTGTAAGTAGATTTGTGTTATGTGCTGCAAAATTTGTGTCTGGCTAGGTATCTTGTTTATTATTTTGAATAGGCTGTAGCCAGGTATGTCAGGAACCTATAACAAACCCATTGAAAAAACCACTGTTTCCTCCCCTCCCAAAACCTCACAAAAGCAATACTTAACCTTTGGCATAACATTTTCCAGATTTGGAGCCATTCCTGTTAAGGAACTGGGCAACCTGGGCACAGAGTTTGGCCCATTGTCTTTGTACTTCCTACCTGCTGTCTAGTAAGTATACAATTAAACTGTGTGTGGCTTTTATTTTGTAAATGTGCATTCATCTTATATGTGAAGGGGGAGGGGAGATCTCAGCCCATTCTTTTTAGTCTTCAATTTTCCCATTAGGATGTACTCAGAAAGGAAATTAAATTGGTGCTGTGCTGATGATTTATTGCAGGAAGGAACACAGTTTACACAGACAAAAGTGCAATTTTAATTTTGCACAGTTCACTAATAGCATATTTATATGTTCTTCCTATAGGTATTGCAGTAAAGATGACAGTGTGGTTTTGTCTTCTTATAAGGGGAAAACATAAAGCTTCTTTTCACTTTTAATTTATAATTCCAATGTATTTTCTGTACAGTAAAAAGGAGTTCTCTAATTAATTTGTGTTATTAATTCAAAAAAATCTACATTTTTAAAAACTTAGAGGATGTTTGCATATGACATGACATATATCTGACCATATTTTAAAATATACTGGCACACATGGACACAATTACTGTAAGAGTTGAAAAAGTTTATTATGCATTTTTAAATCACTTAAGTAGTTTTCCAAAGTCACCTAAATGATGCAGCCTGCAATCAACCCTTCGGAGCTGGCAAGTTACAAACTCCTGCTGTTCATGCTAATGTATTTTGCATTATTATCTCACTTCAGATGATGCTGATTTTTGAATCAAAATGTTAATTAATTAGATAAACAATACACAACATTGACTTGTATTAGACTTCTGTAATCTCTACCACCTACTTATTTAACCTCTGGGTTAAAAAGACAGTATTTTCTTTAAGATGGGACAGAAACCTGTTGTTTTCAGGAACTGTTATCTAGGACATATGGAATATCTAAATGCCCTGTTACAATAAATATAATCAAATTAATTTTTTTAATTATTATCTGAAAAGTTATTGCACTGTCTTGTGTGAGAAAACTCTGCATGAATTTTGTGTAAAGGATTTTATATTTCCTCTTTTTTCATCATCCTTAGTAATTTGGAGTTAACTTTACTGGATAGCATATGATAGCATATGCTATTTGATGTGGGACACTCTGTGCTTTTTTCCAGAGTCTATTCTACTCTGATTCTGGGTGCTTAAATTTATCATCTATACAAAGAGAAGAGAAAAGTACTTGCATAGTTAGAAAGCCTTTGCTAGTTCACACTTGCAGAAAAGAAAGCATCTGGAATTACATATAATGATTTCAGGAAGAATGGGATGTAATTATTCCTTCACTCCAAAAGACATTGCAAGGCCTTGAATCAATACCATCTAAACCATTTTTTTTCTGATGAGCTAATCTATCTGCTACCAGGTTGGTCACATCTGGTATTGTGATAGATGTAAAGGATCATTAAAAGGACAAAATCCCACAAATATAAGCTTAAAAATTTATAATTCCATAAAAAGAATCATATGGCACCATAACTTTAGCGAATAGTAATTACTATACATTCTCAGTAAAAATTAAAAGACCGGACTGGAATTCTTATACACACAACCATTTGGCAAGGTAAAGGTATATTAGAGCTTGTTATCTAGCTCTTCACTTTAAATTTTGCTTGCCAAAAAATATCTTTTGTAATAATCTGGTTATTTCCTTCTCTGAGAATTACATGACATAATGAAAGAAAAGAACCTATTGGTTTTGTAGATGTTTCTTCAGTCATTTTTTTTTCTATTATCGATTATTCTTTCTTGAAGACAAAATGGGAAAAGAGAAAAGAAAAAAAAAAAAAAGGAAGAAGAAAATGGAGAAGAAAAGCAAAGTTCTTCTGTTCCCCAAATCTTAATGCCTAAACTTTTCCAAACCAGTCAATGTGATGTTTTCAAAATCTCTACAATCAAACCACTTAAACATTTTTTCTCCTATTTACTTTTGATTTGCTCTTTATGTCTCCATTCTGTACAGAAGTGGATGAAAGGCCTTATGAATGGACAGGTAGAAGAACAATCTCTAATGAAGATGGATGAGTTGTTACTGCTGTGTAGTAGAGCATTAAACTTCCTGACACAGGTTGAAGTCACATTACACAGAGTAAAAAGAGACGTGCAGTGATGGGCAGAAAAAGGTAAATAAAATAAGACCTGATTAAATACTGAAAAATAATATTCTTATATGTGTATTTGAATACTGAATAATGCAGCACAACCTTAGAATATTTTCTTTAATTTTGGTCTACTCTATCCCTTCTGGTTTATGTTAGTCACTCAGGTGTGGTACTCCTCTAATACTTTAATATTACTCAATTTCTCTTGGCATTTTGCCCATTTACTGTGATTTACTACCGCATAAATAGAGCAATAAGGCTGAAATATTGGGGGTTTTAATAAATAGATATTTTATTTTAATAGTGTTTTTTACTGAGCTAGCTAGTTTTTATGGTTACAATTGTTCTTGTTTAGCTGAGAAACCAATCCTCCATGCATTTAAACAGCTCAGGCTTTGTCATATATTCAGGAAGATCTGCCTTAAAGTGGTACTGAACTATTCCTAGTTAAAATAGATTGGTCAAAAATTGCAAAATCACTTTCTGAGTTTTCTTTGCTGGATTTGTTGTCTTCCTGTACAAATCCAAACAGGAGGAGCAGGGGACCTTCGAAGAGGAGAGATGTTGTCTCTTATAGCTACATAAACAGTAAAATATTAGCGGGAGGGAATCTGGGGGAGATGAAGAAAACAACATTAGCAAGCAAGACTGAGAATCAGTGATAAGGAGAAAGATTTTGAAGACAATAAATGAGCAATTAATTATGAGAACAATGGGAACTATCTTCTAGTTTTATGCTGATTTTTAGCATCAGCTATTGAGGAGCAAAAATGCAACACGTACTCAAAGGATCTGCTTGAGACCAGATGGTTGCCCAAATCTTTATCTGTCTATCCATATGACAAAAAATAAATTTTCAAGGCCACTAAAGTAACAGTGTGTTTTATCGGATTTCAAGAAAGAAAAGTGACACATGACTTCTTGCTTCTTGTTGCTTCTACTTTTAGTGTTTTGTTTAAAGAAATTAAAATGAAATCACTTTCTCCATAAATAGATGTTACAGACTGCTTTGTGGGACTCACATTTTTCAAAGTCATGAAGAAAGCTGAAAAAGATGTTAATATTCATGTTGAGAAACCACATTTTTGTTTCAACAATGGCCTTTCTTTTATCCTCTTTTTTTCAGTGAACATACATATTTTCTCCTTTTCTCTCTCTGAAATACTTGTTAAAGTCTAATAAAGGTTGCCACGTGGTGTTCCAGAACCTTTTATAGAGACCACAAAGTGAGACAATACTATGTTATGTAAATGACCATTGCCAGCCATAGGTATTTCAGGGATGATGATTTATTTCTTCCTAAAGCTGAGAAGAAAAGAGGCATGTGAGGGGCATGTGCATAGCTGTGGACACCACCCCAGTTAAGGGGTACCTTATTCCTCACATTGTGCATTATGGTTGTCATTAAATGATTGCACACCTCCACACTGAACCTGGGGTAATGCTCTCCCCCGCAACAAGGCTGCATGTTGCCTCTATTTTGTGTATCAACAACTTCAGGGATTGTTGGTTTAAGTCTTTCATAAGAGCTGAGAGATTTTAACCTCTGCTTTAACTCAAATTAACAGCAAATTTAACCTGATATCTACAGACACAAACTTTTTTATCGAATACACAAGGAAAAAGTCCCTGCACAGGGATTATGCGTAATTTTTTCATACTCCTCGTTCTCCTTGTTAAAAGCTGCATTCCCCCATGCAAGGTTGTAATTACAATACTTGAGCATCTCATCCAATCCTTTCTATCCTTGCAAGACCTTTTAGGGGTGGTCAGGGGGAACGGTTGCAACATTTGTACAGGTGCATGGAAACTTTTGTTAGTATTTTCTGTGGAGTTAATAACACAGAAGTTACATAATAGACCACTGCTCAGCAAAGACTGTTGAATCTTCATTTATTGGGTCGTGTGGAAGTCTGACCTTCGCAAGCAACTACTGTCAACTCTTGGACCTCTTTCAGACCTTTGTGCAGGTTCTCTATACATCAAAAAATTATATGCCTTTCCCTCTTTTCACTTACGTTTTCAGGCTTCATCTAAAATTTGTAATTTTAAG
>VXBB01016719.1:53898-73090 GCA_013399915.1 Illadopsis cleaveri
TTTTTTTTTTATTTAGAACATATCTGTCTTTTCATTTTGAATTGAAGCTGTAGTTTATTAAATATGTCTCATTTTTGACATAACAAACAAACGTGTGACAAAGACCATTAATCCTTTTTAAAGATTAACATTTTACTTTCTCTTTTTAACCATTCACCAGGACCTGGTGCCTGACAGGTTTTTGATTTCTGTTCCTGAAAAAAAGCCTGATCCCTCCAAGAATTGTATTTCCCTGGCACTGTTGCCTCCTCAAACCCAGTTACAGGAAATTCCCTTACCTACTTCCTTAGGTAATGAAAAAGGAAGGCTTTGATTAACTGTAACCCGTCTTCCCTCCCGCTTTGTGAAATTAGATTCAGAAAGAAACTTTAAAAATGGGATCTCTCTCATTTCCATGCCCCTTGAAAAAGGTGAAAAAGTTGTGGCTATTGCTGTTATATCGGTCCTGGCACATATCTTAAACTGCCATCATTTAAAAAAAAAATTTAAAATGAAAAATCTCAGACATAGAGGTCTGTTCAACTAATTGCATTGAAAAAATTAGGAATCCTGCCATTTCAGATGCTAAATATTTGAGTTTCACCTATCCAGATTTGTCAACCAACATCCAAATCTTCACTTTCTTACTCCCTGCAGAAAGTTCTGCATAAGGGGATGATTTTTTCACACTAATTCAGAAAGAATAGTTCATGGTCCTCCATGCAACCCCCTAGATCAGCTCCAGGGTTTTATTCTTCAACCAGTTCAGTAGCTTTAGCACTGTGAAATAAGCTCTTCATTGCTACTTAGACCCTTCTTTCTTCTCTGCTGTCCTGTAGATTCATTCTACATTGAGCACATAAAAAATCAAAAGAAAACATGAAAAAATGTAGCACCCATGTGAACATTCTTTACCCTGTCAACAAAGCACATGCTTACTCTGACAGAAGTTTGTATGTGTGTTTCCCTAGAAAGGAGAGTATAGAGTGACCCTTTCATGATAAGTTCTTTTTTAAAATTCCATTTCCCCAGGTCATACATTAATATTGCTTAATTATCATTAACTAGAGATTTCATTTCAGCTAATTCAAGAAAGTCAACAGGTGCCCTTATAGGTATGGAACACTATAATTCAGGTATGCTAGAGTATTGAGAGCTTGCTTGCTGAATATTTTATTGTCTGTTCTCTCTGATTAAGGAAGCAAAATTCTTCAAAGTCATTGGCTGAAGTGTCTCAGGGTAACAATTTGAAGTCTTAGTTGAGACTAAAGCACATTTTCATATTTATATATTGTATAGGAGGAAAAAAAAAATCTTTGCTCTGAGACGTTTACAGCCTAAATATATAGGCAAAGAAAATAGGAATAGAAAAGGGAAGAAATTTCATAAAACCACATCCACTTTCAAAGCTCAACTTTCCTTCAAGATTGAGACAGCATTTGTGACTAGAAGAAACAATAAAGTGTCATCATTCTGGCCTCACAGAGTTTAGTACCGAGCTCTTGGTTCTGTGAAAATAAAACAAGCATAGAGACTGAGGGTGAAGAAGGTGTGTCAAGGAAAAGATCAGGGAAAAATTGGCAGCAAGGTTTTTCCATGAAACTTCATTAGAGAATTTCAGCGCCTTTTCAGGTGTTCAAAAGTTAGTGTCCTGAGCCATTAGAACTCTGAAAAATTGTATTTTTGACACGCTCTTACAGCATGTTTTTCAATACTGAAAAAGACTTTCTGTAAGTTTAATCTTGCAGACCTATTGCATCTTGAGAAGTTACAGGATGTTAAAATTTTCTATTTTGAGGTGTCTAAAGGGAGAGTGAATGTGTTTAAGGAAGATAAATCCAGTTTGAATGTACAAATACATGAAACAAATGTTCCCAAAGTCCTAAAACGTAAGTTGACAGAATCAATATAACAAGAAACACAGCCTAACACTACACATCTGGAAAGAGACATTACCAAAATATCAAGCTCAGCAAGAGAAGTACAGAGGATCTGGCTCTGAGAAAATGCTAAAGCCAAAATAAGAGCTTTAGATTTGAGTGTCATGAGAAAAGGCACTTTCTTTGCTAATTTGTTTGTTGTTACACTCAAGGAAACCACATTTAATCTTAAAAAAAAAAAGTTTTAAAACACCCAAAATAAACAAAAAAAAACCCTACCCAAAAGCAAAGAAAATAACTTTAAAAACTAAACCTCTCCAAATAAACCACCAAATCAAACAAAAAACCCCCATCAAGAATGTATCAAAAGTATCTGGTAAATCATCAGCTTCTTGTATTCATACTCACAGCTCAAAATTTTACTTAATATTACTTACTCTTTCTGCTGTGGCTGTGTAATCTTAGCCGTGCATTAGATCTCTACATTATGCATACAAAGTACAAAGCAATAAGCCTCAGAAGGTAATATGCAATATAAAAATCGTCACAGTTTATGATAAACTCTTGCCTGGTGTTGTTATAGAAATGCTACTGTGTCAGGAAAGGAGTTTATATGTGTATACCTATGTGAATTTTGAACACGGCACAACAGCAAAATATATCAATTATTTATGTATGTTCAGCAGCTGAAATGGACATTTTGATGGTAGTGTACCACACAAGTGCTTTTCATTCCTGATGAATCCTAACTAATCTAAGTACTCTAGGACTGCGTTACACTTTCAGGTTAATAAATGCTCACTTATTGGAAAAGGTTGGTCATCAGTGCAAGAATACAGTCTTCTGTTAGCTACTAAGTTTTCCTAATACATATGAATACTTGGGGGATAAATCAAAACCAAAACCCCTCACCACAGTAAATATATACATATATGCATCATTAAACCAGGAAGAATAATAGAGGTAATAAAGTGATTCTGGAAAAAGCATCTCCAGAGAAGTGATGGAAACTTTCCATGTTCTGCCCTCCAATCCACAGTCAGAAAGTAGGGCTTGGCAGAGGGCAGCCTTGCCTAGATTGGTGCATCATTCAGAAGAACCATGCAACTGATTGCTTCTTTGTGCTGCTCCACAGCTTTACATCGGGTATTTTCAAGTCAGTGTTGTTGTCCCTCTCACTCCCTGATCTTGCAAGCCAACCACAGACTGCCACTGCAATTTGCAATCTACCAACAATAAGTTTTGGTCAAGTGGTGTCCCAGGGTCATGGTACCGTTCCCAGTACAGCTAAACCAGTGGGATTCAGAGAGGTAGACTGGGAGACAAATGCAATTTTCAGTGGTAAACCCCAGCTGTAGCATCTTCTTTGTCATGGCAACTGAGTGAGGCTTATTGTATGACCTGTCAGAATTCACTCTAGTGTTTCTGGACCACAATGGTTTGATTGAAGAGAGAGCTGGCTTAGAGGGGTGTTGTTCACTGCTAAAGGCCTTTGTTCTGGTGCACGTGTTGTTCTGCCTGCATGCTGTTTTTTATCATTAAATATTTCATATTTCACAGATATATTAATCTGTCCTTCCAGAAGCAGCCTTAGAATTACATTTGCCCCAGAAGAATATAGAGACCCGGCTTTTAGTATGGAGATGACAAAGTTATATAAACAATTATAAATATAATCAAAATTATCTTTAATAATAAATATCCCTGTTCCATACCTTTTTGTTTTTATAATGGAAACTCATACTGAGATTTCTAGGATGTTCAGCCCATTTTCTGTAACTTGTGTCAACCTTATGGATTTAACAAGTTGCCTGGCATGATAAGGGCATCACTTGGAGAAAGCTGATGACGCTGATTATAAACTGGGATGATTTTTCAAAATAAAACAAAATTTGCATTTTTATGGTTTGTAAGTTCAGTTAAATGTTTAAAATGTGTGATTAATTTGAAAGCATACGGCTGGATGAATCATGGTCCTCTACAGTGGTTTTTTGTGTATTACAGACCAAAGTCATGTTTCTTTGGAGTACACCTAAGGACAGAATTTGGCTTTAATGATGCACTTTTGGGCAGTCAGGCATTTAACCTAAAGACTGTGTTGTCAGAAAAGTTGTTTGATAGTGGGAATTTTTATGAACAGATTATACAAGACTCTTTGCCAGCACTTTTCATACAGTCCCTGTAAATCAGGAACAACTGCTTTACTGAAGTGAATGGAGTTAGATAATCATAAAAATGGTGTAAATAAAGGGAAAATTAGGGCCATCAAATTTGAATGCTGAGATTATTAGCCTTCAATTTTCAGTGAGACCCTACTCTTTTTTACAGTGAATGCCAGCCATTATAGACATAGCCATAATTCTGAAAAGAGGCTATCGCATCTACTAACACACACACAATTTAATGCAGCCCTGTGAACAGAGTGCTGTCCACTTTTACTCTCCCACCTGGAACACATATTTACTACTGCATTTCATTGCTCACCATGCTAACCATCCTTCTCTAACTGTTCAGTTCATTCTGCTGTTAGTTGCTAAGTCATCTGAAAATAACTCTTTACCACAATTCCAGTGAGTTCTTGTCTATTCCTTTGCACAGCTAAGCCTCTCAGCCTCACCAGAACTTCTTAATATTTCTAGACCCTGAATTAAGCCTCCACAAGAGGAGATTGCTCTATTTTCAGGAAACTCAATGAATAATTTTCTTAGTATAAAATAAATTAATTCACAGCTGAAAAAAAGTGTACCCTACTAGTTTTTACCATCCCTAATATGTTTGTTTATTGTGGATGTTTTATTGAGTCACATCAAAACCACAGGATTGAAGTTGTTGTAAGTTGCATTTATCAGAAAAAATTAAGGTGGTTTTTTTTTATCCTTATCTAGTGATTATTTTAGCAAGCTGTGACAATTCTGAAGAGAATGATTACACACACACTAGCCAAAGGAAAAAAAAAAATTGGATGCCCTACAAAGCAGTCTTCCATGTGATTTTTTTTCCTTGTGCAGTACAGTAAGACATTATTCTGTTACTGTGCATTTGCTGAGAATGTATGTGGATTTCATATGAACATCCAGCCATTTGTGTAGTGTCCTAATTATTTTCTGATTTTCTAGGAGGAAAACGAAGAAATTATGGAATTGGATCAAATGATGATCCAAATGACTTCATTATGTGACTTCATTATTCACTATTTTAAACTGGTTAGTTTTGTGAGTCTGGGGAGTTTTCAGAGCTTAAAATAAAGAGAAGGAAGCAATCAAACATTCTGTTCAGTGATGATTCATTTATTCAAAAGACCGTGACAAAAAAATGTATGTATAGTTGACAGGAACTCTGCCATTTGCAAAGGTGACTTGAGGTATAAAATAAAAAGAGGTTTACAGTAACATTGCAGCCTCTTTATAGTGTATTAACATTGCAAATATGTCCAGACAGAATTATATCTTATGTTTATGCCATATGCTACATTCTGATTAATAAACCTAATTACTTGCACGGTCCTTTTCCTCCAGTAAAAGCTCAGATTAACAGAGAAGATGTACAATTTAGAGGTCAAGGAACAGAAAATTCTGGTAGTAGTAGTAGTAGTAGTAGCAGTGATAGAATTAATAGTAATAGCACTGTTATTCTGAAAATACACCTGCAGCTTTCTTCTAGTACTTCAGGCACTTCATATCTCTTAGGTACTGGAAGAGTATGAAATTCTTAGAGGTAAGATTTCTGATATGAATTCTGCCTTACATTGGAAATTCTTGTAGCCAGCAGGGATATTCTAACCATACAAACAATCTGCTTTCATGGTATTATTTACCAGTATGTCAAAGTTGGAATAAGAAATACCCTAGAGATATTCAGTTTAACAATGGAGCTGTGTCTTGTTTGCGGAAGTCAAACAGCTCACAGAACATATACAAAATTAATAACAACAAAAAAAAAAATAAGACATTCTTTTACAAGCAGCAATGACATCCCACTCAAGCTCACAAACAGCACCTAAGATTGACAAATCCCCAAAACAACCAAACCAAATGCTGCTGTTTAACCCAAGTCAGAGACCAAGCCCCACCCAGCAGCTGACTCACTCCACCATCAGGAAGATCAGAGACACATTGGAAGGGTAAAAGCTAGAAAACTTGTGGATTGAGATGAAAACAGTTTAATATGGAAAGCAAAAGCTGTGCACAAAACCAAATTAAAACAAGGAATAGCTTCATTGTTTTCCATGGGCAGGCAGTTGTTTGGCCATCTCCAGGAGAGCAGGGACCCATCATGTGTAAAAGTTGACTTGGGAAGACAAACACTGTCACTTCAAGTGTTCTGCACTTCCTCCTTCTTCCTCCCACTTTATATGCTGAGCATGATGGTCTGGAACCTCCCTTTGGTCTGTTGGGGTCACCCTTCCCAGCTGTATCTCCTCCCATGCACACCCAACCTCTTTGCCAGCCTGACAGTACAAAAAATAGAAAAAAACTTTTGTAGATTCTTGATTAGAATTGTAGATTTTAATATTTCTCTAATTATAAAAAGCTACAAGTCAAAACATTTTCAAGGTCCTTAGAGTGCAAATTAAACTATGAAAACTCTAAGCAATTTCTACCAGCAATGACCTACAGTGACCTGTTCAACCATAAACATCAAAGATGACTTGTATCTATTTAGATTTCAATAGAGCATACAGGCATCAGAAACAATTCCTGAGATAGAGTAAAGAATATAATAGAAACCTGACTTCAAAAATATTCCTCCTAAGATATGTAGCCTGTATGGCCAAGACCTCACAAGAGAGTAGTGTTTTACAAAACCATAACCATCTGAAAATGGCTCGAGAGTAAGAAAAGTCTGTACCTACACAGTTATCTGTTCCATGTATAATACAGGGATCAGTTTAGATTTTCCGTCTTGTCTGTATTTTGCAATGGTTATGTGAAAGACACACAAGCAATGTAAACTGCTGGTGCAGTCAGGCAGAATACTAAAGGATCAATATTATAGTTTTCTGCTCTCATCGCCAGGTTTACAAGCAATTCCCTTTCAAAACCAGAGCTGGATTGCTTTAGTTAACGTGTGTTTTGCTCTGAGAAGTTACTGTGAAAATGCTGCCTTGAAGCTTTACCTCTTAATTGTTCCTGGATCTAATGTGCAGTTATCAAGTTAGATTCCAACTTAATCCTGAGCAATTCACAAATTCACGGCATACACTTTGTTCCCTTTTACATGTGCTCTATTGGTACTCATGAAACTATGCAGAATTAATGGAAAGAAATAACAAAAAATGTTTCCAATGATTATATACAAGAAAAAGGGCTTTTCTGTTCACAATGCATTTTATGTACAAGACTAAAGAGATAACATTTAACAGAGAAAATAAATCTAGCATAGGAAAGAAAGCAAACTAATTACTTTTTAAAATCATATTTCTAGTTTTTATTCTTTACTAAATTTCATAAGTAGATGATTCTACTGTGTGCATGTGATTCTGTAGTCTCAAAAACCTTCAATACCACTGATCCTATAATAGTGGATATAAGAACATCTATAGAAAACAAAAGAAACATCTATGAAGAGCACACAGTGATGTGGGTGCATAGAAAGCGAAGGATGCAGACAAAAAGTCTAGTCCAAGGCAAGTTTTCAAACCAAAATATCACCTCCCTAACCAATCTTCTGTTGGTGTAACATTACAGAAGCTCTACTGATGTCAGAAAAGCTGGGTTTTCCCACATGCTTTGGACAGCCCAATCGCTCTTTCCTGTTCCTTGATACAGTTCGTATGTAACAATAATTATCAGCAAGATTAGTTAGAACTATGAAGTTTTCTCAAACACTTCAGAATCAAACCTTGTATCAGAATTTTAAATACAGACTATGCTATAGAAAGAAAAAAAAAAACCAAAAAATTCAACCACTCAAGCAACCAAAACCCCCAAAACCCAACAAATTTGAGTATTAAATTCAAGTCAGAGACATAAAGTTTTGTGTGGAGACAATAAAATTAGGAACAGTAATTTAATTTGGTAAATTCTAGCTATGGCGGAAATGAGCTGTCAAAAGTATTTAAAGAACTTTAAAGCCCCCACATATGCAGTTTTTCGGGGAAAGGTAATAATATAAATTATTCAGTAAAAAAAATAATAACAGTTCAATAAGAAATGAACATTTCAATCTCTTCTGAAAGTAAAAAAAAAACTCCTGGAGCCTCTAATAAATGAACAGTGAACAAATTTTTCGTGGACAAATGAAGATATTTCATTATGTATTCAGAAACAATTTTATAAAATTAATATTATACACTAAGATTGAGGAAAACAAGGACATTGGAGTGAAGGTGATATGGTACACAGTAACAAGTTTAACAAAAAGCAACTTGTGACAAAAAAAAGAGACAATTTCAGGTGGATGTCATCCACAGGTTTTGCTCATAATCTTGTTGTAGTGTGGATTTTTGGTTTTCTCTGTTTAATGCTTCATTTATTTANTCTCATTGTGCTGACAATAAATGACAAGAGATGACAAGAAATAATATTTCCCCATTAGAAATTTACATTGTTTTGACTGAAAAATAAGATGTTGTTCAGATATGTTGTAGATACCCTGGAAAACTTCAAGACCAAGTTGGATGGGCTTTGAGCAATGCACTCTAGTGAAGTGTCCCTACCCATGGAGGGGAGGTTGGAATTTAAAAGACTTTAAGGTCCCTTACAACCCACACTGTTCTTTGATTTTCTGAGTCTATGAAACTTCAGTATCTGTGAACAATGAGGACCCAACAATAACATGCATTTCCTCAATTACTTCTTTTTATAAGGTAGTTTTTAAGTGACTTTGAGGTTTCTGGTTTTTTGTTTTCTGTTCAAAACAGACATCCGCTAAAGAAAAGCTCCAAGTTGAGGACTCCTAAACAATACAGAAATTATTTTCTCTAATTTTATTTTCTTCTATGTCATCAATAATTTTACCTTAATGATCTTACCATTACAAATCTTACATTTCTGTGCCTTCAGGGTACATCAGGTTTTTAATTTGCAGTCATAGTGTTTTAACAAATTCTTGTTTATCCCATTTTCCACGAAGAAGCTGCTGTCTGCTTTTATACTAGAATCCCTTACTAATTGTTGGACTCATTCTGGAGTTAGACTATTGTATACAGAAAGACTGTTACATTTCAAAAGACTTTATTCATTGAGTGGCAATGCTGTATCAGGGTTGCATATATTTTTAATTTCTATTTTTGTTCAAGAGGGAAAGAGGAGAGAATCTTAAAAATTACCTGGTGAGGTTTTCTATTTTCAGATTTGTATTTATGTGTCTTTCAAATATCACATGATCTGCATTAAATGATTATTTTATTGATAGCTGAATGTAATTCCAAAATGGGTAAACAATATAATTCTTCATCAGAATTCTCATTCAAAATGAGTGCTGAAGTATTATTAACATATATAACAACAACAGCCAAAGGCAAAGTTATGGCTGGCCTTCATTTCTCCACTTTTCTCCTCTTTCACATGGAAGGAAAGGCATTCTTAGGACATGAAGAAAATTAATGCAAAAATTAATAAACAGAAGATTAAGAAAATTAGGTATTCCAGCATACAGATAACCAGACCAGCTAAGGAAGAGACATATGTTGAGGAGTGGTATAATATTAACCAGGAATAGTTGAACTCAACACTTTAGCATTCAAAATCACATAAAAAATTTGTGAAACATAATGTCAACAGTGAAGATGTTAAGTGTTAAAAATTTCAGGTGTTTAAATGATGTACCAGTTTCTTAACACAAAGGTCATACAGATCAGCAAGTCATAGTGCAGCAGGATAGATAGATAACTTGTTTGATGGGCAAAGTGTATTCAGCACAATATGATCTCTATGTGACTGCAGAAGCAAAGGCAGTGTAATACAAAAGACTGTTTCTTGATGAAGGGAAAACCTATAGAATGAGAATCTTTGTGTTACACTACAAAAGAAAGTTCACTGACTAATATGGTGGTATCCTTCTGCTGAAGGAATGAGGCATGTAGGCGTTTCTTCAGACACTTCTAGACCCCATGAGTGTCTCCACCAGCATTTACAGGATGCCATGTAAATGAAACAGACCACAACAAGAGCAGATTGTGAGAACACAGTTTATTCAACTTTAGCCTGAGCTGTGAGGCAACCACAAGAGTTTGGTAAAATATGGGAACAGGCTGCCTAAAGAAGTGGGCTCCAAGCCAGTGGGTGTTCAAGAGACTTTGGGACAGTGCTCCTAACAACATACTTCAGTTTTTGATCAACCCTGAGCTAGTCAGGCAGTTGGACTCTAGATGATTGTTGTAAGATGCTTCAAACTGAAATCCTCTCTCCTCTCCTCTCCTCTCCTCTCCTCTCCTCGTTTCTAAATTGGCTGATTCCTCAATATTTGGCATATTTGCAAAACAAATATGAGGCAAATAAATTAGAGGTGAAGGAAGGAGAACCAGAATAAATTGAACTAATGTAAAAGGAAACGGAAATCCATTCTGTTGCTGTACATTCAAACAAATAAAGTTAAAAAGTGCTAGAATCAAAAGAAAAGAAAAAGAAGAAGAAGAGAACCATTTTTATCACTTTTTAAAAAGCAATTGTTTTTGCTTTATTTGGGATAATTTAACCACCCAGAAAAGCAGTTAAACTGAAGTTATAGATTCAGATGTTCTGCAAAATCAGGAGGCAAATGGTAGCTTGCTTTCATTAAACATCTCAGAAGTCATATAAGAATGTATCACAAGTTTCTCCAGTTGTGAGGGAGACACTTTTATATAGGTATCGCCACAAGATTTCTTGAAAGTGAGTTGTTCTTCAGTTCCTCTGCTTATGCTGTTCCTCCTGGTCAAAATATCTAAATATTTACTAAGGAAATGAGGAAGCACAACTAATAACTTGATATGTTGGCAGGTAGGGAGCTTACCAGGAAAACTGACAATTTACCATTCAGTCCCTATTTTAAAGAATATTAAAGTACATTATGCGACTGGATGAAATTCTGATACTGATTCAAAAATTGTTATTTAAATTCCTAATAAAACTTTGGTTTTCAGCAAGTCAGTCAATTTTCTGCTGTGTATTCATAACCCTGTTTGAGCTTAAAATGTTTAAACTGATATAAACAATGATGCAGGGACCAGAATTGCTTTAGAAATGCATCTGAATATAGGTGTAGATACACTTGCTGATACCCTGGACTTAATGCAAGGGGAAACTTTCCAAAGTGTCTGCATCAAAATGAAAGCTCTCACAAAGACAAAGGTTATTTACAATTCATACACTTGAATTTCTAATATCAATGATCCCTACAAATCTGATACTTAATGTTTTCATGAAATTTCTTTATAACTTCTTTTATTTGTGATCTGCTTTTTAAGATCATCTCTACCTGATTTGACTTAATATTTTGATGGAAAGATTTAAGAGTACTTAGGAAACCTCAGACCTTTTTTGTTGCTTATCATTTGTTCATTGCCTTCCTTTTCCTAAAGGCTACCACCCTGAGCTAGAGTAATCCTTTGACAGCTCTGAGTTCAGTTTAGCACAAAGACAGAGAACTAATTATCATTTACTATCATTTATGAGTAAATAGATGGGGGAGATTCAAACTACTACCCAATCACTTGTTGATTCTGCTGGGGTACTTTCTTGTTTCGTATTTGGGATGCAACATGCTCCAGCATCTACCTCTTGGCTCCTACTGAAAAGAACAGATTTAAAATCTTAATTTGACCCTCATGAAATATTGAAGTCATCCTTTCTCTACTATCCTAGTGGTTAGTAAGCAATTTCTCAAAGCACATCAAAACTAAGTAAATATTCTCAAACAGGTTCAATGTATTTTGCTAATACCCAAGAATATAACAGCAAACTGTTATATAATACCACCTCCTACCATATAAGCGATCATATTGTATGTGATGACATATATTCCTGCAGAAACCTTGCACTCACAGGGGGAAGGAGGGATCACTGTGTGTGCATAGAAATTTCACATGGCCATAAACCATTCCAGACTGGGGAAACAATCCCCACTCACACTCATTAACAGAATCTCAAAATGAGATTAGCCCTACCTCTGGCATGCTTTATTGAGCCACGATTTTTCTGTTCTACCTGTTCTTCAGAAATTCCAGTTCATCTAGCAGGCCACCAATCTCATCAGATATTTTTAAACTGTGAGAGGAGTTAGCTGGAGCTCTTAACAAATTGTTCCTGTCATCTACTATCAAGTTTCCCATTATCATTGACAGCAGGAACAACCCATGCCCAATACCCATTTTCACTTCCAGCTGAGAGAGAAAGTTCCCCCTAAAAACTTCATTTCAGCTGAGATACACATTTTGTTCAACTGAACTACACCAGCTTAGGATACACCTCACCCTCATGAAAAAGGTAGACAATTTGGTCCTAGTATGGTGACTGAAGCAAATTTTACCAGAAAAAAAAAATCAGCTTGGGGTTCTCTGTCTACATTAAAACTTGGTAGACTAGAAATTACAATAGGTTGAAAGAAACAGGTTACAGCAGTTTATCAAAATACCCACTTCGACCCATGTTTTGCAAAAAAATGCCTTGATATTCAAGAAAAGCTTTGCTCCAAACTTCCATAGAGACTTTCAAAAAACCTAGTCTGTCATTAGTAGGATGGCTGAGTAGCCTGACCCTGTGCTAGTAAAACACAGAGCCATGCAGAGTGGAGCAGACAGACTCCCTGGTGGTGCTTGACAAATGGACTCAGGAATTGTCCAGACATTCAAGTTGGCATCAGCCTCTGATGTTCTGGGTAGCATTCCTGCAGGACAGATCCCATTCTAGGGCCCAGCAACATCCTCAAGTGCTATTTATTCATACAGACCTAGATGTTGCGTTCAAAAGTATTTTTGAGCTCTTTGAAAAAGTTTTCCTGAGCTGACATGAAAATACTCTCCAATAGTGTCACCAAGTATAGTGATGACTTGAAAACCTTAATATTACCTCCATATCTCTTATGTTGTGGGCTTGTTTGGTTTGGTTTTGGTTTTTTACTTTTGTTAATGAGCCTGATTTCTGAAAGAGTCCAAATTTTTATGAAGGTGTTCAAATACCTTGTTATGTGCGGCTGTACAGAGTGCAAAATAGAAATTATTCCATAGCATAACATCAGTATGGATTTTTTTTTTTTTTTTTTGCCTATGTGTACGTCTTGCATACCATCTTATAGCCTAAGCTTTTTTAAAAATTTCTTTGCTCCATTTTCTCCTATAATGTTAAGGACTAAACAATATAAATATTACTTCTTAGCACATTCAAAACAGGCTTATATTATTTTTCTATATATTTTTTCCCTATAATTGATATCTTCCCTTAATATAATACTTTGAGAAATCAGTGAAAATTTTTCCTAAAGACAGACGGGAAAAAATTTAAAAAGGAATGTCTACAAAAAAAAGAAAAGAATGTCTACTAATTAGTATTCAGTGTTCATTTATGGGGCATTATCTTCTCAAAGATAAATATTAGTTCCAATTCTAATCTGAATCAGCAATTTGTAATTGTTCAGCATTTTTTCTCTGCATAGCTCCAGGAAAAAAGAAGAGGAAAGGCGTCTTTATTTTTCCTTTGAAAAAGACCAAAGCTCTTTTAAAATTAAATTTAATGTGAAGCAGTGCTACCCAGACCTTCAGATTTAAAGAACCAAGGAGTCTTCTATTTAAATAATCAGAGATCACATTTCATGACACTATCCACATAACAGAATTGTCTGACGACTTCTCACAGAACAGGAACTGCCCACATTTATAGGTTTGGGTAATGACAGAAATAGGAACAGTTTTTATGAAGATCTCTTCCTCTTCAAATCTGAAGGGACAGAGAAGAAAAGAAGCTGACAGTGGGCAATGAACCAACAGGAAATACCATGGCAAGATAAATTTGGAGGCTATAGTTAGATCCACAGCAAAGGCAGTCTTCCAAATTGCTCCAATAGCCAGTAATCAATCAGACATCGTCTAAGACCCTGGCAAAAGTCTTTTCTATCTGTCATACAGTGTTTCGAAGCTGGATGAGTTAGTTTTGGTCAGCTACCTGCTGCAAGTCAGCTGAGATCTGTCTGAGAGATTAAAGCTTCCTCATTGGAAGTCTGGGTTCAACCACTATTCCTGCTTTGTCCCATATGCTCCATGCTCTGATCCTTGACTGGTTCTTTTTTATTCATCGTCCAGTCAAAAGGTGATACATTTATCAGTGGACCTGATATTTGTGGTGTAAAGGAGGAGTGTAATCACACTTACTCGTGCCTCTTTTGCTTGAAGAAAATGTACACAGGACAGACCATGGGATATGGAGTGATACACAGTAGTACATGAGGAAATTCAGCAGCCAGGAAAAGCTGTACGTACATGGCTGTTGGAACCTCGTTTCTATCACTGCAGACAGTTTATTCTTGCCTTGGTCTCTTGAAACTATGGGGTCAATGAAATTCTTGCTGTGAGTAAGATGATCTGTCTTTGCTCCTATGAGTAGCAGTTAATGAAAAGGTAAGATAGCAATCTATACAAGAGTTGAGGAATATTACTCATTATGATTAACCATGGTTTCTTTGTCAGGTTTCCATCTCTACTAAATGTTGTCAGCAGATATGAAGGGGAGCACTGAGGTTGAAATCAGATGATATCTGAGTTCTGATTGAACAAAACTAATGCTTTTCATCTTCCTAGTATTGCAGAGAACAAAATCTGGGAAGGCACAGAGAAAAAGAAAAAGCTCAGAATGCAGCAATCAGGCTCACTTCTAAATGCATAATGTGGATGATATTGAGGTGAATACGCAAAAGGAAACTTGAATAAGCTGGTTCTGGCATTTAGATATTTACTGATTCCAAACTGTCTTTGTGAAAACTGCAATTCTGAGAGCATAGAAGCTTAATTTGGTATTCCTTGGAATACAAAAGTAGAGAAGTGTGGTATCATTTGACTGATGTATTCTGCTCCCTTCTTCAAGAATGCTGTATTTTATTATCTTGAGAAGCCTTGTACCTTTCAGAAAACCAGACTGTGAAGTTAAACACGTATTGTCAATGAACCATCACCTTGCAACTGGAAATTAATTTGATGAGCTGATTCCTGGTGACACAGCTTTTAAGATACAGGTAGTGCAAATGGATAATCTATATGCTTGTCAATAGTTTTGAAAAGCTTATTTGTCAATACCCCAAAGTTTAGAAGCAGGCCAGCTAAAGTTTTCTCATCAGTGAATGGCATTTTGGAGAAAATAATGTCAGCTTGCTGAGCTATGACTGAAGCAGTGGGATGGTGAAAGGACTAAAACACCTCCAGATTCAGATCCAGATCCAGTTTTTGGTGGTTTTAAAAGTTGGCAGCATTGACTTGCAGTAACTTGTTCAAAAGCATTTAGATATTTGCAATTACTGGATTACAGTTTCTTGCAGCTACCAAAATCTACAACAGAGAACATACCTCATTGCTTACATTGTATGAGATTTAGATCTTGTTTTATATTTCTGGTATTTTGTAATCAGTGAAAAGAAGCAAATCAAAATTGTTTCTAATGGTCCTGACCTTGTCCTGATCTATGCTGGGGTAAAGTGAAATGAAGATCTCTGTTCCTAAATGTTGTTTAGAAGAAGGTGTTTCCAAACACAGAATCAATTTCTTTGTCACCCTTTCATGGCCTCTAAATGATACTGTAAGAATCAAATACAGATGATGCTCTTTGTTCTTGAGATGTGACAGCTCCTTCAACTTAAGGTAACTTTATGGCTGCTCTAATGTGTACCTGAAGATATATTTGATTTAAATTACTTTAGAATAATGGGTCAGAAAGAGCACTTAAATGCCGTCCTTACTCAGCTGTCTCAGCTAGTTAATTGCAGCCAAGATTCCTGCAAGAAGGACTGATGCCTCACTTAAAAAGCAGGAAGACACTCTTGCAAGAGGTCTAGTGTGAATTACAGGTCGCACCAATAATCAGATCCAGTAAAAAACTTTCTCCATGTTCATAGATGTTTGGATCAAAGAGTTACTTTTCCCAGTGTTTCTGTCCAATCAATCATTGCTCATGTGATGAAAAAACTATATCTCATCACAAAATTCTGTGACATCTTTTCCCTATGACACTTAGACCTCTTATCCTAGAACTTACACAGGAGAATCTTTCTTTGAAGACAAGAATGCTTTGCTTTGAACATATCCCAGTAGGTTTTCTATTTGGTTTGAATTATGTTGGTTCTGCCTGTTTTGTTGTTTGGAGTTTTTTTTCCAGTGTCAAATCTGTAGAAATGAAATTGGGATGGGATCTACTGAGTAATGAATGTACTGACTCTTCTCATATTCCTTCCAGGCAATTTTCAGTCAGGGTATTTGAGTACAACACGTGTGTTTGTGCACTGTTTCCACTGGATTCCATGAGTACCTTTTTATACCCTCAGTTATTACACTTTTCTGATGGTGGTGCTTTATCCAGATCTTAAGAAAATTTAGGACTAAATAAGCTTCAGTTTTGCAGTCGAAGAGACTCAAGTATAATCTTAGGATTAGCTTATTCATGCTAATTTTTAATGGATACTCACATTCACATTTTTGATTTAAAAGAATAGATGAATAGTCACCTTCAGCTCCAGACTAGCTGGTCTCTGGAGCTTCTTATGTAACTTATACTCAAGGGTACTTGGTACTCCTTGAAGATCAAAGAAGCTTCCAAGTGCAGTTAAACCGAGCCAGTGAAACACTGACTTTTTTCTGGATGTCTCCCTCACCTCTTTGCATATCAAATGCTTAATATCCTCTTACCCCACCTCTACTTCCTGCTTTTTTCTTGCTATGTATTCCTAGTTCTTGATTCTCCTAATGCTTCCACACAAATGTTCTCTACGTCTTTAACCAATCCTTCTGAAAATAAGCAGCGGCTTGTTCCCTGTCTTTTTTTCTTTCAGAGTTATTATTCTAATGATGGTGAATCTGGACATTATTCACACAATGAAAATTACATGATATTACATTGATGAATAGTTTTCAATGTGGGTAAAAAGAAAGATAAATCCGGAAGACTTTCACCTTTGACAAATGCTGTTTCAGGTAAGGAAGATGTTACGTGAACCAACTACAGCATACTCCCAAGATAGCTTACTTGAGAAAATGTCACAACTGGGCAAAAAATGGAATCCCTGTCCTTTGGGAAATTTCAGAGATAAATGTTTTCCAACTAGTATATACCTCCTTGTTGGCAACCAGAGGCAAGACCATCCATTTAATATATTTGTAGAGTTGATGGGTCAAGGTCATGAGCACAGGAGAGTACCTGATGATCCCAAGGAAGACAAATATTTGGAGAACCCCAATGCATTGATCCTGAATGCTCCAAACCCTTCCCTAGGGCTACAACACTTGGGGTAGTAACCAAGCACTGCTTCATTTTGCACAGAATGTATAGCTCTTTTTGTCCAGGTGGCAAGAGAGAAAAGCACAAACATGATGCTCCTGCAGCAATTAGTAGTGGTCCCTAAGACTCAGAGGAGGTTCAAGATTTCTTTTATACCCAACAGGTGCAGTAAAAATAGGGACCCTAACCCTTTACAATGCTCTGGCCCACGTTGCTCCTACTTTACCTTGTATGTCAGTAATGCTCCCTCTCCCACTCTTTTGGGAACACAAAAAATTCAGCCTTTTCTCTGGGATCCGCACATGAACAATGTAGAGGTTATTCAAAAGCTCGTCCACCTATCTAATGTTACTTTCTTTGCACAGCAATATCAGAACTGGGATTGAAGACAGAAAAAGAAAACCTTATAGTACAGAAGGTTTTTAATTATCTATATAAGTATCTAAGACCCAGATTTATTACTGGGCATGTGAATGACTAGATAGCTTACGTAAATTTAATTTTGCACTTGTATGAAGATAATTGATTGGACATGTACGTTTTCAGATCACACAACTCTAAGGGACCAATTCTATTCTCAAATGAGTAATTTTCAGTGTGACAAATCTTAACTATCTTGTTGCTGTCATTACAGAAAACAGTTGCAAGAGAACTGTTCAGTCATCACCTGCGATTCCTGTTCTCTGTTTGAAAAATGTGCCAGGAGTAACTTCTACGGATGTAATGTACCATCTAAATTTCTGTAAAATGTAACTGATAAAAAAGTATACCTTATTGAAAGAAATATTTTTAAACCCAGTGTCCATTTGATGATGTAACCCCTCCTCTGCTTCTGTATCTTTTTTGTTTTAAAGATGACATTGAAAAAAACCATAACTTTTTCAGTTTTATTTTTTTCCATGCAAGTCACAAGATGATTCAACATAGACACTTCAAGAGACCTGTAGAGGTCTTTAAGAGGTGTGGTATTCCTAGGAAAAAAAAGTGCTTCAAAAGATGGTACTGGTACTGAGGAGTTCTAGAACAAAACTTTCCATGAAACATTGCAGACAATACCATAGCCATGTTGTACAACCAAGTCATTTCTTAAAGACAGGGAAGAAGAGCAATATGTAGGAAAACTTAGAAGAAATTGAGTTAGAGTCATGGAGTAGAAGGATGAAACTTTCATTACAATTAATGTTCTAACAATGTTATTCAGCAAAACTGAGATGAAGAAAATATATTTTCCCTAACATAAGATAACGGCTGGTCTACCTGCTAGACCTATTTTTTTATGTACCTCCTGCCACTTAAGATGTCAATCACTTTGAAAGGTTGATGAAAACGACAGGGGAGAGAGAAATGACACATGGCTTGGCAGGTCAGAACACTATTCTAAAAGTTAAAATGGACAGGACTGGTTAGTGGAGAAAGAAAGTGTGAACACAACACAAAAAGAGTTAAAAAGTAATAAATTTGATTCTCCAAGAAATTACAAAGTCAAAATTTGTAACTTTGGAGAAAAGGAAGGATTAGGTTTTTAAAGCATGGCTTGTTATCAAATTTCTGTTACCTGTTTTTTCAAAGCACTAAGTCATGTTCTGGAGTTGCTCTCCAAAAAAAAATAAAAATAGAGGATTTTTTTTAAAAAAAATTTAAAGCTGAGATTCACTCATTCTGCTTATTTCAGAAAATAAAGTTTATGAAAAGCAGAGCAGCAGAAGGGATGGGCAAAAGTCCAGTAAAAGAAGGTGGAGATGCAAGAAAAAATTTCTATCATTAATGCTAATGAATTTTATTCTTGCCATACTGGAGCTGGGTTATGTTTTATGGGTTTTTTGATTGTTTTTTGGTTGATTGGTCAATTGCAGTATTTTTGGGTCCTTTCTTGTTTTTATTTTTGTGGGGTGAAGGCTAACCTAGGGGTCATGGGGTAAAGCTTTTTTTTTTTTTTTTTTCCTG
>VXBB01016719.1:73118-99777 GCA_013399915.1 Illadopsis cleaveri
AAGCTTTTTTTTTTTTTTCTCCTGCATTAAAGACTGTTTCAAATGGAGCAGATAAAAGATACAAAGGACATTGTAAAAAACAGTAATTGAAAGCAGATCAGAGTTTTACATAGGGCTACAGAGCTAAGAGCTTTCTGAGATAGCACGCTGTTAAAAAGACATGAAAATTTTGCTTCAGCTACAGACCAAGGGCAAATATGAAGTTTAACAAGGACAAGTGCTGGATTCTGCAGTTGGGATGGGGCAACTCTGGATGAACATACACATTGGGGAAGAAGATGCTGGAAAGCAGTGCTACAGGAAGGGACCTGGGGGTCCTGGCTGAAGGAAAGCTGGCCATGAATCAGCAGTACCCTGGCAGCCAGAAGGGACAACCCTGTCCTGGAGGGCATCAGGCACAGCATCACCAGTGGGAACAGGGAGGGGTTTGTCCTGCTCTGCTCTGCACTGGGGAAGCCTCACCTCAAATCCTCTGTGCAGTTTTGGGAGCCACAATACAAAAAAATACATTAAACTGTTCTTCCAAAGCTGAGCTTCCAAAGAAGGGCCATGAGGATAGTGAAGGGCCGTGAGGAGAAGGTGAATGAGGAGCAGCTGAGGTCACTTGGTCTGTTCAGCCTGGAGAAGAGGAGACTGAGGACCGACCTCATGGCAGCCTGCAACTTCTTCATGAGGGGAAGAGGAGAGGCAGATCTCCTTTTTCTGGTGATCAGTGACAGGACCCCAGGAAATGGCCTGAAGTTGAGTCAGTGGAGGGTTGGGTTGGATATTACAAAAAGGCTTTTCACCCAGAGGGTGGTTGGGCACTGGTACAGACTCCCCAGGGCAGTGGTCACATCACCAGACTGACAGAGTTCAAGAAGCATTTGGGCAATGCTCTCGGACACATGGTGTAACTCTTGGGGAAGGTGCTGTGCAGGGCAAGAAGCTGGACTTTGATGATTCTTGTAGGTCTCTTCCAGCTAGGACTATTCTGTGTCCGAGTGTTGTATTGGGTCAATTGGTAATAGCAGAAAGGGTCCATCTTTTAGGAACTCATCAGAACTTTGTTTTTCAGACTTTCAAAAGCTGTTAATCATTAATCTGTTGCTCTATCCTTCATCTTCCTTGTAATACTAGCTAAGATATTTACTGTCTAAGAGTACAGTAAAATTAAACTACATAAACATGATTTTATCTGCAACAAAATTGAAATCTTCAAATCAGTCAGTTCAATGACAGGTGTATATTTCCGAGGAAGACCTTAAGGAAAGCATTTTACTTCCTACTTCGTATGTTACTTTCTGATCACTGGAGATTAATTGAACACTGAATTACTTTAACAAATGAAACATTTTATCTTTGACCTCCATACCAGCTGGGAAACACTATACAAAGTGTAGTGGCACCAGAGGCTAAGGATCTAGCTGGGAGATAAAGAATCAGTTTACTCTATTTTCCTAACTTTCTCAGTATGGCATGAGAGCACAAAGGAGTAAATATCTTCATGGAGAGCCCACTAGAGTCCTTGGCAAGACTTCTTCTCCAGAAAGTAGAAGCAGATGTGTTCACCCCATGATGCTATATAATTGCTCTGAAAGATGCTATGAACAGAAAGCCTCCCTATAAAATGTATTGTTGATGACCCACAACCACAAAGTAGAAAAAGTAGTTTGCCCAGGGATAAAGAATAAAATTCATGAAGACACCCAAGTGATTTAGAAGACAAAGTTGGGCCCAAGTTCCAAAACTGAAGTACGTTTGTAAGCTCAAATCCTCAGGGGAACATTTGACTTGATACAGGATGCAATAAATTCAGTGTTGCCAAAACTAGATTGCTACCCATACCTGAGCTAGTAAATTTAAAATTGGCTCATCTGTGATTGCAAGACTATCCTAAGAGTTATTGACTCAAATGCCTAATTAATTTATGAAAATGGGACTTGGAATTCTTAGCTGGCTTAGACCCTTTGGAAACATACTGGCTATGACTCAGCCTTATAATGCCCCCCCAAAGAATCTTTAACTACCATTGCCATCAAAGGGAAGTGGAAGTATAAGAAGAAAACCAGCAAAACACAAGTGTGAGAGTCAGAAGAATGAAGAGAAGAGGTTTTTGTTTGTTTGTTTTTAATGTAGCAACTTCTGTACAATCTTTAATTTTAATAAAATACAAGATTGATTTCATCAGAAATTTGTCTGCAGGTGGACTTGATGATCTTAAAGGTCTTTTTTAAGCTACATGTTTGTATGATTTTATGACTTTCTATAACCACAGTGATTATACATGGTGTTTATATATTTCTACAAATATTATATATGTCTGCATACATTATGTATGTCTACATACATTATTGATACTGCCAAGTACAACATGACAAACCAAGTGGTTAATCAGGCATAAATCCAATGCACCTGTGCTAGGAAACACACATATAATGATTAATGGACTGAATAAATACCACATATAATCTCCTTTCAGAATATTCCCAGTTACCCTAGATAATTAATTGTTGATTCATCACATTTTACTGCGTACTTTGTCATGTAAAAGAATGTTTCAAAATATGTATGTACTATCAAAAAGTATCTGTTCTTGTACAGTAACCAGGTATTGTTCAGCCTTGTGACAAAGAGGTCAGATCAGAGAAATCCAGTTGCCAATACAGAAGTAACTTCATGAGAAAAAATTAAAAAACAGTATGCTGTGGTTTTTACGTTCTGAATACAGAAGATTTTCCAGAGCAAGAATACCCACAGTTTGCTCCAATATTAACCTGTAGCAATCATATGTAAGGATCATGTTACAAACATTTCCATTTAATTTACAGTGATTATTATATCCTGAAGTTACCTCATCTAATCTATTGAAAGCATCACTTCAGCTTAATGATAAAAGTTTTCTATGATGGCAAGGCAAAGAACTGTTCAAGAAAGCGAGCTCTCTTCTTTTGGGATTTCTTGACAAGCTTGATCAGATCACAAATTCTGAGTGATACTTGGTCCGATTTTTCTGATTTGTTTTACCGCTTGCCCAACAAGTTTTTTGTTCACAGCTGCTCCATCCTATATATTCTCCATCTGAAATTCTTTCACAATGTTTGGGGGAAAATATTTTGATTTGCTACTTGGATACTTGTAGACTACCTATTTTCTAGAATTTGAATTAGTTTTCTGATCCTTAAAGCTACACTGGCTTTATTAGTGAGGGACATAATCATGTATTATTTGGAATCATGACTTCACTACAGTTTGCAGTAATGACTTCTGATTTGCTTTTACCAAGGTAGGCACGTATTTTTTAATTCTTGTGTTTCAGTTTGATATCCTTGAGACTAAAATATATTTGCCTGGGCTCATTTAAGGTGAAGAGTCCCTTCAGTATTCACATTATTACTTTCGTCGCTTTCTTCTTTCTAATTTGTCTTGTAAGGATCTCATATATTAATTTTTCTTTCAGTTAAAATGGCACTGGTCTGATAGTGCCCTCATTACCCAAACTGTTATTTCTCCCTCTGGCCTAACAAACTGTATTAAATGATATTTCTTTTGGGGTAGTCCAGCAATGACATTCTGAGTAATGCTTTAAACAATGGNCCTAAGAGTTATTGACTCAAATGCCTAATTAATTTATGAAAATGGGACTTGGAATTCTTAGCTGGCTTAGACCCTTTGGAAACATACTGGCTATGACTCAGCCTTATAATGCCCCCCCAAAGAATCTTTAACTACCATTGCCATCAAAGGGAAGTGGAAGTATAAGAAGAAAACCAGCAAAACACAAGTGTGAGAGTCAGAAGAATGAAGAGAAGAGGTTTTTGTTTGTTTGTTTTTAATGTAGCAACTTCTGTACAATGTTTAATTTTAATAAAATACAAGATTGATTTCATCAGAAATTTGTCTGCAGGTGGACTTGATGATCTTAAAGGTCTTTTTTAAGCTACATGTTTGTATGATTTTATGACTTTCTATAACCACAGTGATTATACATGGTGTTTATATATTTCTACAAATATTATATATGNAAATAAATCTGAAATAAACTACTACTTTAAAAGTTTCCTTTGTGTATGAATTTTTGATTTTTTTTAATTTTTTANAGCTACATGTTTGTATGATTTTATGACTTTCTATAACCACAGTGATTATACATGGTGTTTATATATTTCTACAAATATTATATATGTCTGCATACATTATGTATGTCTACATACATTATTGATACTGCCAAGTACAACATGACAAACCAAGTGGTTAATCAGGCATAAATCCAATGCACCTGTGCTAGGAAACACACATATAATGATTAATGGACTGAATAAATACCACATATAATCTCCTTTCAGAATATTCCCAGTTACCCTAGATAATTAATTGTTGATTCATCACATTTTACTGCGTACTTTGTCATGTAAAAGAATGTTTCAAAATATGTATGTACTATCAAAAAGTATCTGTTCTTGTACAGTAACCAGGTATTGTTCAGCCTTGTGACAAAGAGGTCAGATCAGAGAAATCCAGTTGCCAATACAGAAGTAACTTCATGAGAAAAAATTAAAAAACAGTATGCTGTGGTTTTTACGTTCTGAATACAGAAGATTTTCCAGAGCAAGAATACCCACAGTTTGCTCCAATATTAACCTGTAGCAATCATATGTAAGGATCATGTTACAAACATTTCCATTTAATTTACAGTGATTATTATATCCTGAAGTTACCTCATCTAATCTATTGAAAGCATCACTTCAGCTTAATGATAAAAGTTTTCTATGATGGCAAGGCAAAGAACTGTTCAAGAAAGCGAGCTCTCTTCTTTTGGGATTTCTTGACAAGCTTGATCAGATCACAAATTCTGAGTGATACTTGGTCCGATTTTTCTGATTTGTTTTACCGCTTGCCCAACAAGTTTTTTGTTCACAGCTGCTCCATCCTATATATTCTCCATCTGAAATTCTTTCACAATGTTTGGGGGAAAATATTTTGATTTGCTACTTGGATACTTGTAGACTACCTATTTTCTAGAATTTGAATTAGTTTTCTGATCCTTAAAGCTACACTGGCTTTATTAGTGAGGGACATAATCATGTATTATTTGGAATCATGACTTCACTACAGTTTGCAGTAATGACTTCTGATTTGCTTTTACCAAGGTAGGCACGTATTTTTTAATTCTTGTGTTTCAGTTTGATATCCTTGAGACTAAAATATATTTGCCTGGGCTCATTTAAGGTGAAGAGTCCCTTCAGTATTCACATTATTACTTTCATCGCTTTCTTCTTTCTAATTTGTCTTGTAAGGATCTCATATATTAATTTTTCTTTCAGTTAAAATGGCACTGGTCTGATAGTGCCCTCATTACCCAAACTGTTATTTCTCCCTCTGGCCTAACAAACTGTATTAAATGATATTTCTTTTGGGGTAGTCCAGCAATGACATTCTGAGTAATGCTTTAAACAATGGGTCTCAAACTGGATTTAATTTACATTTAGAAAGACATGCATGTTATGGAAAATTAATTATTACTGACTGTTGAACATGCGTTTTGAGAATTAATAGTTAAGGAATGGATAGTATGTTTATTATATTGAGGGTCGCAGAACATCAATTATATTTCTTTCCAGTAATGAAGTGCTATTTGTTTGACATAAGTTAATTATTTAGTCAGGTTTAAAAGAATAATTATCTAATCTCTGTAAACAGACTCTATTAATTAAAACAAATAGATTGAAAGCTACACACAAAGAAATTGAATGGATTTTTATTTTTTAACTACCTCTTTCTTTCTTAAATATTCTTCTACCAGAAATTTTGAATTTCGTAATTTCTGAAAGGGACTCCAAATTAAGTTGTGTCAAAATATATTTTTATCCATAAATTTGTATTCAATCCACTATCAACAAGGGATAAATTAGGTATGGCATTTTCAAGATAAAGCTCTTTTTAGTGTGTAGATTTTGGTGTTTGGTTTTTTGTTTCTTTAGTGGTTGGATTTTTTGTTGGTTTTGTTTTGGATTTTTTTTTTTATTTTTTTTTTTTTGCCATCTTTGCACTGAAATAAATCTGAAATAAACTACTACTTTAAAAGTTTCCTTTTTGTATGAATTTTTGATTTTTTTTTAATTTTTTAAGCATACGCTTGAAAGATAGTTTGATTCCATAGTTCTGGTAGTTTAGTAATTTCAAATGATGTGCTGAAATATATCATATTGGTTTGGTAATTTTGTTGGTGGATTTTTTTTTTAACAGTCTGACACTACAGTACATTTTTCATAGATTTAAAATTTCCTGACTGGCCTTTATACCATCTTACTTTTATATGACAAATTTTTCAAAAATATATTAAAGTATTTCACATAGACATTTAATGAATGCTTCAAAAATTGTTAACTGCTGGCAGTACAATGGACCTGATTGTTCATCATCTTGCTCCTTCTGAGCTCACGGGCCTTTGCAAAGTGAGGGTAAGAAAATGTAACACATGGAAAAGTGTTTTGTTAATCTGCCCTACTGTTCATAACTGTGAATGCTTAAAGAGGAAGTAAAACTGACCCCAGTCACTACAGAATATCTCTCTTTTCTTCTACTTCCCATTCCTGGTTGCAGGGTTGATCACAGGCACTGAAGTGTAATTTCAATTCTTGCAGTTCTGTCAGAAAAAGGATTTCCAAAGTTTAATACTGTTCATATCCTTGAACTGATACATGTGCATGGTATTAAATTGACCTTTCTGCTATTCTTTTGTTTTGATTGGGTAGCCAGTCCACTTTTTCTTCTATAAGCTACTATAATAAGGCTATAAACAATGCAGGAGTCAAGTGACCACCCAATCAAAGTATAAAATATTGAAAAGGTCAAAAGAGTGCAGCTCACTGCTAAGATTCATTGAATATAAATTAGGCATTAAATTCCTGATATCTCATTCCCTTGACTGAGTAGTAATGAAAATGGAAAATGGCAGAAAATTAATCCTTTCTCATTAAAAAGCTTGTAATGAGAGTGTGGAACTTAGTAGTAACACAACCTGTTCTCATTACAGTCTTCAAGAAAGGGTCTCTGTGGTCTTCAGATGTCATAGCTGTGATCTTTTTCTCTGTAGTAAAATAGTACAGTGACTGTGGTTATAATGCATACTACTCCTTTGCATAGGTTTCCTGCACTGCACAACTGCCCATTTCCATTCATTGACACTGGAATTTCTGCTGTACCTACACTGTATATTAATGCAACCTTACATCTGTGTCAGATGTATTTTCAGTTCTGCCTAAACCAGTTAGATGCTCACGTCTTATCAAATTTCAATGCAACTTGCAAACTGAGGTTTCTCAGAGCATTTTGGGAGGTCTAGCTTGAGAGAAAATTAATAACCCAGGGATGATTATCCAAATAAATATGTGTACACATTGTCATTGATTGCAAATTATCAATGGAATAAATACCAAAAAATATGTTTACATACCTACATACAAACAAATTTCTGACAGAAAAGAACCCATGAATATCTATTTTCCACATTAAATTCCTCTGTGCCCACAACATATAATTTATCACACAGAATTTTACTGTCTTTTTTACTTTGAAGTGCTTCCAGAGTTTTCTATAACAGTGTTTAGACTGTGAGACCAGGAAAAGTAAAACCAAACAAAGAAATTCAACTGAACAAAACTTTTTTTTTGCTTTCTGTAAAAAAATAGGTATAAAATAACTTACTTTGATAGAAGTATATAAGTTAATGTACCTTTTCATTCTGAGTAACTGAACACAAGTCAAGGAAAAATGAGTACATTTGTTTTCGATACTGAAAAATTAATGTCAGAGCACTTTGGTTATGAAATATGAAGAGGAAAAAATATATCACATAGTGTTCAATTAAGTTACCAGAATGACCTGTTTCCTGCTCCACAGAAGTGATGGGAAGCATTTGTTCTGGTAGGGAGAGCAAGCTCTGCCCACTGGCTCTGCATAGGAGTGCATCCTTGCAGATGGCCCCACACCTCACATCTCCTATCCTGGGACCCATGTAACAAGTGTGGTTATTTAGCCAGCAAGGCTGTTCTTTTGTGAATTTTACATGACCACATTGGGAATGAAACCAATCACAGTGCTCCTCTGCAACCCAGTAAGTCCCTGGCACCATGGGAAGGAGTTGTTATAAAATGTGGAAGGTTGTAATGAACTAGAGAGAGAAGGTCTTCTGTAGGAGAAATTCCCAAACCACTCATCTACATACAGACACACTTGCAAATTCACACATATTTTTCTAGGTCTATAAAAACACACATGCCAGACAGAGGCAGCCAAACTGAAGGTCTTTCCATGCAAGCTCCAGTCCACTTTTGTGCAGTGGGAAATGGTGGCATGCAATTCTGTGCTGCTCCAAATACCTTTGACAGCTGCATGTTGCAGAACTACCCACAGGCAACCCAGGAAAAGTATCTGCAACAGCACAGAACCTTGGCCTAAGTTATGCTGGCAGCAGCTCTGGGTCTTGAAACACTCAACAGCCTGCAAAGCAGAAAAGGGCTAATCTCAGCTCTTCCACCTGATCTTTCTGTACAAGTGTGTGAAATGATTTCAAGTACCAACCTAAATGTATTTTCTTGAAGTGCTTGGTGAGTATGTACAATTATACATATGCTCATGTAGACACACACTTTCTTATGTATCCTCTCCAGGATTTCCAAATGGATTAGTTTTTCTCTGGAAGTGGTCTTGAAAATGTCCATGTTTTATTTTCCATTTTTTTGCAAAATTATTGCTAACTTCTAAAAGAAATCTGATCTTCCTAATTTTTAATACAATTAATTTATTGATTTTTTTGTCAATTTCTTAAGCAGAATATTTTAGGATATGCCAGNGATTTCATATTATCCTCTGTCATGGGCCCATTTCTCATCTTGTCCCTAAATACTCTCTTTCCAATACATATTTTGAAATAATTCTTATTTTATTCTAGTTTTCTTCATATAGAGTCTCTGAGAATTCACCTATAGGACCAAACTTTTTAACTTCACTTAATATTAAGAGATGCCTGCCGGAAGTGACTGTTTTCCATATATGCTCATCTGTGCAGTTAGGAGGTGAATAGCCCTTTCCATTGTTCAATTTCTACTCCAGCAGTCTCCATTCACAAGTAGTAGCCCTCTCTTTGCATCTTCTGTCTTTGTAGTATCATATTCTTTCTTCATGAGGCACTAAATTTTCTGTTTTCTTCTGAATGGCCTTATTCTTGAGAATTCAAGGTATCATAATTTGCATGGACAATGGGAGCCATTAAGGATTTTTCTGCTCTGTGAAACTTTAGTATTACAGTTGTGCCCTTCACCCATTAACCCACTTGTGCAAAATCGATTAAACATCCTTCTCTGGACTCATGTGGCCAACAACTTCAAAATTTTTACTGTTGTTTGAAAAGTACAGATCTATAATTCAACGCCCTTTGCAACCATAGTTCCTGACCCGACTGTGTGAATTATTGATAGTGGTCAATAGAACTGCATTGCTTTTGAGTAACAGCAAAGCTTTAGAGCCTCCCTCCTGAATTGCCAATGGATTATTTTAGTATTAGTATAGGAAAATTATTTTAAGTACATTTACAATTCCAAAATTAATAGTTGAATATCAGATTAGAATCTATAAAATGGGAACAACTTCTGCAAACCTAAATGTTTGCAGAGATAGAACATATTTAAGACATACTGTGTTAAGAAATGCCCGAATGGCTAATACCATTGGGAATGACTCAAAGAACACAGTGAAGGAAAAATTCTTCCAGCTACTTGAATTAGTGCTCCTTGAGAAGAGAAAAAAGAAAAGTTGGTAGACTGAAAACACTTTGCCACAAATCTCTTGATCACTTGTAGTTATCCTGACTTTGACCATTCCGTATTTCCATCCTTTCCCAGCAAGGCATGCTTACCTCAGCAGACTGACTTAAGTAGGATTTAAGCAGGAATTATGCATGTGCTTAATAGTGGATAGAGAGTTAAAAACACTTTTTGAGCATAAGCAATTTTAAGAAAGAAAATATATTTTGTTTTCAATTTGAACACATAAATGAGCAGAACATACCCAAAATGCAGTACAATCTCTTTTGAACCTGTAGTAGAGCAATGATGATGTCTGGATCTTCACTGCCACCACCACCAAAGAAAACCTTTAATAGACTTGATAAACAAAAATTTACCATGTGATTAGGTTACTCCATGTGCTTCCTCTGAAAAAAAATCTTAAGCAAATGAACATTACTAAATTGATCTTCAAATCAAACTTTAAAAAAGATTATGCTGAAATTCTACTTTTGGGACTGGTGTAAACATATATTTTTACCACTGTATAGTGAAATAGGGTTTCTTGGAACTTTCACCCATTATCTCTTACAGATTAGTCTATGAGGCAAAGACACAAAAGCTGGTATTGTTATTAAAACAATTACTACTTCAGGAAACTGGCCTGCTTGAGAAAACAATTTTCTCTCTTCTGTGAAAAAATGTCAAGAGTTAAGTGAACCTGGTGTACTAAGGTGAGCAATTTGACAAGAGAAGAATAGATGGTGGTGGAGAAAAAGGCAAGCTATGACTATGCCACTCTCCCACTTCTGATCATCCCTGACTGGAGACTAGAAATTATCCTTATAAAATAGAATGCAAAGTTACTTTGCAGTCTCAAAACTGGGACCTTTAATTATGTAAATTGTTGTATAATGCAGGTATATTGTACTAAAAATTAATTTTTTGTCCCATTACCATTAAATTGTTGTTGATTAAGCAAAACTTAGAATAAAGCATGTATTAAATGAGGATCCTTAGGCATTTGGCTAAAAACAGCATAAGCTTCTCTCAGGCTACTAATTTTTACTGTGGAAAAGGTCAGTACAATGACATTAGTAAAGCAGAGCTATTTCTCAGCCTCCCACTTTGTCTACCATGTATGAAATAAAGAAAATTGTATGCTTTTCTTTGGCCAGCACAAGAGCATGACCTGTGAAGGAAAGCTGGGTTAAAAAGAAAGATTAAAGTATTTGAAATTAATAAAACAAAAACCAGCCAACCAAAAATAAACAAACTTCTGGACAATCTTATTTTTATTCTCAGGGTCAAATTATTCTGTCCAGGAATGTATGAGTGGATCTGAAGAAAAAGTCTGAGCATCTCATGGATGAGTCTGGATTCTACATGTTGACAAAGTATCTCCTTTCTAGTCTCTAGGACCCATGGCATTATATTGTTTATTATCTGCCTACTTGTGGATCAAATGGAAAAGGTCACTTGAATTAGTCAAAAGGTCTGTAATGTTCTCAGGAGTCAGAAATTATCTGAAATTATATGCTTGTTCTTTATAAAACTACTTCTTAATAGGCAGCAACACACAGTAGGAGCTGAATATCATTTAGGTATTCCTATTTTACATGCAATGCACAGTTACAGTGCACTACCCTGTCAAATGATTTGGAAATTCTTACTGTAATTCTTTGAATTACAATAAACCACGTACCTTCATGAGTGCGCGGTGCAAAGTCACTTGGCCGGAATATTTTAAAATATGTTACATAATTTTAATTCAGCTTTCAAGTAATGCAGCTGTTCCAGCTACACAAAGATCATTCTCTTAGAAACAGCTAATTTGAGCTATACTGACACTCAAGAATCCTACATGGATATCTTACAAATAGTCCATTGACTGTCCTCTAAGCTCTAGTTCATGAGACATCAGAATAAACCAGATGCAGACCAGTGATGTAGCTGGCCTGGTGACAGAGACTTCATGTCTTTGGATTTTCAACTCTTCTCAATATTTTTCAAATGGCCTCAGCAAATACTACATTCTCAAGTTTCTTCCCTGCCATAAGAAAGATGTAGGTGATAACTTTCTTTTTTCCATTTACTCTCCTTAAACTGAGAACAATTGTTGTGCATTGCCTGGTGTGGGACAAGATGTGGGGTTACCTGCTCTTCCACATTGACAAGAGCTGCCTAAAGGCCTGGGCAATAGCCCAGAAGAGAATGCTAACACACTCCCTGTCACATTTCTGGTTGATGCCTGGTCTTTGTGTCTTTTATTTCCATTGACTAATGGAAAGGTACGTTAATAACCTTGCTTTGCTGGAAGGGGTGCATTATACATGTCAACCCAAGTATTATTCTTTTTTCTATATAAATAGAAACAATACATCTATATTGCCTGCACCCCTGGAAGCATTTTTTGAGCAGAATTTGGAAATTTAGATTAAAGGAAAAAGATGCCATATTAAAGAGCAAGCCTACAGCTAAAAACCTTGTCCTATGGCATGGGACTCCCTGAGACACAAAGTTCAGTGACAATAGAATACAGTACTACAATATTTGCAGTTTCTTTAAGGGATTACAGCGCATAATGTAAACAGGTCATCCAGAGAGAGCTTTTCCACAGGAATTCTTTATTATTACTATTATTATTGTTATTTCTGTGAATTTGTAATGATTGTTTTGTTGCTGTATATTTCCCACTCTGACTCCCAGGCAGAGAAATGACAAAATGCTTCAACAGATGAAAGGCTGTCCTTAGGGTATTTCCAGCTCAGGAAGAAGTGGCAAGTACAAGACAACTCACAAGAAAGCCTATCTTTTAGCAATTTATAGCTGTATTGTGCACAGCCTGAATCTTTTGAGGAGGATCTTTGGGCCACTCTCTTTTTGTCCATTCTGAGTATATCTCCTTGCTTGTCATTCTTCTTTTGTCTTTTTTTTTTTCCCTTTCCCTACTTTTTTCTTTAAACAAGGGTAGCTGCAGGCTGCTCCTCTAGTTTCACTAGGGCTTTAGACCTCAGTATTAGGTTAGATCTGTGATCTCTCCTGTTATTTGAGAAACCATGAGACAAATCCTAGGCCCCTTACAGCCCATGAGAATTTTGCCTTTGACTTCAACAGGATCTGATCACATAGAGATGTTTTGTGCAAAGATCCAGGAAAGGAAGAATTTCTTTTCCTCCCCATTTAACTCTTTGGCAGTTGATATTTTTGGTTTTTGGATATATAACTCCTTCGAAATAATAAAATTATATAACTCTACAGTGTAGACCCTCACACATATGTTTATAAATCCACTCTGCTGAAGGGAGTGAAGATCATTAGCTATACTTAAATGAAATGAAAGACATTAAAATGAAATGAAAGAGGCATTTATTTATTATCATCATAGTGATCGCTAAAAGGAAAAGGAGCTAAGCTCAGAGTTTCTCATTTCAAGACCAGGGGCTTACTCTAAGGAGCCAGAACAGCAGCCTGAGAGAGATGTATTTACTGAGGGTTCTTTCACTGTGTTTAGTTAGTGAAAAAATAATTGGTGGCTTACGCTCTGAAATGGGAGTCAAACTACTACTTCTGTGTCCAATTCTCATAAAACATAACTCATATTACTACAATCAAGGATTAGACATATCTATATTTCATTCAAGTATCGAGTCCAAAATTGAACTCAACAGGTAATAACTAGCAATAATTTATCAGATATAATAAATGAAGAAATACCTTTCATACAGTCAGGCTTAAGTTTCTGCATGGATCAGAAGTGGGTCAACAGCTCAATTAAACTGAGATGCCTAAACACCACAGCAATAACATGCTGCTGTGATTAATCCTGTATCTAGTGGGAACTCATAATTTTGAAAACAGATATCCCCAAAAGTTGAACATCCATGGATTCATCAACGTCAGAAGTACTGCAGGTGCTAGAACTGGCTATGCACTAGCTAACCAGTACTAAAAGTTAAATAATCATTTAAACATGGTTCTGTAAACACACTAATAACACTAACAGGAGGTATATATTACCTCTTTCTGAGAGCAACGAGCAACATATCTCTACTCAGAGCTGTCTTATACCATGGTAAGCTTTCCACTTATCCGTCCTCTACTCTCTGTTTTGAAAAGATATTAGTTGAAGATGCTCTAAGTTATGCTTTTCCAGTCCTGTGCTGCAGAACAAAAGAGGATATTGTAGTTTAAATCCACACAAAAATTTGAGAGAATTCTCTTCCTTGTGCAGCTTTTGTGCTACTCCAGAAGGGCTTAAGGGGAAGAAATAAAAGGTAACACTATTACTTCTGGTTTATTTTTATTGAGTTTACATCCAGTGAATGATACTAGCCTGTTTTTCATTGGTTTCTATGAATTTTGTAGTAGAGAAGAGTTCATGCATTTGGGAGCATAAGATAAGCATTGACAGAAGTACAGAAGAGTATGTGACAGCTTGGTTACAATGTTAAAAACGCAATTTACGGTATTGATTGACTGTTGCCGTGACTCACCAGGGCTATGCTGGCTGCACACAATGTGCTGCTGCCAATATCACACTACCCTATGTTCCTTTGAGTACCCAGCTGTAATGTAATACTGTGCTGAGACGTTAGGACAAGAAAGGTAAGCACACATATATTTGGAATAGGAATATAGATTTTACACAGAAGGGTGAGCTACTGGGTCAAATTTTGCCATTGGCTATTCACCTGTAACACCCAAAGTGAGTGAAGAAGCTGCACACCTGAGGTTGTTGAATCTCATAAGAATCACAGTCTGGCCTGCTTACCTGTACATAGCATTTATATTCCTGCTACGCTTTCAGTCTGCACATTTCCACCTATAAAAAATTACACCTGAGTGAAAAAAGGTAATTTCCTAAATCCTCATCTGAGCTGGTAAATGTGGGTCCTGTTTTACATAACTGTGAAGGAAATGCAGTCCTCACTTTTTTTAATAAGACATTAGGATTCTTACTGAAAAAAAAAGCAGCTGTGACAAACAGCAACCTAAGAAGAAATATTGGTATGTTCTCAGATGTAGTCATACAATCCCTCTGCAAGCCTGAAGTTCCTCCCTGTTGGATGACAACTTCATGTCCTCGAAATCTTAAGACACAGTATACCCTCATGGTGGGCAGTCCCTGTTATGCAGCATAACAAAGAGCAAGGACAGACCAGGCATAACTCACAAGGCAGGCTGCTTTGCAATGCTGCAGATTTCCGCTGGCTTTGGAGAAACCAAAATGAAGGAGTATGTAGGGCAGGTGTGTATAAGTTCCCTATGCTTCAGACACTGATGGAGGAAAACTGAAGGAGCCCCTAGGAGAGACTTGGAATACTAAAATTCCTGTACTTTAGTTAATAAACATATATTTGCATTTGTTTGGTCTCCAAATTCTGTTTGAGTAAGGTTAGTAAAAAAGATTGCAATCAAAAAACTTAATGGTTGATTGAACTTCAATTTCACTTAGTGAAAGTCAAGTTGTAGCATGAAACTGGTTTATTGACTCTGTAATGGACAAAGATCAGATTGTCCATGCTGAGTAAGAATCGTTAAGAATACATTTCTGATACTGTGGCTGTCCAAAGTCGTAAAGAGTTGCCTCCAGAGTTTCAAGAGAACAAATTGTCTCACAACAGCTTGTCATGATTCCTGCCCTCCTCTTTTAAGAAGGAACTTGGGGTTGGGGTGGAAAAAAATACAGTTGTAAAACAAGTCTCTTGCACAGATTTTTGCAGCTTTCCTTCAATAACAAAATTAAAACAACTTAATTACATAAACAAGTACATACCACAACAGTATATGTTGTGTTTTTATGTTATGTGCATTTTTGCACTTCAAGGTAAATAATCAAGCCTTATCCATGGTACATTCTGTGCAACCACAGTATATATCATGATATCTTCTCTGAACCTTCAACAGATCAATTCTGGTGCTTGGCTGAGTTTGAATAACCAGCAAAAAGAGGCTGTTTAAGACTCAAGTATAAGAAATAAGGACAGGTATGTACCAGAAGCTGGTGAGCAAATGAGAAGGAAATGCTGAAAATATTAAGTAACTTGTTCAGTTTTGAAATCTCTAGGTTATTTTTGCTTTACTTTAATGGGAAAGAGATATGCTTGTGTGTCTGACTGAAAAATCAAGATTTTTTAGTCCTAGGGCCGGTGAAGGAATTTAGCATGACAGTCAAATATTCAGAAGTGTAGAGGTAAAATGTCAAAACTGAGCACACATTTCTGAGTAGAACTTCTGTGCATTTCTAAAGACAAGCAGTCATGATTTTTGTACACAAAGGTGGCAGGTTGAAGTATATGTTCTATATTGTAAAGACATTATAGTTACAGGGTTTTTTAAAATAATACTTAAACTCTTAAAATAAATGGAATACATTTGGTGACAGAATGGAAGGTATCAGAACCAGATTATTTTGGAAAGGAACCAAACACTGGTTGGTGTAAAATAATAATAATAATAAATGAAAAATCACTAAATTTGAAAATGTATTTATGTTTCATTTTGACTTTGTGATGAAACTATCCCAAATGTTTTTGCTGGCCACATAACGCCACTCTGAACCTAGAATTTCAGAAGTAAACAGAGTTCTAATATCTGCCTCTTGCATTATCTCCTTCACAGTCCTTTATGGCTGAGGGTGAATATTTTCAGGCTTTGTCTTATTCTCACAATGTGAAGAGCTTTGTGGAACAGCTTTTCAAGTAATATTTCAAAGAACAGAGCTCTAATGATTTCATTAACATAATGTCTGTTCACAGATTTAACTGTAACTGAGCCAATGCATTGCCATTGCAGTGAGATTTAACAAAATTCATTAAACCTGTATGTGTTCATTTATTATTCCTTAAATTTAAATGTAAGAAATGTGGAGGACATTAATTTGCTTACATATTTGACAATTTTCATATGTAAACATTTTCAGAAGAACTGAATGTATTTCATTTTTAGAAAACTGTTTTTAAAGAAAATAGTTCAGTATTGCATATTCTTCATAATAACATACGAAAATCTAATGAAAATAAGGAAGATGATTAATAAAATTGCCTTTATTTTCTGCATCAAGTCTGTAGAGTGAAGAGCTAAGAATTATGCTGTCTTCTATTTTGCTAACAACTACAGTTTAGTAATTCATTTGTTTCTTTTATGAATATTAGCCAGGATGATTAAATTAAAAAAAAAAAAAAATTACCAAAGAAAAAACCATCACATTTTAAAAAAGGTATCACCTCTTTCTGACTCAAATTGGATTTCACATGGGGTAGAAATCATACCAAATGTGGCAAATAAACCCATTTTTGTTACTGCAGTTATTCTAACTAGACAGTAGATAAGAACTTCAATTGAAGGCTTTAAAATGCTTCAGATGCTTCTTGCATTATAATTGCTTACATAGGAGGGTGGTAGAAGCATCACCCCAATTCTGTGCTTCTTTTTTTACCCCTACACTTTTCTAAATTGTACCAGTTTCTAGTAATCATTCCTCCACAAATACTCGCATCAACATCTTTAGAAAAGCACTAAAAACAACCTTGAACACATGAGAGGGTTGAATGGCACCAGGGTATCCCCTGGTAGAATGGTAGTTCAAGCTCCATGTTGCTTTCTTTCTGTAAAGTCAAAACACACTACCTGGTATCTGATTTACTGCGGCATAAAGACCGATCTCCCCAATTTTAATATTTTTAATGATTTTCTAAACTTTCCATTGCATGTCACAAGGACTTTTTTTTTTTTTTTTAATTGGTTATGAATGAAATTTTGGCAAACATCTTCTGAATTTTACTTTGTTCCAATGGATCAGTGGACCCACCCACAGCTGCCAGCATCCTGCAGAAGCTGCTGTGTGTCAGCCTCCTTCAGCTGCTGGCTGTAATGCACAACTTCTTGCTGTGCAATATCCTTGCTGAGCAGGTCAGGAACATGCTAAAAGGGGTCTTGTGTCCTTTTAATGATAGCACACACTGCAGCAGTTGAATGGTTTTTGCTTTTGCTCTTCCTACACCATCTCTACATCCATAAATGTCCATCTAGCTCTTTCCCTTCATTTGGGACTCTTTTTCCACAAAATCCTACTCATGCAGATTTTGTGGGGAAAAAAAAAAAATCTCAACAGAAATCTCCTTTGAATCAATCTCATTGAATCAATCTAGTTGGAAAAGGTACTTGAAAAACCTCTCATTTTCTTCCTTTTACATGAATCCTTTCTGAAGCTCACTTTATAATTGCCTGTCACAATAAGGTATTGTTGTTCTCTTTAGAGAGCAGAATCATTTTTTTTTTCTCATTCATACATGGGATAGATCCATGTTTAAACCAGCTAAAGAACTTTTCAAGATTTCAACTGGGCTTATATTGAACTTTATCAATTTGACCCCCACTTTCCCACATCTTTTCATCACACCTTTAAAGGTCCTTTTTTTATGTTCCTCCATATTCAAGCTATTGACAATAGCCATAGTGTCTTTTAGCAGGGAAGCACAGATGAATGGAGCTAATACTGTTCATTCTGTGCAATGAAAATCTCAGCAACTAGAGAAGAAAATAGAAATCATCATCAGTTTCTCATAGTGTTACATCTCATTGCAAACTACTGTTTATACTGTTTGTACTGTATACTGTATATACTGTTTATATGGTAAGAAAATCCATTTCTGAAAATCTCAGATAGAATCTTGACATCCTCATTATTCTAAATGTCACAAATCCTAGTGACTTATGTAGACAAATGCTGTCCTTCTTCTAATGATCATGGTCCTCCAGCTATTGCTTCCACAAGCATTTTTGGGAAGTGTTGCATCCTATGACCAAGGAAAGCAGTTCTGCCATGTCTGTGAGCTGGGTACTGGTGCTCAAAGTCCTCAGGGGTGAGATCCCTCTGACACACTTGGTCCAAACTTGGCTTTTGTCTCCTGAAGGTTTGTTTTAGCATATTTTTTAGCTGCAAGAGACATTTCTCCAATGACCAGGTAGATATGTAATTTTATTTTTTAGTTTTCTATGGTAATACCATAATTTTTATATATATACTAGTAACAAACAGCTATTCTGGTTTATTCAAAACTGCAGCATAATGATGTAATGTAGAGAAACACAGACCTAGTATGANGTAGTAACAAACAGCTATTCTGGGTAAACTAGATTATTCAAAACTGCAGCATTATGATGTAATGTAGAGAAACACAGACCTAGTATGACAGCAGAGCCCTTGAAGTGGAGGATAAGGGATAGAATGCAGGAGAGAGCAGGCATGGGATGGTAAGAGAGAGGTTGACATTGAAGACTCCAGAGTTAGAAACAGCTCACCAAAGGGCAGGTAAAGAAATGCAACCATGGGAGCTGGGTAGAACAAATCCAAGAGTAACAAAGAGAAGAGCAAACAAGTACTGGACATATCTAACCCACACTGTATACAGGAAATTTCAGTGTAACACGGACTTGTAGACCAAGGAAGACAAAGATGTAAAGCATGTTACCAATTAGCCCCATGTGGACCCTATATAGGGAGGAAAAAGACACTATTGTGATTGATTTCACACTTTTTCTGTGGGGAAAAAAAATCATCACTCACTTCCTGGCGAAGAGTTTGGGACACTGTCAGATCTTTTTAAATAAATCCCCCTTCCACCACCAGTCAGACTGAAGTTGCTCACCTTAGGATTCAGAGAGTTCTGAATGGATAAGTGTAAGAGCCAAGAAATGAAATAGGTGCTAGAAAAAGCGGCTACAAATTTTTGAATTGTATTGTACTTATTTATTGTTGTTAAACCTTTTTCTGTAATAATTCTTCATTTTCTTTCTCTTTTGTTTTTCATAAACTAATTAGATCTGTACTAACATTTATTTCATTAGGTTTTTAAGATATGAATAACACTAAAAATAAATTCTTAGCTTTGCATGTAAGGTATGTTTCTGTTTTGTCAATATAATATTTTGAGTGTAATGGGCTATCTGATTAATGTAGAGATATTCAACCTGAAGTCTATATCTGAACTACTCACCTTAAGCTTCCTTTGGAAGCATTAAAGTCAGTCCATGATCAATGGAGTCAAAGACGTAATTCATCTTAAAGCAAATATTTAAATTATATTCTGTTTCTAGTGATTATAAAGGGATTTTCAATTTGTAGCTTTGACAGAACATTTACACTGAGGTCTTCTGAAGTTAGAGATGAGTTTTATTGTGCTTAGTACATGAAAGTTAGCACAGCTTTTGTTTTTATATTGTGTCAGAGGCTTTTACTTCAGTGCACATTCAGCACAAAAAAGAGTATAGCTTTGAAGTAGCTAATATGATGTTGCAGGGATTGAAGTAATCTAACTGCTTCAGTATTTTGATCAGTAACAACAAAAAGATCAGCACAGTGAACATTTATCTGCCATATACACTACAACAGCTTTTGGAGATCATGTACCCGTATAAGTAAACCTGGTAAGGCTGTACTTTTCCATGTTCCTGACATCCTTTTCTCTCAAATTTTCCTGCAATTGTTTAATTCTTACAAGAGCATGTCTCAAAGTTAAATCATCAAATGTTTTAATCAGAGTATGATTGTTTACTGTAATGCTATGGGAGTATTTACTAGGAAAAAGTCTGCTCTAATGTACAACATCATACAACAGGAAAGGAGAACAGTCACCCAGTCTGACATTATATTTCCCCTTTTCCAGCCTCCTCAGCAGCAGAGCTAAGAAGCAGTCTTGTAGTTTCCCCATTCACAAAACACACAAAAAATTATCATTCAATTGAATGTGACACTGCTCATCTGTCATGTTTTTACTTCAGTAAAGGGGGCTTCCAAACCTCAAAGATAAATAACAAACAGTAATTTCAAAGTTAAAAGTAAATGTGTAATATACCAAATATTTACAAAAAGATAATTGGTAATTCTACTCAGCTCTCCCTTCAAGAAATAAATTAATCTGGATCCTGTATGTGCTAAAGCAATCAGCATCCTTTCCAAACAGGACCAACAAGAGAACGCTGCAATTAGTAAGTGTGGGCACAGCCTTGATTTTTAATGAACCATGAAATAAAATACTTTATATACATGAACACAAAACACTTTGCATTCTTGCAGTGATTTGATCTTTAAATTTCAATTTCGTGCTTCTGGAAAAGTGGCTCAGATCTTCGACTGAAAAACTTTTCACGTGTAAAAGACTTTTTTCTTACTTTCACTAACTTGCTTTAAGTAACCAATAAGTGTCCCTTGCTTTTCATGAATTAATGAAACACTAATATAAAAATATTGGTGACAAGTATACTTTGAAACTGCTTATAAGTTAGAAAGACCTAGCCTTACATGTATTTTATTATCAAGTTGTTGCATCAAGTTACAGAGGGTTTGGGGTTTTTTTACTGGTTAATTAGACTCAAAATCTTCTACAGGCAAAAGGAACATACCTAAGAATTATATTGTTAGTCTGATTAACACAACAACCACAGAATTATTATTACTGTCCTACCCATCTACCCTCCTCTGCCCCTCTTACCAAGTCATGCCCATACTTCTCCACACAGCATTTTTACCCAGGATCATGGATAGCTCCTTGGACAGAATAAATGCTTATTATTACAACCTCTATATGTCCATAAGTGTGTATTAAAAGTATGTATATTTTTGTGTCTTAGTAATATATAAACACCATAGGGTTGTACAAAACTTTAAGTATAGGATGTAAGAGTCCCCCAGTCACCAGAGAAATGTTTTTAAATACACAAACTAAAACATGGCTCCAGAAAGTCTCAGAGAAATCCAAATATTGTTCAAAAAAACCTGACCGATGTGTCGTGAGCTTAATGTGGTCTGTTATTTTCAATGGCAACATCATATTTACTGCACTACAAGGTTATAAATTCTTGTAAAACAAAACCAAAGATTAGTTATGGGGATATAATTTCAAAGAATTTTCTTGGGCAATATTGAGGCCATGTTAGAAAGAAAGACCATATATAGAGTCATAAAGCATAGCTTTCCAGTAACAGAAAGAAGACCTGTGCATGAATAAATAAAGAATAAATGAATATTCTAAGCAAACTCTCACTGATAAACAAGTCGGGCTTGTATGAGACAGGGGGGAAAACCATGAAGTTGTCGACACAGAACACTGGTACTTTGTGTCGTGGAAGAGGATGGGGCAAATTCCTTCTTCGTGCCACCAGGCACAGAACAAAACAGAATAGGGCTCATTCAAAGGAAGGAAGTTAAATTTATATATTTTTATATACATGTAATAACAAAAATTTTTTACAATAAAGGATAGAAAGCTGAATAAATTGCCTGAGAAGGTTGTTCAATGCCATTTCTGAATAGAGAAGCAGTCTAGAATAAACTGGAAAAACATAATTAGATACAATACATCACTATACTCCTTGGACATAGTTGCTGGAGTTAGCAGTATTTAGGAATCCTTCTATTTTTTCTTTCAGATTCAGGAAAGAAAATAATTAAATTGTTGGGGCCTACCAACATTCCACTGTAAGCGACTACTAAGACTTCGGTTAGTATTGCTCATTTCCTCTGATATATTGACCTAAAGTGGTGATGGTTCTTGCTGTTTTGTAGAGTCATGAAGAGTTTAAGTAGTAACAGCTCAAAAATGTTGTACTCACTGTGGTTTTTCACTACAGCTCTGCATAATCACCATATGCCCAGTTCTTATTTCACCAGCAGTGTTTTAGTTCTAGTAATAGGACTGATTCCAAAGTATATATTCTTGGCACCCTGTAAGCAGCTCCTGTGATTTTAAGCATACAAGGAGATTCAGTCCTCTCTGAAATAAAATTCACACTATTTTGCCAGCATTTTTTTTTATTATTATGAAAACACACTGTTGCAAAGCTTACGAAGGTAAATCCCAGAGTCTCATCCATATACAAGTATGAAACAGATATTTACTGGACAGCAATTTAAATAGCTTGTGTCTCTAGATGAATTCTTGAAAATATATTGAGTGGAATGACATTTTTCAGAGAATTTTTACATTTAAAACACAATTAAGTCACAAATATATACAAAGCTCATTTTTTTCCAAGAAAATGATACTAACAGAACTACCACACATAAGTACACACATGAACATCTACTTATGCCAGGCAGGAGAAAATATCTACTCTTCACTCTGAAAAATCAATCTAGAAAATCTAAGGCTAAAAATATTAAGCTAAAGCATGCCATGTTATATATTAGTGTTACGACAAAATACGCTGAATCATAGCATGCGTCTGAACTTTCAGAGTACTTGGGGGGATTATGTATGTCACATCATTAAAAAATCAAATTTATACTACAAATATAATTTCAACTGCACCATTAGTATATAAAACTCTCCTTCTTTCGTAATCAATTGCTTTTTAGGAGAAGATAAGTGAAGCTCACTGGCTAGAAATGCTTACCCCAGGCACAGGGTGGGTCGGTGGTTAGCTGCTGACGATGTTTGTTGAACCACTTGCTATTTTACTTCAGGGTTTGAGTGTGATCCTCTCCTTTTTGGCAAAGCTGGGTGTGTTAATATACCCTGCAGTGATGTTTAAAGGTTTAAAGTGGTGATGCTGTCAAACTAGCTGTGTCACCACATTCAAAGCTTTAAAACATAGTTATAGCTTGAAAAATGGTTATAAAACTCCCATATTTCTACCCAGTAGATCTATTTCCCATAAGCACATGATGTATACCTACTTACTTTACTGAATAAAACAAAGGTTTTATAATATTAGCAGTGCAAAACCAAGACAGTCCTGAAAGACTGCATGGGATTTCACTATGGTGCATATCTCACCATCAAACTTGACAGATGAATTCCAGATGAAGAATATTTATTACTGATGTTGATGTAGAAGAGAGGAAGAGCAGAATCCTAGTTTAATTTGAACAGCAGGCAGTTATAAAAATTAATCTTTTGACTTTCTCTCACACAAACACAAACGTTAAACAAATCAAAATAAACAAACCCCACCCCCCAAAAAAAAAGCAATCAAGCAATCATTACAAGACAATGGAGAAAATTTATCCCAGTAAATTTGGTCTTGAATGTCTAATTTATTCAGAAAAATAAAAGTGAGGAGCTCAAGTCCTCTGTCAGTCAATGACAAATGGTAGTTGTCTGTCTCTGAGAAACAGGGAATGTGAGTTTTGTAAATGTGAGATTTCAAGTTAGATATTTATAAAAACTTAAAATGTGGGATGTGAATTTATACCAACATTACTCTCCATCACTTCAACAGTCTTTTTCTGAAGTACTGTTATGAATATACACAGGAGAAATTTCTTTAGCATAACCTTTCTTACCAAGAGGACTGGCACTTTGTCTGTGTACTTAATGACATTAGTTTCTGAAGCTGGTTTTTCTTTTTTTAGGTAGTAGTAAATATTATTATTTCAATAACTAACTAACTACTTACCTGCCTACCTACCTACATGTAATTGCAATCCTTTTTTAGTACCTGTATCAGGCAAAATCACTCCGCCATAATAGTTTTACTGGAGTTAAGACTGTTTACTACTCTTGCCTGTTTGTTCCTACGTGTTTAACACCACGGCCAGCCAAAGAGAGATAAAGGATATGGATGCTTTGCATGTCCATATGCAGCTATTTCTGAAACTCCGGGCAACACTGTGCAAAGCAAGTCTCAATACATATTTGTGTAGATTCCTCAAATCTGGGACCTTGATGCACCACACACTGGCTTTTGTTTATTTTGAACTAAACCCACAAGTTTTATACCTTTGCATCTTAAAAGAACCTTGATAAATTTCATTATCAGTAACCATGTCAAATTAGTAGCTCACTGTAGCCAAAAAACCTTAAGTTATATGTATGTAATCCGCTTTGTAACTTTCCTTAATGTGAAAAAGTGCAGCAAGTTTTTCTTGCACTGATGTAATCCGCAGCTGAGACACAAGGACTTTGTTCTTTAAGCTACTTTATTTGTACCGGTACCATTAATTGCGATAAGATTAGATAAGAAAGCTACATAAGACAATGACTCTTCCTTTTCTCTTTAGAGTCAAAAAAGAGACACAACTGCTCAGTATAAACCTCTCTCTTAAGAACTTACATGTCAAATTTCAAGCTCAGAAGAAATAAAGCACACAAGAAAAAGGCTGTAGACAACAAACCTTAGGAAGAAACCAATGTGTATCCTTAATCAGCATCAGTTGCTTTATCTTATACTGCTTCCATGAAGATGTAATTCCAGTGTCTGGAATTCAGGCTGTTCCCAGTTTAAGCCAAATCTGGTGGTCTTTGGAGGGTTTTTGGGATCAGATCTATCTCCCAGACATCAGTTCTCACAGCAATCACAAGATCTCAGCAAAAATGTTTTCCCACTAGAACCAATAAATTTGCTGTGCTGCAGGAGGAGGTTTGTGAATATGGATCACAGAATTTGCACAGGTGCTTGGCTGAGAAATGACCTTTTATTGCTTTCAACGCTAAATACAAAATTCATTTCTTTCAGCTGACACTAAATACAAAATTCATTTATTTCAGCTGAGCTTTCTTCCATCAATTCTTCACACATGTAAATCCAATAACCCCTTACCCCTTACCTACAAAAAGAATCAATCTGCCTCTCCCAAAGTATATAAAATAAAAAAGGATTGTTCATTTCTGTTTTAAAATATTAGGAAGGTTTTACAGGGATCAAGACTTAAAAAGCATGAAGATTAAAAGAAAAAAAGACACTGAAGGAAAAGTTACAATCACCCCTAAAATTAAGATGGAACTACATGTTTTCATAATGAATACCAGAAAAAAATACGTGGTTGATGATTATTCGATACTTTTTATTTCTTCTTGTTCTTTACATTATTTTTGGTAGGCATCTGGCTTTTCTACTCCCATATTATGGATAAGCAATACACAATACAATACATGACATAAATTCAGTGGTTTACCTCTGGAAAACTATTAGCTCACACTTGACCAAAAGTCCAGTAAAATGAAAAAAAAAAAAAAAATCCAAAATGCAAAGGCTATTTCTTACTCTCCTAATTGTCTATTTCAGGGTAATACAGAATCCTGTGGGTCCAAATATGTGCTAGACACATGAAAAAAAATCAGAAATAGTGTTCACACAATTCAATTTGGGAAAAAAAAAAAAAAAAAAGATTAAAAATGTTTCCAGCAAGCTGACATACCCAAGAAATTTATCCTAAATCTCATATACACACACTTCTCACACTACATCACACTTTTCTCTCTGAAGTCTTTTTCCCTGTTTCTGATTCACTTGCCCAAAGTATCCGTTTTTGTATGGCACCATCCTTTGGATGAAAAGGCATGATTGTTTTGCTATGGGTGTCCTAATTTCTTTTTTGAAGTACATTCTGAGGCTACAGAAGGGCTTGTCTAGAAAACATCAGACAATCTATAGAAAATATCAGAACATTCTCCTGACTTTGTCAGTGGCTCTGAAACTAATGGAGTGCACCCGTCAAAAATTTTTGACAGACAACTGGTGACACCAGGTGACTCTGGGATTCTACCAACTCCAACAGCCACCATATAATTTGTTGTAGGTAAAATTGGCTGTTAGGAACTTGGCCCCCAATTAAAAAAAAAAATCTTATCTTTGGGTAGAATTAACAATAAAAAAAGTGAAGTCAAATTTTTCTTAATAATAATTGTGAGAAGAGTTAACTTCATTTTCATAGTAGTTCCTAGGCATTTTCCACACATATGCCATCTCAAAAACACCCCTAGCGCCATAAAATAAAAGTAAATGACAGACATGCAGAAAAAGTCACCTCTGCAGTGTTAATTCAATGTTGTATTTTTTATTATGTGGACAATCCTTACACATGACCCAAGTCTTCCTCTGTAAAGGGACAGATTCCATTCAGGGAAGTAATGCTCGAAATTTTTTTTTTTTTTTTTCTTTTTTTTTCC